>CM067223.1:43722485-44322485 GCA_034190945.1 Octodonta nipae | reverse complement strand
TTTTTTCATTCTGTAAAATATTTAATTATATATTGATATGGGCTAAATAATTTATTTCATTTGTCATCTATCGTTATTTTATCATATAAAACTTTTACCAAAAATTTATATTGTACTACAATTTAAATAAAATGGTCTGTCTTTCTCACCCAGCATTGTGTTTCAGACAATCACTTCACATTTTTATGGTAATTGCTGTTTACTAAAATAACAGACAAATAGTGTTGTGATTTTAATATTAATTTCAAAATTAAATTTCGATAATGCATAATGTTTGCTACATTTTTCCTTTAGACTGAACTGAGAAACCGCCAACACAAAAAATTGTGTGTGATGTCCACTGAAGTCATTTGAAATATAATTTCAATGTTATTTTTTATATTAATACGTACTTTATGTATTGCCAATTCTTATCCCTCGCTGCTTTTAACATTTTATTTGACACATTGTAAAGCATCCATATTGCTCCTAATTTGTGTTATGCGTATACTATTATTTCCTAGATATCTATTTATCTTTCTAGTATTACAGTGTTCTTTCAAATACAAATATCACCAACGACCGATTTTTCTTTTATTTTAAGTAATAATACACTTTATATTCCTTATCATTCCAACAGTATAACACTATAATTTTATGGTATTTACAACGAGATTTACTACAGAAATTTTAATCATTTGATGTTAGGCACTTAGTGCTCCTGATAATTCCGACTTGAATGCTCTGATATATACGTTTTATTATTAAATTTAATTATAACTTGAACATATCTTCTCCCATATGGAAAACAATATATAGATTCCAGTGAAAAGAGTGTATGGAAACTTAAGGTGGAGTTGTCGATGTCAATCCACATACATACCAATACAAGTTTCCAAGCGAAATATTAATTTCTATATTTTTAATACAGCTGTTAAGGACACTAAACTTAGTGAATATAGAAAAACCGATAAAAAAATTAATTACAGGGTACATTAAAATCCCATTAATTCCAATCACGAAAACAATATTGGACTTGCAAAATTGCAGTTATGTATGACACTCTATTGGATGTTTTCAACTGAAACGCGACCCATAAGACCAGTTAAAAACTTATACCAACCATCTATCTAATCGTCTACATTCATGAATGTTAAATAATGCAAGTACCTCCCAGTTGATTACTTTCAAAATCACGTAAGATGGTTCGATTTTTGATTGTAATTTAAAGGGTTTCTTCTTCTTCTCAAAAATCCTTTAGACGGGTTGGAGTTGCTCTTGAGCCTTATTGACCAGGTCCCAATTTATTATAAAAAAAATCAATTAATATATTTCTTATAACTTCCTTGAGAAGATAAATATTCCATAAGAAATTTTCTTTGCATCCAAAACTACGTTTTTTCTTCATTCGCCAAAAAATTAAATGTCTCCAAAAACTCTGTACATGTGAGACAGACCCTCTAGGACTTCCGGTCTGCACTAAATACTAAAGTCACTAATACTAATCACCTCTAGAGAGCATTTCACTTCATTGAGTTTCTATGTTGATAGCTTATATCCCTTGAAACTTTTAACTTAAATGATTCGGAACATCTAAGCACAGAAACATGGTTTTATCCTGCAAATCACTTGCAGAGGATCTAATCCAACTTATTTAATCACAAAGCTTAAAGAAGATTTTCTTGTGTTTCATAAACTTAAAATTATCAAAGACAAAACTATTTACAGACCTGACTTTCTCACCGGAAGTCCTTTAAGGGATTTATTAAAGTTACTTCTTACTGTTCCTTTACTTTTTTTGTCTGCTCAGTATCCCGTAAACAGTCCTTATAAGCTATCATTATTTGAAAGGTTTTTTTCAGTTTAAATATATGTATTATATGGAGTGTTGAGTAAAAGGAGGACACACTCTGTGTATCAAAAAGTGTCCACAAAAAGGTATCAATTTGGGGGCGCCACTGGGACGACGGGGTAATTTGTTCGTAGAATAACATTTAAAAGACAATTGAAAATTCTAACCTATACATTTTACAAATTACAACAGCAGATTATAGTATGTTTTTTTATAATGAAAAGTAAGTATTTCTAAAAATAAATGCTGTAAAGTTTTTATTTACTTGTTATAAATGTAGTATTATTGACATGATTAAATTGAAAACTATTTTCAGTTAGTTAAATTCCCACAAAATATTCTCTCCATATGATCTGCGAAATAAACCAACAAAAAAATTGTGGGTACATAAGAAAAGATGGTTTTGTTACATGCCTGAGAGCTAACATTAAAACCAAAAACTGACGCTCAAGATTGGTTAATTATTAATAGGAAAGAAGAGTTTATGCAGTTAGAACAAAACCTATCAAGAATTTTTTTTGAAAATGTGTTGTAAAGTAAGTACACATCCAAAAATTTGTATTTAATATTAATAAATATATTCAGTCAATGAAATACATTGTACATAGATAAAAATGACTTGAAAGCAAAATTTTGTTTGTACATTTTTTTAGGAGTCAAGATAAATATCCTACACAAATTAAACTCTGAAGAACCCATTATTATATAATTACTAAACTGATTATGGCATTGTCCATCGAGAACTTCAACAAACTTCTGAAGATATTTTTCCAGGGCCATTCACCAGGCGTACCTTTGGAAATATTTAAAATAGACCTACAGCAGAAAGATGCCAAAAATAGTCATTTAATTGTAGTTAATGGAGACAAGAAAAAATATATGGAAAACCAGTGTGTGAAAATGTTAGAATCATTGAAAAAGAAACTATTCTAGCATAAAATGCAAGTGAAATTTGTTCCATAATGATAACAGAAGAGATAACTTAATTATAGCAGTTTATTCAGTGATGAAAAGAATTGTTAATTACCTTTTATCCAGAGAAAGGTGAACAAGGAACTAGAAACACCAACTTTTCAAAATAAATATGTAATATGAACACAAGAATGTAAAAATAAATAATTTTTATTTACATCTAATTCACCAACATCTATTTGTTAATATGTATAAAAATATTACAAATATACAAATTTTTCCCAATGTTTAACTGTTTCAAAAAGTTTTATAAGAAAATAACAATTATAAAATCACTCCGTTTTATAAAAAGTCAAAACTGGGGCACACGCTTATTAATTTATATCACTATTAACACACTATAAATTCATCACTTGCAGAGATTACAAAAAACGGAGACAACCATTTACAAAGAGAAGTTCACATAACAGATTTTCTAAGTTTTATTTACGATTTTTACTAATAATTTTACATCATTCTCACTTTTTCAGCCGCTTCACTTCTAACTGTAGGATTTGTGTATTTCAATCCGTTGACAATTAACTTCGTAACATACCCTGTGGTCACACTTGCGCCATTCTGGTCATTTCTTGAACTTCTTATTTGAAACCGTCCGCTGGACACTTTTTCAGTTTTATTCCCATATAAGTTTGTCCTCCTTTCACTCTACACTCGATAATGTATTAGGAATGAATTATTTTCGATTGAAAATTTAAGAAATTATAATTCTATAATTTTTTATCCGCCAACAAAACAAATGCAACAATAAATACATTAAACTCAATACCATAAATTTTAGGTCAAAACAAAATTCGAAACAAGAAAACAATTTCATCAATACAAAGAATTGTATAAAATCCCCTGCGAATTTAATAAAATTATTTTGGAGAAACATCAAGACCTTTAAATGTACGGATAAATGAACATTAAATGCACGAAGAAATACGAAATTTGTGAACATGCTTGAAATTCAGGTCATAAAATACAATTTGACAGTTCAATAATATTACAGAAAGAAGAATACAACGCAAAAAGAAAATTTAAATTGTCTGTCTTCATTCTGTTGAATGAAAGCAATTGTGTCGCTTGTGCTTCCATAGAATTCAATCAATCGTAGCTGAATACTCTCTTCGAGGTGTCATTCCTTTGTACGCAAGACAATATATTATATATAAATATAATATATATTGTTTCTGGTCGGGAACCTTCATCATTTGCGCTTCCCACAATTGAATGTCCTCTCGAACACTTCTTTATGCATTTGATGCATTTCGTTAAATTTGAAGACGCGAGATGTAAGACAGACATCTAGGATTTTCAAGAGAATCAGTACACAGAGGTTCCGAATCTGGAGCCGTTCCGTGTAATTGCTGTTCTCCCTTAACTCCTAGGACAGAATGTCACGATAAAATTTTTCAGGTTACTTCACCTGTCAGAGATATTGAATACTCTCTTCGAGGTGTCATTCCTTTGTACGCAAGACAATATATATTATATATAAATATAATATATATTGTTTCTGGTCGGGAACCTTCATCAGTTGCGTTTCCCACAATTGAATGTCCTCTCGAACACTTCTTTATGCATTTGATGCATTTCGTTAAATTTGAAGACTCGAGATGTAAGACCGACATCTAGGATTTTCAAGAGAATCAGTACACAGAGGTTCCGAATCTGGAGCCGTTCCGTGTAATTGCTGTTCTCCCTTAACTCCTAGGACAGAATGTCACGATAAAATTTTTCAGGTTACTTCACCTGTCAGAGATATTGAATACTCTCTTCGAGGTGTCATTCCTTTGTACGCAAGACAATATATATTATATATAAATATAATATATATTGTTTCTGGTCGGGAACCTTCATCAGTTGCGCTTCCCACAATTGAATGTCCTCTCGAACACTTCTTTATGCATTTGATGCATTTCGTTAAATTTGAAGACGCGAGATGTAAGACCGACATCTAGGAACGGCTCCAGATTCGGAACCTCTGTGTACTGATTCTCTTGAAAATCCTAGATGTCGGTCTTACATCTCGCGTCTTCAAATTTAACGAAATGCATCAAATGCATAAAGAAGTGTTCGAGAGGACATTCAATTGTGGGAAGCGCAACTGATGAAGATTCCCGACCAGAAACAATATATATTATATTTATATATAATATATATTGTCTTGCGTACAAAGGAATGACACCTCGAAGAGAGTATTCAATATCTCTGACAAGTGAAGTAACCTGAAAAATTTTATCCTGACATTCTGTCCTAGGAGTTAAGGGAGAACAGCAATTACACGGAACGGCTCCAGATTCGGAACCTCTGTGTACTGATTCTCTTGAAAATCCTAGATGTCGGTCTTACATCTCGCGTCTTCAATCGTAGCTGGTTGCCGATACCTAGTAACAGTCATCTGTATTGAACAACTCCATATCGGGATAGGTTGTAAAGTTTTTTCTAGGTTTTCCGTTATGTAAGTAACATAAATTCTTTAGACAACTTTTCTAAGTTCTTCCAAATTAAAAACAGCTTTACTAGTTTATTCGATTATTGGATTTCTTTTTGTGTCCTGTAATAAACAAAACATTTTCCTTAGTTATGTTACTGTAGAATGTCAATCAAGTTCAAAATTATAATTTAGTATGGGTAGATATTATATATATTGTCTTGCGCACAAAAGAATGACAGAAAGTTTCGTATTTTAAATGCATTTGGAGGTTCAGGTGTCGGGGATTTACCAGGTATTTATTTCTTGATGGATCGAAATTTTTTTTTTAATATTTCCCTAAATCGTACCTTCGGAGAGGACAAATACGTAAAATGTCGTTGTTCTGGCAGCATATCATCATCGAGAGATGCAGTATAACATATATGTTTAACAATTTAGAAAAATGGACTGCACCATGTGTGAATGATATTTACCGAAAGAAAAATACTCTTTCCGATATTAATAAATATGTGTTTAAATTCCTTATGTGTGTGCGTGAGTTCTACTTTCAAAATTCTGTATGAAGTATTAGTTTCCTACGACTACACAAACAGCGAACAGGAAGTTTTAATGCAGCTGAATAATGCATTCTTTAAGAAGACACTGTAAGTCACAAATTAGTAAGCACTATACAACGCACTGAGAAGTGCGTTAGTGGTGAAAGATAAATTCGCCAGTTCTAATTGAAGATAGAAAAAATCCTAAAAATAAACGAGAAATTAACCTGAGTTACACGAAAGTACGGCTAGGAAGAAAAACAGCATATGCAACCCTGCTGCCTATTTTAATCTCTAAGGAATAATTGGCCAGAGAAGCAGAGTAGATTAAAGTAAGTGAAGCATCGAAAGGAAGGAAGGTGTATACTTCACTAACTTCTCCAAGGAATAATAAGCAGAAAAAGAAAACATGAACGGAAAAAATAAAAATGTAGCTTCACCCCGCCCATTGTGACTTAAAATAAAACTTCATTACGTGCACAAGTTACAAATCCTAGCCACATATCTTAAATTAAAGTAATCAACCTGTGTCCTCTAAATGTTATTTGTCGCATGTTCTTGATTATTTTCAAGTTTTCTTGGGAGTAACACCACAATTGAATTAAAAAAGCGCTATATTGAAAGAAAATACCAAACGTTTAAAAGTCGATTCTGACTTCGTTGTTTAAAGCCATTGACAACGAAGTCAGAATCGAAAGGTATACCGGGTTTGTTCAAGGAGCTGGATTGAGTTAAAATATTATTAGGTATCTACGACTTCCGGTTCTACCGGTGGTGGATCCCCAACTTTGTTTTTTTAAATAGAACACCTTATCTTTTATGGCATTTTTAAAATCTGCAATGAATTTTAATACGACTCTATTAAAAACATCATATAATAATTTGGAAACAAAGAGGGCCAGGTCTAAAATATCCAGAATTTGCCTGAATAAAACTTGAAGCGTCCGAAATCTTTGGAAATTGTTAAGAAAAATTATACTGAGTGCTCAGAAATTGGCGCCGAATACGTTCCTCTCGAAAATCGTTTAACTAATTTTTTTCACATCGCCGATCTAAATTAAACGATTTTTCTATAAACTTGTAAACAATACAATTTCCATATGGTTATTAGAGATATCTGAATTATCACTAGATTTTTTATAGAATCCACAAAAAACAAACACTGAAGTGTCAACAAACAATATTTGCTAATAATTTGACGTTAAAGCATCGAAAGCATTTATCATGTCCCAGTTTGGATTTAGTAACGCAGATTACTTCAGTTTGTTAATAATATCTTAATCTTCCGTTTGCAACACCCGGGTAGACCAACACCCACTCATGACACCCTGAAGTGGCTCATTCCCAATTGCAAAACAAAGGCATTTTGTGCAAAAGCAAGAAAAAAGAAAAGTTCTCGTAAATAACGAAGAGAATTAAGTTACAGTTTAGGCATACTTCAGACCGTATCCAGAAAATTCCTTAGTAGATGCAGAAATATGTATATACGGTATATAGGTGGGAATGATCTGCATGATGATGTCGTAAGTATGTTTCGGTCTATCAGGGTATCGCGGAGGAAAGGTTATACAGACTCTTTCAATAAATGATTAACAAATTATTGTGAGTTTGTTTCTTGTCGATTCTTTCAAAAAAGCCTACTGATAATTCAGAAATGACAACAAGGAAATTTTAGTTTGTCCAATGTTATACCAAAATAGGTATGGGGTGTTAAGCATAAACTCCCCCTATTTTTGGCACTGAGAATTCATCGCCAATTTCTGAGCACTCAGTATAATTTTTGTAACCAGTTCCAAACATTTACGAATCTTCAAGTTTTATTCAGGTAAATTTTGGCAATTTTTGACCTGGCCGCCTTTGTTTCCAAAAAAAAAATAGTTTCTGCCTTTACTTGGTGAAAATTCATTTTAATTTTATATTAAAATAAACACACTTAGGTAATTTTCACTTATATTTATTTGCTATTGACAATATTATTTCTCCAGGTTACTGGTTACCTAAGTGTGCTTATTTTAATATAAAAATGAAAAAAAATAAGTTTTATTCAGGTAAATTTTGGCAAAAAAAAAAAATGTTACTAACATTTTAATTTTATATTAAAATAAACACAATTAGGTAATTTTCATTTATTTATTTGCTATTGACAATATTATTTCTCCAGGTTACTGGTTACCTAAGTGTGCCATGTTACTAACATGAAATTTAAAATACCTATACCAGAATAATTTTGGATTTCTGAAATTTTAGTCTCTAGAAAAACTTTTATCAGATTTCTTCTTACAGCCCATTGAGGAAAACTAAACCCTTTTTGAAATTTTGATTTGTCCGTCATTTCTTTGTGTACATGTTTTTGACACAGCTGAATCTCAACTAATACAAAATATATTTAGAGTTTTTAGTTCCACTTTGTAATAAATATTCTGTTAGCTAATGAATTTTCATGATGAAATAGATTTTAAAATAAGCTACAGACTGATTATACCTGAAAACCAAATGATAGTACCAGTAGTTTTTCTAAGAAATAAATTTTCCATATTATCTCAACTAGATTAGTATGAAAGAAATGAATAAATATGTAAGTTCTGTGCCATCTGGGATTTGAAATGGTGGCAGTCACACACTGATAACAATATTTCCGCCCTAATAAGGCTTATTTATAAACAGATAAGCTTTATCAGTGTTGAAATAGAACGTATGATTTTTTACAGGGAATCTATGACGGTGATAGGAACAGATGAAGGCAGTGGCGTGGAAATGTCTCAGCTAAATGCAGGAAATGGTAAGAAATTTTATAAAATACTTAATCAATATAAATCAAAGAAACACGCAACCATCAAAAATATCCATATTTAACGTTATTACTCAATTCTATACAGACATCTTCGATCGAAAAATCGTTCCAAAGATACTCTACATGCTGTTTGTCAGTTTTTGATAGCTAAGGGTTGGTAGCCAATGAAAAAAGAATGGGTAATTAAAGCTAGATGTATGTGGTGGTTGCACTTATTTTCTATAGTACAGGTTGAAAGATGGAAAATATTTAGACTGGTACGAAGGAATTCTTAGAGATTATTTTCGGAAGTGCACTTTTTTGCTAGATCAAATAATACCCAATTAGAACTTGAAGTATTAGATTTTGAGTATCAGCAAAAATACTGTTCGTTGTCCCATTCATGCTTTTAACTATCACAAATTGGTTGCTCGGTGATTTTTACTATTATTAACTGACGAATAGAAGAATTTTCATTTAGCTTTATTAAAATAACATTTTCCTACAAGGTAATGCCGTTTTTATTATTAAATTATTGCCGATGGTTCTTGTGATATCACTGGAACAGATTCCAGATGTCAAACAAGACTATAACACTAATTTTGTGCACCACCAAAGTAAATATAAGTTCAAGATCTATGCAGAAGGAAAGATTGCTCTTAGGGATTTGTTCTAAATCCCCAAAAACATTTTATTGGCAGGGATTTGGATCTCAGTAGTTACCCGCTCGAAGAAGTTTTCACCAAACTTCATTATATAAGACTAGAAACATATGATTGCCGCATTTTGGGGTATTAAACCACAATTAAAATAAATAAACTATGTGTAACGTCACTTTTACTATTATCTCACAAATAATTAATACCTGTAATTATTGAATAAAACAATTAAAATTGTAGATAGAAATTTATGGTCCTTATGTAGTTAAAATGTAATTTTAGAATAACACCTAATGTTAGGATGTATTTAGAGTTTAATGTAAATATGTTATACATATTACTGAAGATATCGGAGCGAAGTCACCTATTACAGCAACCAGACCGATATCCCATTGCAAGCAAGGTCTTGTCCTATCGTCTTCACATAAACGTCTTACGTCTTTAGCAAAGATACATAGTTACACAGAGCTTCGTATGTCGAGTGTACTCACTTTGTTTCCAATCCTCTCAGTAAGTGCCTTTCAATTTTTTGATAAGATAATTGAGATATAAGTGTTAAAATTGCACCATTTGCTGGTGCAAAGGTGCCAGATTTGTTTTTATGAATAAAAATGCTCATCCCAATCTTGGGAGAACTGTATTGAGCATGATTGTGCCGAAATGTGCAGACAAATAAACAAATTCCAACTTAACAACAATAGGAAAATGGGTGCGAGGCAATTAGGACAGCAATAGGTGAACTCCTTGAAGTTTCCTTGGACTTCCATCCTCTTGAAGTGGTTGACTTCAAGGCGATGGAAGTCCAAGGAAACTTCGAGGTACGAGTTACATTGTCTACCAACTTCAGACTAACAATAGGTGAACTATTTGTTAATAATTTGATTCCAAAGTAACAGCATGAAGATGAACCTGGAGTGGTCCTACAAGGAAGTAAATTCTTTTGAAAGATACTATAAAGATTTTATTAAAATAAACACACTTAGCTAATTTTCACTTATATTTATTTACTATTGACAATATTGTTTCACCAGGTTGCTGGCTTCCTCAGAATACAAAGTAGTAGTACTAAAGTCACATTAATAAAATTTTTTTTAATATTTCAACTTTACTTAATTATATGTATAGACTCTTGTTGGTTGTATGTGTTGCCTCGTATCGTAATTGAATAAACTATTAGTTCATATCTGAATTTTATCTACATATAAATAGGCAAAGACAAAACGACAATAGAGAATGTCCTCCCTTTTCTTAAATATTACTGAACTTGATTGAAACCGCAAATGACGAAAACTTTTAGGTTGCAAAGAACAATCTTCCAATTATTATATCGAATATTTTGCCAGGAGCGGTTCCAGCCAAAAATTTGGGGGGTCATTCATTTGTCACAAAATATTTCGAATACCAATATTTGATTACATTTTTATTTTCTTTTTATTTCAATAGATTTGTCAATATGAGTGAACAATTTTGGAATCAGAGAAGTAGAGGTAATGACCTCTACTTCTCCGATTTCTCCACAACTCTGTTTCTCATAAAAATATACTTTGTACAATTTCATGAAATAGGGTCGAATTTCGACCACTGGGCGACCACTAGTTCATTTAAAAAATCAAATCACCTAGTCTACTTCGTACCTGCTGCATTTATTATGAATAAAAAAAAATGGCATTTAGAATATGTTGTTGTTTTTTAATAAACTGATAACTAACAATACTGTACGTTGCTAAGCAGTGAATTTGTGGGAATTCAGAGGTGTAGAAAGGTTTTGTGGGTCTACTACTCACTTACTCTTCAAAATCAACACAGTAACAGGTCTAGAGCTATGAAGATGTATTGAGATCCTCTTTATCTGACCAGTCAACATTATCCACAAAAAAAATATAACATTTTAATTTTTTAAATTTGCATGGAAACTATAAGAAATACATACCTACGACCTGATTTCTGTTGAAGGGTAATTTATATGTGCGTTTAGTCACTTGTGAATAAAAAAGTCGTGTTGCACAATCGAGTTTCAAACGAAGGGCTACAATTTTCAAAGCTACGCAAATTTTCTCTTTGTATTCGTCTACCAGAGATTTGTCACGAAGAAGTATGTTGTCAAAGAAGTCTTTCATGATAGCAGCATAACCTTGGAATGTAGTGAATTACATTACCATTCTGGTAAAGAAGAACTTTTAAACTCATTTTTGAAGCCTCAATAAATAAACTTCTACCTCTGACCATGGGCGTACCGAGGGGGAGGGGGCGGCCCCCCTGGACCTGAAAAATCTGTCGTGAGCCTATACAACTTCCCATAAATATGCTGACTTATCCCTCCCTAGGTCAAAATTTTCTTGAAATTGTCCTAGAAAGTAAGACAATATTTTCCTGATAAGCCGTGAATATAGTCGAGGTCAGAGGCAAGGGCGTACCCACCTTTTGGTTTAGGGAGGGGCAAATCAGAAAAAAATTGTCCTAGAGAGAGACACTCGAGGACATTTTTTTCTGTATTTTCATCACTAGTACATTAACTACACAGGAACTTTTGAGTTTTTTGTAGATAGACTTTAAAAAGTTCTGTATATTTAACTAGAGATTTGGTCCCCATTTGCTATGCATTTTAAAATAAATTCAAAATATTACTGTAGCGTAAGTGTTGTGCTTCATTTTTCACACTTTATATAAAGATACTTTACAGTTAGTAAAACTACAAGCTGTTTGTGAAAAAAATCAATTGTGCAGCTTACTGAAAATTGACTAATTAAAGACAAATCCAATTACAATGTTTACAAAATAATTGAAAATAATCAGTTGCCAAAAATATGTATTTTTTCTCAAATCTATTAAAAGGTAATTTTGAACTGAATGTAAAAATGGCAAACAGTCTATTTAAAGGTATACATGATAGATTATACATCAGAGTGCTGCATTATTGCTGTGAGAAAATAAAATTTTAATTTATTAGTATTGCTGTGCAATAACATTCCTTACTGAAATGAACATTATTTAAAATATCATTTTTGTTTTCGGAGAGACTGTTAATTTCAACAATCAGAGCAAGTGTATTTTTTATAAATTCATAGAATTCAACGAATAGCGAAAGTTCAATAATATATAAGTTTTTAAAAATTAAATTGTAGAAGTTACTTTGTCATAATCAATCACAATGACAATACGTGACTAGTTTCGTCATTTTCCAACTTATACACATCAATAAAAATTGAAAAACTAAGCAACTAAACAATTTTAAACATTAAAAAGAACTTAACTCACTAAAAGTATGAACTAAACAAAGCAAATACACATTAAGAAAAAATATATATACTTACATAAAGTTTTTTTTTAATTTAAACAATGCAGTTGATGTCCACTTACGGTATAATCAAAAGTCTAGCGAAACTATCCATATTTTAAAAAGGCATCTTGCCAAAAACCTATAACTCAAATTATCAGACAACCAAATATTCTTAAACAATTAGTTAAGTGGGGGGAGTTCTTAAGGTAATATCTATACACTAGGCAACAGAAAGAAAAACATTAAAATATGTTCTTCTGAAATATTGAAATTAATAATTTTTTTATATGTTTAGTTTATTCATTTGCGATACGTGACAAACAATACAACCAGAAGGAATCAATTTCTAATGAATGTATCGAATAATTATTTAAAATTGAAATATTGGAAGATGCCTATAAATAATTATTTTACTGTAAGGTTTAACAGAACTTAATATCTTGTTGGACCACACCAGACTTATTTTAATGCTACTAACCTGTTTGGAATAGTTTATATGAAACTATCAATAAATTGTTGAGGTATTGCTGTCCTAATTGCTTCCGACGCATTTTCAAATAGTTGGAGTTTGTTTAACTGACGACATTTTAGCTCTAACATGCCCAAAACAGTTCGTATCTGGCAAACACGGTGGATACTCCATTCTTGAAATCCCATGAAAATATATCCAATTGTTGGTAATTCTCACACGATGGGACGAGGAATGTCATTGATAAAAAGAAATCTTGCGCCTATTGCACCAGCATTAACTAAGACAATTAAATCGGTAGGCCATTATAACATATGCCTTCCCCGATACAAACTAGTCTGCCTCCAAAGAAAGCGTTGAGGCCATTGCATTTTCATCATATCGGTGTCCTCTTTCTCTTTTGGAGCTTAACGTCTCTCCTGGCTCTCAAATGAAGTGCATGTGATCGTCTCGCCTTCTTATAGGCTGACTGGAAATTACTGTGCCTGAACAACCTATTGAACCTTTGTGCACGAGTTGTGGGATTTGCTCGAACCCCATCATGCGTGTATACTATAGCTCACAGGAGTACAATAGGGGGGATTGGGGGGGGGCGATTCTTCACCCCAATTCGAAATAATGCAAAACATTCACTACATCTGCATTTACAGTTATTGGTGACTGGCAGGGGCGAATCCAGGATTGTCATTTGGGGGGGGCTTGACGTCGCTGAAGGTTGATTTTAGCACAATAGACACTATAAAATCATACCACTCAGATGATTTGGGGGGACTTAACCCTCTTAGCCCACCCGTCAGTGCTGAGTGGGCATAACCAACAGAAGGAGTTCTAATGCTTACGCATTTAGAACTACTGTTATTAGTAAAATATTATTACTAAGTAGAATCTTTTTTCTGTGAAGTTTTTTTAACACAAACCGAAGCCCCCAAAAAGCTGCCATGGACACGAACCCGCCCTCTCCCGAAAATCTCTCTCGGATGCGCCTTTGCTAAATCCAATTATAAATACCGATTGGAAGCATAAATTACAACACTTTGACCTTCACGTCTCCAACTGACCAAGTGTTCAATTTCTTCTAATCTTGTAAATTCATTCTTAGTAATTCATAGCAATTGTATTGTTAGTAACAACAATAATAGTCCACAGAAGCACTTTATCTTCTCTACATGTTTCTGTCAAAAAACCATAGCAAAAAAAAGAATTAGCATTATAATATCACATTTCTTAGAAAATAATGTGTGGAAAGACGAAAAATATTCACTTCAATTGTTGCACATTGTATAGTTTTTCATTATTATGGAATATAAAACAGTTTGAATTGTAATAATAGAAAATAAATATTAAATTGTCAGATATTATTTAGTTCAACACTATAGATACTTAATGTAAATATACCTACACCCATGTCACTTCGTTGCTATAAACGTAGACGATAGTATAAAAATAGCTCACTCGTCTGCACGAAAGATCTTTAGTTTATATGTTGATATTCCAGGTGCTTCACTAATTCCTCCTCAAGATTTACATTTGTAGGGTTCCTCGTGTGTCGGGTGTCATTTTTTGTCTGCATTACATAATGATCAGATAGCTACATGTAAGGGGAACTAATGATCAATAAATGTCATATTGACGCATTTATGGTGTTTTCAAAAAAAATCGGTGTCAGTTATGTTTTGAATCTGATAGGTATGTTATAAATAGCGTGGTGTGTTAAACTAAGGCTGTTGTGATATTCGGACTTCAATTATCTCGTGATAATCGATTTCTAAAAAAAAGTATAATATTATTTTAAACATGAATTTCTACTGATTATTCGTGCCCATTTTTTACCTTTTAAAAAATACAATTTACTGGGTTCTTCCTTAACAGAATAATTATTTATATATTTCGTACATGCAACTAATATTTTAACGAGAAATGAATATCAACATCTAGGTGTTTCATGATAATATATACCACAGAAACTCCAAATCGTGAGTATGCAGTATGTAATACCGTCTCTTGTGAATGCTAGGATAGAAATCACACGCAACAATTCGTAAGTTAACCAAAAAGTATCATAGCAATTATGATTTTTTGCAAAATGTACAACCCTCTGAACGAGAGAAAATATATTGTTTCTACTCGGGTACCTTCATCAGTTGCACTGTCCCTTATTAAAATCTCGAACAATTATGTATGTATTTAATACCTACAATTGAGTTAAATACTTTATCGCGATTTAATACAGACATCTAGGAGTTTAAGGGAGAACTAGCCCAATGAGACCTACAATTCTGGAGTGTGCTATGTATAACGCCGTCTCCCTGTGATTCCTAGGATATAAATCACTCGCAAGACTAACTGGACCCCTTGCACCGTGACCACTGTGGTAGCTCACGATTGAATATGGCATATGCTTCAGGCCATTTACTGAAATATTCGGTAGCGACCAAAATGTATTTGTTACCACACTCGGACTCGGGGAATGGTCCGACAACATCAGAAGCAATTCTTTCTAATGGGACGCTCACATTGTATTGTTGCACTCTGCCATTGGTACTGGGTGCAATCACCATACTCTGACGAAATAAGTCCCCCAGAAAAATCGTTGAGGAATTTTATCCAGAGTCTTATTCGTTCTTAGATGAACTCCGATACTAACATTATTTACTAGGGTTAGAACGGTGGGTACCTTTTTTCTGTGACTACATTTTGGTTTGCAATGAGTTCAGGACACGCGATTGGTCAGCTATTTCATCTTATCGTAGACTGGGTGTCCCTTTCTTCTTTAGTGAAAAGGGCGGCCATTTAATCCTGTACATATTGTCTCCTTATCCAGTCCTCTTTAATCTATACTCGAATTTATCGTTGTTCATCTTCCGGCAATGTTTGCAACCCGTCAACAGAGTCTTCTCGATAAGGCGTCTGCATTGTTATGCAAAAGACCAGAATGGTGTTCTACCTCGAAGTTTTATTGTTGTAGTTTTTTGATCCACCTAGCCAGTGTCCGTCTGGTATCTCCATGTCCATGACTACCAAAAAAATATTTGTGATAAGGTCCACAGCTCTGATTATTGCTAGTAATTCTCTTCTAATGACTCATTCATTCTTTTCTGGCTTCGAGTATCCACAGCTGTATTATTCGAGCACCCGCTCCTCACGATCTTGCACTTAAAAAGTACAAAACCGGTGTTTTTGGCGTCAGTGCCACGCTCAATGGAAAGTATCTTTTTGGTAGTCTGCCGATGTAGAGATTCCACAATGGTGGCAAATCTCTCAACGCACGGCCTGTAGCATAAACAGAGCTCAAAAAGATTCCTAGTTCACCCAGACAGATTTTTAGCTATTACAATAGGTTTTCACATCACCCTGATTAGGAACAACCAGTTCCGGACGTTTTTATTTATTTCAACAAACTCAGTAAGACAAAAAGAGTTTTTACTTAATGTATGTTCGCCAATTCTAAAGTGTATTGGAAAGATCGGTAAATAATTTGTCCATAACAAACAAATATTATTGTTTGTATTTATTACTTTATGTGTATGTACCTTGAAACAGTGAATGTGAATTTTTTGTTTATGAACCGATTTGAATGATTATTTTTTAGTTTTGCTCGAATTTTATTAGAATACACAACAAAACTCGTGTAGTCTTCTGATTCATGAGAATTAAACATGCTTCATTTGTTGAATATATTGTTACGTGAACTCATCCGACAGCTGGTGCAATCGGCCATCAACCAATTCGTGGAAGGGCCATTATTCCGAGACTTCTGGGAATCCGAAATGTTTTCTCTCTCAACAGGCCGAACGCTGCCGTTACTGGGAATTCCCTTAAAGCTTCCAGAACACGAAAGAGTTTCCCGGTCGTTCGTAAATAGTTTCTTGTGAATATAAATTGTGTTAAAGTAGTGGAAATAAATTAGAGTGAGTTGGACTGTGTTTTTAAATAAATCCAAGAACTGAACAGAACCCGTGTCTGAAAATAAAAACCTTACAATATTATAGATAAACGAGGTGTATATCTTTTGTTTCTTATTTATTTAACACATAATCACTCATTCCCAACATTCAATATAGTCCCGTGGACTCACTAATAATTCTTCGAATGTTTCTAAATCTATAATTTTTAATCATTTTAATATCTTATAAAATAAAAAATAAAAATACCGATTTCAAAAAACACAAAGGTAACTTAACTAAAAAACTATAAACAATTATTTTCTACAAAATATAATATATTTTGAGGTCAGTACCAAGTTAATCTTAAAATAATTAAGTTTTCAATGATTTTGTAGGTATATTTTACGTTTTTTTTTGTACTGACTGCAAAAGGAAGTTTGCTTTCATGCTCATTTCACTGATAGCGGTCAGAGTCAATATTTTCCATTTCTTTTTATAAAGTCATCAATCGTTAAATGTTCGTAATTCCATCCCTTATGGAAACTTCCTAGCATTTTGAGCACATATATCTCACTTACTCTTATACTCCGCCCTACTGGACGGTAACCAAACATCTAATTCAATTTCGACTTTGTAATTTTATTAATAATTGACGGTATTGATTAAATCTCCCACACTTTATTATATCAAGCCTTAATGACGTCATATAGGACGCACAAATATGATTGGTGGTCGCCTTAGAGACGCCCTTGTATTGCGATGGCGTTTCTTACAGTTTTATAGCATTTTGTAAGTTGAAAATATTATTAGGGGTTGTGAGTGTGTATATCGTGGATAATGGCCAACGTATGTGACAGGAGGTTTGGCTAAATAATTCTTCAAATCGAAGTTTGTCGGTGTAGAGCCTTAGTAAAGACATTTTGTCGGACAACTATTCAGAAGAGACACTGTTTTGAAACAAAATATACGTGAAAAATATTATATATATAGATATGCTCCAATCAGTACTAATACCCTTCATGATCACATTAATACAATAACCATACCATATATATAATCAAATGTATACAAAAACTAAATCAAATAACGTAACTCAAAACTCATAAAATTGCATTTATAATATTCCTGGCAAATCTAACAAATTTTATATTGGACAAACCTCTAGACCTATGTTCAAATAAATTAAGACAAAAATTATATGAAGAAAAGACAATTTGAAAAATCAATAATTTTTGAAACCTAACATATGCTTAAATATTTGGTTGTAATTCTTTTTAATTCATTTGCAAAATATAAAACTTGTTACTTTTTAACAGTTTAAGTTCCAACATTTAATCTAGTCCGCCATTCCAAATAATTAAAAAAGACGCATTAAAATCGGTCAGGTAATAAAGAGTTACCACCTGGGTCACACTGTAGAATGATAATACACATAAAAACGTAATAACAGTTGGTTGCGAGGCCAGGATTCTGAATACAGAAATTATACGAAAAATTTAGGTCGCACAAAACTCTATGAAATTGTGTTTGAGTCAGAAAATGAATAGTGTGGATCAAGGGCATGGCCGGTCATTAGGGGGCAGGACACTTTTTATATATGAAACTCTACTTTATGAATAAAATTATTCACCTGCCACTTCAACCCCCTAGGGTTAATAACTAGCCCTAAAAATTTAAATGAAAAGAGGTAGTGTGTGATACAGCCTTTAAAACACTTTTTATTTGTCTATTCAGCAATATAGGACCTTTTGATTTTTAGATGTTGGTAATAAGAAACGAAAAATCAATTTTTAATTGTTAAATTTATAAAATAATTGATGATCCCCCATATAAGGAAATACAGTTTGTTTCAAATAATTGACATTCTAACAAATATGCTCAAACTGGGTACCGTTCACTTCTTGACAAAAAAACGGAAATGTTGAAATATTTTGACAACGTTTTTGCAACATCTCTGTGCTGATTTTATTTATTGCGTTATTCGGTGTTTTAAATCATCAATATTTGTTGGTTTACTCTTGTTGATTATTGATTTTAGATAGCTCCAGAAAAAAATAATCCAGTGGAGTCAGATCCATCAATGCGGAAAAACATGATTGAAATATGCTGCTGCATAATGTAGTATAGGTCCATCTTCTTGAAACCATCGTTTCTATTAATGTATGCAGAAAAAGAAAAGTTGTCTTAATTCAGGTATTACATTTTATAAAAATCCAAGTAACTTGCCCTCAAAAAAATCTGCTCCAGTTATTCTATTATTTATTTGGTCAGCCAAAACTTGCTGTTGTTCAGTTGTTGACCACTCCATCTACGGTAAACGTTGCCCCATACTCAAAAATAATATTTTTGGAAACATCTGAATCCCTTGGCTTTTACTCGTAAACACTTCACAAAATTTTAATCTACAATCAGGATCATCGTCAGGTATTTCCTGAACCAGTTTAATTTTAATTGGATGGTATTTTCCTTTTTAGGGTTCCGTATATACAGTATACGGATACCCTTATAATATCACTCAGGATTTCTGCCTCTGTCACATCACAGCAATTTTCTCCTAAACTACTGGACGGAAGAGGTTGAAATTTGGTATGAAGGTATAGTTTGGTGACTTGATCAGGAGCACATATCGCAAAAGAAGAAATTTTGATTTAAGGGGTACTTCTGGGGGGAAAAACTAAAAAAATCGACCGTTCCCCCCCTGATCTCCGAAACTACTGAACCTAAAATTTTGAAAAAAATAGAAAATATAGAACGTTGCCCGAACTTTACAGGAAAAATAAGGAGAAACCATTAATATTAATTTTGGGGGGCAAATTATAGAATTAAATAAAAATTTAAAAATAAAAAAAAATTCAAATCATCATGTAATATATCAAATGAAAGGTCTCATTCTGAGGAACACAAATATATTTTTTTCATATTTAAAAAAAATTAATTAAAAAGATATTAAAGAAAATATACCAAAATTTACCCATCCCCCCCCTTATCTCCGAAACTATAAAACGTAAAGTTTTGAAAAAAAATACTTTCATAGGTTCTGACCTGAAGTTTACTGGAAAAATAAGGAGAAACATCTAGTTTTCATTTTGGGGGGCAAATTACAGAATTAAATGGAAAATATAAAATTAAAATTGTTTCTAACCCATCATGTTATATATCAGATGAAAGGGCTCATTACGACGAAAATAAACATATTTTTTTCATATTTTTAAAATAAATAAATTAAAAGATATTAACAAAAATATAAAAAAATTTACCCATTCCCCCCCCTTATCTCCGAAACCATAAGCTGGAAAATTTTGAAAAAAAAAGAGTTATAGCCCCTCACCTGAACTTTACTGGAAAATTAAGGAGAAACCCCTAATACTTATTTTGGGGGGCAAATTATAGAATTAAATGGCAAATATAAAATTAAAATTATTTCTAACCCATCATGTTATATATCAAATAAAAGGGCTCATTATGACGAAAACAAATATATTTTTTTTCATATTTTTAAAATAAATTAATTAAAAGTTATTAACAAAAATATAAAAAATTTTACCCATTCCCCCCCTTTATCTCCGAAACCATAAGCTGTAAAATTTTGAAAAAAAAATAGGTATAGCGCCTCACCTGAACTTTACTGGAAAAATAAGGAGAAACCCCTAATATTCATTTTGGGGGGCACATTATAGAATTAAATGGAAAATAAAAAATTAAACTTGTTTCTAACGTATCATGTAATATATCAAATCACAGGGCTCATTATGACTAATACAAATATATTTTTTTTTTTTTTTTTAAATAAATATTTTAAAATATATTAAAAAATACCCATTCCCCCTTTATTCCCCAAACTATAAAACCTATTTTTTTTATTTACAGGAAAAATACGAAGAAATCTTTAATATTAATAATGGGGGGCAATTTATAGAAATAAACGGAAAATAAAAAATATTTTTTAACGTGTCATGCAATATATCAAATGAAGGGGCTCGTTATGAGAAATACAAATATATATTTTTAAAATTAATTGTTTACAAGATATTAACATAAAGATATAAAAAATTCTCATTTCTCGCTTTATTTCCGAAACCATACTATCTAAAATTTTGAAAATAATTAGGGGTACCGGGGCTCACTTGAAATTTATAAGAAAAATTATTAGAAAACCTCCATGGTAATTTTAGGGACAAATGATACAATTAAATGGAAAATAAAAATTCACTTTTCAAACGAATCATGTAATATATCAAATAAAAGACTCATTATGTGAATTACAAATATATCATATTTTTAAATCATTTGTTTAGCAAAGATATTAAACATCGACCTAATTCCCATTTTAGAAACTATACTATTTAAATTTTGAAAAATATATTTTATTTGTATTTTTAAATAATTTGAATAACAGATTTAATAATTTATAATTTAAAACTTGACCTATTGTGCCCTTTATCTTCCAATCTATAGAGCCTCAAAATTCAGACAATAGATTATAAAAGGCTTCCCTGAAAGTTTATTAGTAAAATAAAACTCTAATGTTAATTTTTGGGGGCCAAATTAGAAAACTAAATACAGCGAATCTTGAAGGTGGTACGGAACCCTTACAATGCGAGTCCAACTCGCACTTGACCAAATTATTTATTATTTTCAATACTGATGTTTTACTTGTATCATTATTCCCAGCTACTTCTCTTGTATGTTTCGGTGGGTTTTTCTCAACTTTTTCAATATATCCAATTTATTTTCTTCATTCAATTTTGATTTTCCAGGTTTAGGAAGATCTTTTACAGTCCCAAATTGACGATATGTTTGTTCTATTCTATCCAACCTAGACTGGAAAATGAGACAACCAGGATACTTCTCATTAAATATTCTGCATACCTGAAAATACGTTCTTGTTGTATCACCCACTCCAACTACTATTAAAATCTCAATTCTTAGGGTATCAGAAACATAAAAAATCAATGGTTAGTTATTCCTAAATAAACGATTATTAGCTAAAAATTATTAACTACGTCTAGCGAACTAAAATAAATTTGACATAAGTCTCAAATGTCACAAAATGATTCAGTTTTACGTTTTTGTCAAAAAGATAACTAATCGTCACATGCATTCGACTCAAGAGCTACGTGTTTGTATAAGATAAAATGACATTTTTCTTAAGAATCCACGTCTAAAATTGAAAAAGTCCTATATACCCATTTTTAGGGTTCCGTATATACAATATACGGGTACCCTTATAATATCACTCCGGATTTCTGCCTCTGTCACATCACAGCAATTTTCTCCTAAACTACTGGACGGATGAGGTTGAAATTTGATATCAATGTGTAGTTTGGTGACCCGATCAGGAGTATATATCGCAAAAGAAGAAATTTTGATTTTAGTGGTACTTCTGGGGGGAAAACTAAAAAAAATCGACCGTTCCCCCCCTGATCTCCGAAACTAAGGAGCCTAAAATTTTGAAAAAAATAGGAAATCTAGAACGTTGCTCGAACTTTACAGGAAAAATAAGGAGAAACCATTAATATTAAATTTGGGGGCCAAATTATACAATTAAAGGAAAATTTAAAAATTATTATTTTTTAAACGCATCATGTAATACATCAAATTAAAGGTCTCATTCTGAGGAACACAAATATATATTTTTTCATATTACAAAAATTAATTTAAAAGATATTAACGAAAATATACCAAAATTTACCCATCCCCCCCCCTTATCTCCGAAACTATAAAACGTAAAGTTTTGAAAAAAATTAGAGGTAGGTATAGAGTCTGACTTGAAGTTTACTGGAAAAATAAGGGGAAACCTCTACTTTTAATTTTGGGGGGCAAATTACAGAATTAAATGGAAAATATAAAAATAAAATTGTTTCTAACGCATCATGTTATATATCAAATGAAAGGGCTCATTATGACGAAAACAATTTTTTTTCATATTTTTAAAATAAATTAAGATATTAACAAAAATATAAAAAATTTTACCCATTCCCTCCCCTTATCTCCGAAACCATCAGCTCTAAAATTTCAAAATCTCAAAATCATAGGGTTCATTATGACTAATACGAATATCTTTTTTTTTATTTTTTTTTAAATAAATATTTTAAAATATATTTAAGAAAAATATTAAAAAATTACCCATTCCCCCCTTTATTCCCCAAACTATAAGACCTACATTTTTTTATTTACAGGAAAAATAGAAGAAATCATTAATATTAATATTGGGGCCGAATTATAGAATTAAAAGGAAAATAAAAAATATTTTTTTAACGCATCATGTAATATATCAAATGAAGGTGCTCATTATGAGGAATACAAATATATATTTTTCATATTTTTAAAATTAATTGTTTACTAGATATTAACATCAAGATATAAAAAATTCTCTTTTCTGGCTTTATTTCCGAAACCATACTACCTAAAATTTTGAAAATAATCAGAGGTACTGGGGCTCACTTGAAATTTATAAGAAAAATTGTTAGAAAACCTCCATAGTAATTTTAGGAACAAATTATACAATTAAATGGAAAATAAAAATTCAATCATCAAACGTATCATGTAATATATTAAATAAAAGGCTCATTATGTGAATTACAAATATATTATATTTTTAAATCATTAGTTTAAAAGATATTAGCAAATATATTAAACAGCGACTTAATTCCCATTTTAGAAACTACACTATTTAAATTTTGAAAAATATATTTTATTTGTATTTTTAAATAATTTGAATAACAGATTTAATAATTTATAATTTAAAACTTGACCTATTTTGCCATTTATCTTCCAATCTATAGAGCCTCAAAATTCAGACAGTAGATTATAACACGCTTCCCTGAAAGTTTATTAGTAAAATAAAACTCTAATGTTAATTTTTGGGGGCCAAATTAGAAAACTAAATACATATGTATTCTTATAAAAATCAAGAGAATCTTGAAGGTGGTAGGGAACCCTTAGTATGCGAGTCCAACTCGCACTTGACCAAATTATTATTTAATTGTTTTTAGGAGTACTCTTACCCCTGGGAGATTGAAGAGGCAGGTAAATAATTGTATTCCAAACGTGTAGTCTATATCTATCTATCTAAACTATTATAAAATTGTAGTTGTATGTTTATTAGTATGTTTGTTCGTTTATTTGTTTGGGCGGACTTCACGTAAGGACTCAACTGATTTTGCCGAATTTTTTTTTACAAAACCTATAGCTTGACCTAAAATCTGGTATACATTTCTACTCCCTACATTTGACAAAAACTATGTTCGGTAACACAAAACTAGTCAATTGGTTCCACCGCATGCACCAAATATTTTATACTTGCATCAGCTTAGCTTTTATTCAAAACTAGCCGTTACCCGCTGTTTCAACCGCTTCTGGAATGTACAATTATTATTTTGTCTATTCATGGGTTTTCTCTCCTCCAAATTTTTTCCTGTGTATGGAGACGTTTCAACTCCGAGTCTGGAGTCGTTGTCAATCGTTTAGTGTTGTTTTCGAGCCGCTAGAGACATTATAACAAAACACAAACAAGAATTCACTCCATTAGAACGAAAACACTTAACACCACACTATAGTAAACCTCCACATTTATATGGCGTTCCAAAAATACATAAAGACACAATACCAATGAGACCCATTGTAAGTTCAATAAATTCACCATTACAAAACATATCAAAATTTTTACTAAATATAATTAAACCTTACGAAAATAATCCAAACAATTTAAAAAACATCTAAGCTCAAAAAAGATCCTACGCAAAATATAGAAAAAGCCGCTAGAGACATTATAACAAAACACAAACAAGAATTCACTCCATTAGAACGAAAACACTTAACACCACACTATAGTAAACCTCCACATTTATATGGCGTTCCAAAAATACATAAAGACACAATACCAATGAGACCCATTGTAAGTTCAATAAATTCACCATTACAAAACATATCAAAATTTTTACTAAATATAATTAAACCTTACGAAAATAATCCAAACAATTTAAAAAACACTAATGATTTTTTAACAAAATTAAAAAGCATTATTATCAACAGAAATGATATACTAGTAAGTTTCGACATAGTTAGTCTTTTTACAAATGTACCTGTTGATAAATCATTACAAATTATAAAAAATAAATTACAACAAGATATTACCTTAAACAACAAAACAAAACTAAACATTGACACAATTATGGAACTAACCGAACTTTGCTTAAACACTACATATTTTCAATTTGAAGGAGATTTCTATAAACAAGAATTTGGTATGGCCATGGGTTCTTCTTTATCTCCTATAATCAGTAATATATTCATGACATATTTTGAAGAAAGATTCATAGGCAAATATAAAAATAAACCAAAAGTGTGGTGGAGATACGTTGATGACATTTTTGTGGTTTGGGAGTATGGTGCTGAAGAACTGCACTCATTCCTAGATTACATCAATAGTCAAGAACCCACAATAAAATTTACAATGGAGATGAAAATTTGCATAAACTTGCTTATCTTGATGTACTTATAGATAGAACAAACAACACAATAAATACAAGTACTTATCGAAAACCTACAAATACTAATAGATATTTGAATTTTCACTCCAACCATCCTTTAAATGTAAAGAAAGGTGTTGTAAAGTGCTTATATGATAGAGCAAAAAACATATCTTCATCCACCCAAATCTTTAACAAAGAAGTCAATATTATCAAAGAACATCTACTTCAAAACGAATATCCCCAAGACTTTATAAATAAAACTATAAATCAGTTAGAAAGAAAATCGCAACAACAAACCAGCACAAATAACCATCACACTAATACCAACCAAACACAAACAGACAACCAAATTATGAACATAATTCCATATATCCCAGGTGTATCGGAAAAAATTAAGCGGTTAGGAAATAAATACAGCGTTAAAACTGTTTTTAAAACAAATAATACCTTGCGCTCTATCCTCACACATACCAAACCGTTTAACGCAACCCAGAGTTCTAAAAATTGTGTGTACAGTGTTTTGTGTGACTGTGGCCATTCTTATACCGGTGAAACTTCAAGACCTTTAGAAGTAAGGAAAAAAGAACATCAATATAACATTTCCAGAAGACATGTGGACAAATCAAATTTGGCCAATCATGTATTAACGAGCACCGGCAGCCATAGGATAGACTGGGATAAAACAAAGATCTTGTTGAAAGAAGAAAACTTAAAAAAGAGAAAACTTAAAGAAGCCAGCTGTATGATGATAAACAACACTGAAATCGGAGCACCTTCAGCCGACCTTCATTTGGACTGGAAGAATTTACTGCTAACAGAACAAAAAAACGGTAACCTCAGCGTCAAGTGATCGCCAAACGACAAATTGTCAGTGTCAAATTTTTTGACAAACAATAAATTCAAAATCAAAGCGAAAATTTTTAGAAAAAAACCTCGAAAACAACACTAAACGATTGACAATGACTCCAGACTCGGAGTTGAAACGTCTCCATACACAGGAAAAAATTTGGAGGAGAGAAAACCCATGAATAGACAAAATAATTCAAGACCTCCTCAACAATCTTTTCGAAATTACTTATGTACAATTATTGTCAAAAAGAAATAACTTATGAAACATATGGGCTATCCTATATAAAAAAAATTTAAACCACCCTACATAACTATAAATCCAACAATCCAGACTATATTTCACCCAAACTACAAGTGCTTATGGGCCCAACCTATACAACAATTTTATTCAACATTTATTTGGACCTCCTTGTATAATTGTAACTTCGCCCTATAGTGCAACCATCCTGTATGTGCTGCCAATTATTTGTTACCGATTATGATATTTTTTAAACACCTAACTATAACTCTACTCCACCCTATATTTCAACTGTGCAACTGTTTATGGTCTGCGCTCTATAACAATTATTTCTGATAATTGTTAAGCCACCTTGCAAAGTATAACTTCTCTTCACTCTATATTTTAACCACCCTTTATATGCAACTTACTCGAACATATTGCTTCGCTCCATATTTCATGTATTCTATAAGGTAGGATGCAACTATTCGTGGTCTACACTATATAACAATTTTTTTAACATTTTTTTATTCACCCTGTAAAACTATAATTCTACTGCGCTCTCGATTTCAACCACCTTGTAAATACAACTACTTATAGTTCACCTAATATAACTTTTATTGTGCCACTTTGTATAAATATAATTCCACTAATCCGCAACATATTTTACCCAAACTGCAACTGCTTATTAGACACCCTATATAACAATTTAATTCAACTTTTTTTGAACCGCTTTGTATGACAATAACTCAACTATCACCTTTATTTAAACCATCAGGTATTTATTCCTGCCAATTAGTCAACCATTATAAGCTATTTGTCTATCAGTTTTTGAAAGATCGTGTATAACCATAATTTTACTCTACAAAATATTTCAACCACCCTGTATATTCATTTGCTTAGGTATCACATAATATTAAACATTTTTAAACACTTAACTATAACTCTGCTTCACTCCATATTTCAACTACCATATCTATGCAACTGCTTATTACTACTCTATATAACCATTTTTCTGATATTTTTTTAACCACCTTGGAGAGTACAATTTGTCCCCTCCTTATATTTCCATCTCTTATATGCAATTTTTTCAAACAATGTTTTAATCACACTGTATATCCATAATTTTACTTTGCCCTAAGTTTCAGATATTGCATATATGCAACATTTTTTTATCCACACTGTTTAACCATAATTCTACTACTATATTCTACTACAGTATAGCAGTTTTTGCACCATGTATAAATACAAATGTAATCAAATCCCAATAAATTTCACCAAAACGGCAACTGCTCATGAGGCACCCTATGTAACAATTTTTAAATACTTAACTCTTCCTCCCTATATTTTAAATACCATATCTGTGCAGCTGATTTTGACCTACGCTATTTCACAATTTTTATTTCATTTTTTTTTAATCACAGTATAAAATGTAATTGCTCCTTTTTCTAACCTTATTTGAGTCACACTGTGTAACTATAACTTGACTTCGGCCCATAATTCAGGTACTCCATATATGCTCTACCCTATATAGCAAAATTTTAACATTTTTTTACCCACACTATATAATTATTATTCTACTCCACCCTATATTTCAACCACCTTGTATATTCAACTACATATGGGCCACCCAATATAACATTTTTGCACTACCCTGTATGCTTAGAATTCTAGTCCACCCTATATTTCATCTATCCGGTGTATGGAACAACTTGTAGCTCGTAATTTCTATATAATATTTTTAAACCCACGTATAGCTATAATTATACTCAGCTACATATTTCAACCATCCTATATATGCCACTTATGAACTACCTGTAAATATAAAACAATTTTTTAACCACTCTATTAACTACAATTCCTTTCCATCTTATATTTCAACCACCATGTATAAACAACTGCTTCTTAAATTTTTTCAACCCATTTCATAACTATAATAATAGCTAAAAAAAATAATTCAAATATCCTAACTGCTTACATTTACACATTTTTTCATTCACCCAGTATAAATATCCACCCTAAATAAATATAATTCAACTCCACCCGTTTTTTCAACCACCTGGTATATACTACTATTTATGACCCACTCAATATACATTTTTGAACCACCCTATATAACTTCCCCCTTAAGGGGACATTGTATATATACCTACAGCTGGTTACGTGCCACCTAATAGACGTTTTTTAAAGATTTTTAAATTAATTTAATTCTACTCCGCTCTAAGTTTAACCAATCCAATATATGGAGGGGACAGTAATTTTTTTAACTGCTTGGAACAGCTTAGAGAATGGACAGTTTAATTCATTAAAATTTTCACTGGGTGAGATTAAAAAGCAGTATGTGGACAAATCTTTTGAGTGCATTACTAACCATTTTCAGAAAAATAATATTTGGGATTATAATATGTTTGATGAGGTTTCATTGTTAAAAAGCTACTTATGAAATAAATAAATATTAGTTTTCTGCAAATGTGGAAACAGGCATTTTAAATAGAATATGTTTTAAAAATTGTAGAATACGCGCCCTTCCGTCCAGGAGCAAATGCAGCAACAGAACATATCTAGTATCATTAAAATACGGTCAACTGAAAAAACGCAGTTGAACATTAAAACTATATATAATTCTATATTAAGTCTAAATTATAATTTGACCAATTCATGTGAGAAATTTCACATTTTAATTAATGATTCGATTCTATTGCAAAGTACTCTCACTTCTTTCAAAAACAGAACCGTGAAAGAAAATATTGGTTTTTAATAAAATATTTAAATTAAGTAAAAACCATATTGTTCAAATTATTGTTTTTCACAATTATTTTTATAGTTACCAATAATTAAATATAAATACATTTTTGTATGTTAATAGAGAAGTATATGAATTTATATATTACTAGCCGTTACCCGCGGTTTCACCCGCGTACGGAATGTTCAAGCCTTGGCAAAAAGAAATAACTTATGAAACATATGGGTTATACTATATAAAAAATTTTCCAACTTGTTTGAACCACCCTACTTAACTAAAAATCCACCAATCCCGAATATATTTCACCCAAACTGCAAATACTTATGGGCCACCCTATATAACAATTTTATTCGACATTTTTTAAATCACCTTGAATAACTCTACTTCACCCTATATTACAACCATCCTGTACATGCTGCTGTTTATTTGTCACCCAATATAACCGTTTGAACACCTGACTACTCTTCTCTACCCTATATTTCAGCTAAGCAACTGCTTATGGTCTACGCTGTATAACAATTATTTCGGATATTTTTTGAACCACCTTTTAAAGTAAAATTTCTCTTTACTCCATATTTTAATCAACCTTTATATGCCGCTTTTTCTAACATTGTGTTAAACACACTTTAATACTATAATCTTGCTTCTCCCCATATTTCAGATATTCCATACTAGAATGCAACTGTTTATGGTCTACCCTATATAACAATTTTTTTAACGTTTTTTGATCCATCCTAATCGAAATGCATTTGGATAAAAACACAGTTTTGCACCCCAACACCAATCATTTATTTAAACCCGCACCCAAAAGCAACTGCTTATTGGCCACCCTACATAACAATTTAATTCAACATTCTTTTTAACCGCTTTATATAACTAACTCTACTTCCATCTATATTAAAACCATCCTTTATACACCGCTTCCAATTTGTCAAACATTACAACTTATTTTTGAACCACCCTGTATAACCATAATTTTACTCTACAAAATAGTTCAACCACCGTGTATATGCATCTGCTCAAAGGCTACCAAATATAAAATTTTTAAACACTTAACTATAACTCAGGTCCACTTACTATCGTATATATGCAACTGCTTATGGACTAAGCTATATCACACTGTATGAACTATAATTTTACTTCCATCCATGTTTCAGATATTGCATATATGCAACAGCTCATGTTCTATCCTAGAAAAAAAATATTATCCAACCTTTAACTATAAATCTACTCCATCCGCTATTTCAACCAACTTTTATTTACAATTACTTATCGGCCACCCAGTATCACATTTTTGTACCACTCTGTATAACTATAAATCCATCAATGCCTGAGTGGCCGATAAATAGTTGCACATTCAAGGTGGTTGAGATAGAGGATGGAGTAGAATTATAGTTAAACAAACAGTTTAATTAAAACAATGTTAGAGAATTTGAGAAAAATTATATTTTCCAGGGTGGTTAAAAATATCAGAAAAATGGTTATTTAGCGTAGTCCATAAGATAAGTGCAGTTTGGGTGAAATATAGAGTGGATCAGAGTTATAGTGTTTAAAAAACATTATATTTGATGGCCCCTAGGCACATGCATATACAGCGTGGTTGAAATATTGTGTAGAATAACATTATAGTTATACAGGATGGTTAAAAACTGATAGACAAATAAGTTATAATAGTTGGCTAATTGGCAGCAGTATATACAAGATGGTTTAAATATAGATGGAAGTAGACCTATAGCTATAGAAGGCAGTTCAAAAAATATTGAATAAAATTGTTATGTAGGGTGGCCATAAAGAGTTGCGGTTTCTGTGAAATATGTTGGGAATTGGTGGATTTATAGTTATACAGATTTCTACAAAAAATGTTATTTTGGGTGGCCCATCAGTAGTTGTATATATAAGGTGGTTGAGATCGGGGGCCTACTAGAATTACATTTTTACAGGGTGTATGAAAATAAGTTAAAAAATATTTTGTAATATAAGGCAGACCATGAACAGTTGCATGTTTCTATATACGTGAAATATGGGACGAAGCAAAATTATACTAATATATTGTGTTTAACACAATGTTATAAAAAGTTGCATATAAAGAGTGGTTAAAATATAGGGTGGAGGGAAATTATACTTTATGAAGTGGCTCAAAAATTATCAGAAATAATTGTTATATAGCGAATAGGGTGGAGTAGAATTATAGTTAGGTAATTAAAAAACGGTTAGTTTAATATAAGTATAAAAATTTACCTGTTTCAGGATTTTTCATTTATTACAAAATTGATTCATCCGGTACTTTAGGACCTTACTGTATATCTATATACAGTCTACACATACACAAACATGTTACACAGGAGAACACTAGCCGACAAAAGTCGTAAAGTCTTTCAATTATCCTAGAGGATAGTTTCACTATAAAGAGGCAACAACTAATTATTCGAACAACTTCATCAAATAGCCCTGGGTTATAAAATTTATTGAGATCTAGTGTGCGAGCATTAGTTTTTCACATTTATGCTGCCTGTCAATTTTTTAATGCAAAATTTCAACTTAATTTGCAAGGGCTGCCTGAAAATTGCATAGAAGTTAAAGCTATTAAATAAAGAGATACGTTAAAAGATTTTGTACAACATATTCCGTTTTTTAAATTAATTACCACAACGCCTAAGAAAACGACAAATATTTTATAGAGTTGTATTAGCTATTAAATGTTAACATAAATAACTAAATTCCGTTGTTTTAGTGACGATGAAGTAATAACTAGATCTCATCGTTTGTGTGCCCATAATTCATATTATACACCAATCAGTTGAAATGGATAATTTTCCTTTATGAAATAAAATTTTATAAAATTGAAAAGATCTACCGAAGACGAATTATTTTTAATTGAGCAATCAAGAGATTTCTTTGACTTATCACCAAACACGGAATCTCAGTATATTTCAGTAAGAACCAAATGTTACAATTCCTGGAAGACTGCGGGAATCAATTTTCACTATTTATAATTTTTCCTTAGATATTTTGTTTGATACATATCTGGAAACATTTGAATTTGTTAAGTATAATGATTTTTCATCACATGTGTTAATTTTTCCCAATAAGTTTTGACGATAAACTAGTGAAGAGGAATTTCAACAATGTGACACACCTTCATAATGCTCACGTACAGTTTTAAAACGAATTGAAGTAAGAATTCTGCTGTTGCAGTTTAATTATACTAAATAAACCATTCGTTTCTTTGAAAATTTATCGAAAAAAAAAATAATTTCAATCTTATTGTCTTTTTTCTTACTCATTGAACCCCGTTGAAAATATTAGATGTAATATTCGAAAACCGCGTTAGCGTGTGCTTTGTTGATGTAACGGCCGATATATGTTTTTATTTAATAAAAATAAGACTACATTATTGGATAAAGTGGACAAAAAAGTTCCTTTTGTTGGGTAAACTATACCTAATGGTTCGTTAGTAGTTGATTACTAGATCTCTTCGCATTTTTCTCGTACTCGTCTGATTATATTTCCAGTTACATGACAATTTACTCTTATGGCAACAGGTTCACTATTAAATAGTTGTGCTTTGGATGTACCTATTGTATTCTAGGGGTTCCCTGTTATCGAGCTTTGCAGTGCAGTCACCACACAAACTTTTCACTGATTAGCAATTACTTGTTGATTTGTTACACGGTGGGACAATATGATTACCAATTACAAGGTGTCATTCCACTGACGGCAATTAGACACTCATTAGTTCACCGCAGTACTGTTTTACATAAATCTAACGATATCATCTCAATCACTTAATGGTAAAGCAGTTTCAGAGCTATTGAAAACTTTTGAGTTCTACCGAATTCAATGCAATGGAGATATGTCACTTATGTGAACTATATTATCACTTTTATCTGATCTATAAGGCTAACCACAACATTAACATATTTGATGAAAGTTCAGGATGGTCTTACTCTCAATGTGTTATTGGAGAACGAGATCAAAAACTGCTCGACTTCTGAAGTTAAGTCAATCTCGAAAGAGAATTAGGAGCGTCAATCATCAAAAAACATACCTTTAAGGCTATTTCCAACGTAAAAATTTGAAGCGTGTCTTCTAAAAGCTTGTGGTAGAAGTTCAATCACATAACTATTTCCGCATTAGCAACCATTCTAAAATATTGTCCCAAATCGATAAATCAGTCTATTGCAAGTGGAAGTAAAAGCTCAAATGACTTGAACTTGAGACGACCAGAAAAGGTTTTGAACAATATTAGTAAACATGTTTTTTCTGAGGCACAAACCTACAAATAGTGTTGATATATTAATTCTACACTCGTTATTTATGCAAATGTAGGTACAAGGTTACTGGTCTAATTTGCAACATTTTTTACTAAGACCGGGCATAATTTCTGGTTCTTTTACTAGTAGGGAAAATAATTAATTTATTACAGAAATTATATGGAAATAGTACACAAAATCAAATAGAGCATTTATTGCACCAGATTAGTGAATAATAATTGCCTGTGTGCGTGTTGCGCTCATTTGTGACCTAGTGGTCTAATTGAATTGTCAAGATAAATGGCAGTAATTAAAGAATATAGTGAATTTGGTCGAAAGATGGGAATAGTTTGTATACAACATTCTGAGCTCCATTAAATTCGTTCCTCAAATATTATGACTGCATTACATTATAAACCTGTAGAACCAGTTACTTGGTAATTTCTAAAAATAAGAGGCACTTTTATTTTACTCTGCAATAACTAAATATAACAAATACTTTCGTTACCATATTACTTAAGCTATGAATCTTTCTTTGATTGCCTCGAACAATTTTGTTTTTTGAATGAGAGTTTGGTGATTTTAATGATCCCTTGTACGCGGAACAAATAACCATAATTGACCAAAAAGCTCCAGCAGTAACAAGTTTTTCTGACCTGAATAACTTCCATCAATGTAACTTTGTAAAAAATAGTTGCAATAGATTATTAGACATCATATTCTGCTCTATAAAATTTGAAGCCACCCACGACACTTTACCACTTGTTCCTGGGGACGATCAACATCCAGCATTGTCATTCTCTATGTCATCTTTATATATCAAAGAAAGTAAATTCAAATCAAAGACGTACAACTCCAAAGAAGCTCTTGAGCTACATGACGAACTGATACTAGTTAATTGGTTAGTACTGAATGATTTTAATAGCGAAAACGAATCCGTCAATAAACTTTTACTAAATATTTATATATATAAATCTTCTGTACGTGTGTTAGTCATTGAACTCCTCCTAAACGGCTGGACCGATTTTGATGAAATTTTTTGTGTGTATTCCAGGGGGTTTGAGGATGGTTTAGATTCACAATACGGTCAACTAGATATTGTTTTTTTTAGTTAAATTATTTATTTAAAAATTGTTACATATGATCCGGCAGACTGCGCTGTAGTCGCTGTGTCAAATATTCAAGAGTGTGCTTTAGTTTCAGTTACGTCTGATAGATGGCGTTCAGATTATATTGTTACAGCTAATTTTTAAAAGTTTACATGGGACAGGACGTCTGTTGGGTCCGCTAGTGATTTATAAACCCTTTGACAAACACATTCCTCCTCTAAACATTACAGTTGGTGTAACTCTGAAATTATCAAAAAGATAAAACTCAAAGCGAAACATAGAAGCAAATATAAAAATCATTGTAATAGTGCTGATCTAATGTTGTTCGAAACCCTGCATAAGGAAATCAAGCACTTGATTAAGGCGGCATATGATAATTTCTTAACCAAGATATAAGATTTCAGAACGAGAGATGGCAAGTATCTTTGGAAATACATCAGTTCAAAAACAAACATCACTAAATTACCGGGGGAAATGCATTATGAAGGTCATGGTCTAAATAAACTGCGAGATATCGTGAACAGCTTTGCCAATTATTGTATGAGTACTTACGCTGCACCTGTAAATAAGAACATTAATATTAACATAAATTTAATGAACGACACCAACACAAACATCGAAACAATGACCGAGTGTGAAACAAGAGCTGCAATAAAAAGATTGAAAAACAAAATGACATCCGAACCAGAGAATATAACCGCTTTTCTAAAATTAGAGACTGCTATCCCATCTTCTCCAAACCTCCTACAACAATTTTTAATTTGTGCTTACGAAACAAGTCTTTTCCCAGCATGTGAAAGAAGGGAAGAGTATGTCCAATACTTAAGAACGGAAACAAACATGATGTGACTAATTATAGAGGTATAACTCTGTTGTCCAACTTCGAAAAGATCCTTGAAAATATTATCTATACTCAGATATATACTAGCATTCAGGCAACTATGTCGCCCTATAAGCATGGTTTCGTTAACAAAAGGTTACTGTTATGAATTTAGTGGTAATTGTCCACTATTTAGCGGAACAGTTGAACTCCAATGGTGAAGTGGTCGTCATCTATATCGATTTCTCCAAAGCCTTTGACAGAATTGACCATGAACTATTACTTAAGAAATTATATAACTAAGGCTTCTCGATAGAATCCAGTACATAGCATTCAATGGTCATAGTCTGATGAATTTACTGCAACATCGGGTGTACCACAAGGCCCCTTAATTGTTTATATAATTCATAAATGACCTATGTGATGTGGTGAATTGTAGAAGCCTTTGCTTCGCAGATGATATGAAGATATACTTGTCAGTGAACAGCGTAGTTGACTGTGAGGAGCTGCAGAACCAACTTTGTTTTATTGAAAAATGGTGGACTAGTAATTATCTTGCCCTCAATGCACAGAAGTGCAAACTTGTTCGATTTACAAGGCGACAATGGACTGTCAAATTAAGTTACTAAATATGGAATTTGAACGTAGAAATTTGCAACACAGTCAAGGATCTTAGAGTAGTGTTCCACTCAACTTTGCCTTTCAAACACCACATAACAATCAAGTAATTCGTAACTGTAGACAATTTGCAAACATCAAAGACTTAAAAATACTGTATTATGTGTACATACGATCTAAAGACGGCAAGAAGACTTCAAAAATTTCTTATTTTTAAAATGGATGTCGAGGTTTCAGATTGTGGCCTTGTCGTGATATTTCGGGGTTTTGGGTTAAAACTTTACATAAATAAAATAAAATATAATATAAATGAAGGTTTGTACGCTATCGATTTGTTTAATCCTTGCTTATTTTGGATTTTTGGATATTCGGCACATCCAATTTTGAGATTGTGATTTTACGGTTGCGAGTTATTATTTTACGGGTTGTGAAGCTCATTCGGAATCATAAGGATGTGGAGTTTGCAGGGTTCATTTTGTTGAATTCCGTCATTTTTCAGCTATTGTTTGACCGTCTTCTAAATGTTATTTGTGGCATATTCTTGACTATTTTTATGTTTTCTTTGGAAATAACACCACAATCGAAATAAAAAGCTGTATATTGAAAGAAAAACACCAAAAGTTTCAAAGTCGATGCTGACTTCGTTGTCAATAGCTTTAAAATATGTATTGAAAATGTAAATTGCAAATTGAAAGTCTTGAAAGTTTGATTTATGACATTTAAGTTGACATAAGTAAAATCTGTTGTTTCTAGATATACAGGTAGTACAAAAAATTCTAAAGATCATGTATAATAGTTAAACAGCTTTCAAGTTCCATAAGTGGCATTCCTTGGTACGACTTTGTTATAAGATAGCGCATTCGCCAAAAATGCGATCAAAGAATTCTGCTGTTTCAATGATCCCACTAACGTCATAAGGGAAAACCTAGGAAAAACCGTATGAACTCTCCCGATACTGGGATGTTCAAAAGGAGATGACCATTAATAATTTATTCCTTAAGTGTCGGTAACAAGGTACGATTGACTACTACAGAAGTAGAAGCGATACAATCGTCTTCATTGAAAATAATAAGGCAGACTCTTTTATTTTTCGTTTTCTGTTATGTTGTTCTTTGTAAAGTATAGTTGAATTGTCAAATTCTATTTTATGGCCTAGGTCCCATGCATGTTCACAAATTTGAGCAAGTAATTTTAAAGCGAATAAACCTTTAGTTTGGTGGCGTTACGTTGACATTTTCGTAATTTGGGAACACAATCTTGAACACTTTTATGTTTTTTTGGGCAATAACACCACAATAGAAATAAAACGACGTATATTGCAGGAATACCAAACGTTTCAAACTCTATTCTGACTTCGTTGGCAATTGCTTTATATTTATTGATGTAGATTGCAAAATGAAAATTTGATTTATGACATTTTTTAGAAGACAACAATCTTGAACAACTAGATAAATTATTAAATCACATAAATAACAAAGAACCAACTATCAAAGTTAGCCTAGAAATTGAACAAAATAACAATCTGTCTTTCCTAAACATATTAATAACAAAAACTGAATCTTCATTCGAAACCGAATAGAAAACCAACTTATAGCAACAGATACCTAAATTTCAATTCAAATCATCCGAATACAGTAAAGAAAGGTGTTATTAAGTCATTATATGATAGAGCAAAGACCAACTGTTCTGATGATAATAAATTCAAAAAAGAAAAAACAATTATAAAAAATTTTGTCACCCTAAACAATTATCCCACAAAATTTATCAACAAAGAGTTAAACAGACTTGAACAGAGAACAAACCTTCCGAATCAACTCAGAACTTCTCTTATTAACACTGCTACTCAGGACTACCATATTACAGTTACAACTATACAATATATACAGGGTCTGTCAGAAAGACTGAAAAGAGTGGGCAACAGATTTAATGTTAAAACAACATTCCAAACAAGAAATACTCTGAAATCACTAATATCGAAACCAAACCAACCAATAAAACTCAGAACTCAAAAAAGTAATTAGGGGAAAGTGGGGGAAACACGAACACCTAAGGGAAAACTTAAATAAAACAGTGGAATTTGATCACAGAGTTTCTTTATTGGTTAATTTGGTTTAAAGTTTAAAGTTTACTAATCTGTTTAACGAAATCACTAATCAGCATTAATATTTTTTAATAAATTGGAACAATGTGAAAAAAAAACAAAACCCTTAGTGTTCGGCTTTACTCGACATCAGTTGGGTAAATATGAACACCAAGTGGGGTAATTACGTACTAACATTAATAACGACAGTGGTCACATTTATAACTCAACGATGTTGACTGTCTGTCAGTGTAATTCTCGTGAGCCCAATTTTTACACATAATCCAGTCTTCAACGGGGGGATCTATATACTTATCTATACAAAAAATACAAAAGTAGTCTTCATTTTGCTTTTCTCCTTTTTCGTTTTCTCTTTCTTTTTCTTTCGTATTTTGTGTAGGGTCTATTATAGTCTTGAAATTATTCAATACTCTTTTAGTGGCTTTGTTTCAAGGTTTCATATCACTACAATCCAGTCTTTTTATGTGAGATCCTTTTTGGCATTTTTTCTGTTTTTTTCTTGATTTCTTCTGCTTTAGCTATTTTTCTGTTTTCCTTTTCCTCCAACTGGTCTTTTATAGGTGTGCTCGTAAGAATAGTTGATCTTTTCTTCCTGATATTGCGTTTTGATATTTTTGGGGGAATAATAGGTAATTCAACGATCTCGGATAGGGAAATCGCATGCGTGCTTGTATCATCGCTTTGTGAATTAACAGGACCTGTATCGGAAGCCTGGACATCAAGATCTTCAACACTGTGAACTTGGGCTACTGCAGTTTTATCGGCATGATTGTGAGCATCAGAAACTTGTTGAACGTCAGTTACTTGGTTATCTGAAGGTTCGATATTCAAAGGAATGTTTTGTGTTGGATTTATTGTTGCTTCTCCGTTATTCAGAGATATATAAGGCTGAATTGAATCTAACTCAATGGGGCGCAAGGGATATATTCCTGCAGATCTAAATCCACTTGCAGTTTGTTCAAGGTTACTGTAACGGTTAAAAGCTTTTGTAAACAATTCGACTATATCGTATTGTGTAATGGGCTGTCCACATCGACCTTCCATATGATTCTCACATTCTTGATTGTATGCTGTCTTAATAGGGCCAAAATATGTCAAGTCCAAGGGTTGGAGTTTATGTGTGTGGAGGTAGAGTCAGCATAATGATTCATGTTCTCTTCAGAGTGAAAATGAATCAAGACTTATATGACTCTCATGGTTACCTAAAATGAGCAAAACAGGGTCTACCTTTGAAGTGAAGTGAAGTGATGTAGCCAATCCACAAATAGGCTTTCATTTATCCATCCAGAATCTGATACAGTCCCAACCATATTAACGTTACTACCTTTTAGTAATTGTGATTCATACGCTTCCTTTTGAATATAAAAAATGGAGGAATGTATTGACCGGCTGCACTAAATGCACAAACAAATGTTGTTGTAGACCCCCTTTCAGCACTTGTTGCCTTACCAACTTGTTTCTGACCTCTTACTGACACTATTTTCTGATTTCGTTGGACCGTTGATATACCTATCTCATCGACGTTAAAGATTTTATCAGGTTGAATATGACGTTTGTCTTGTATAGCTTTCAAATTATCATAAAAAACTTTAACGTCAGTTTCATTGAACGCAGTGATACGATTCAGTGAAGTTGCCTCAGGTGTCCTTAGAGATATGCTTGGATGTCTTTTCATAAAATTGTAATAAAATTGGTACACGACTTGACGAATTTTTTTTATGGTTAGACCATAATAGAGTTTACTACACTTATGATATAATCGACAAGTTGCGTTTCCTGTTCGTCTGTGAATAAAGGGTTTCGTCCAGACCTTGGCTGTTTTATCACTGCTTTCTTTAGGTGGTCAAAAATGGTTGTTGTTGGAACATTATAAGTTACTGCTGCTCTCCCTATGCTGAGTTTTTTTGTTTTAATCTCGTCTATAGCCTTTTTGAGATTTTCTAGACTGTACTTTGGTTTGGTCTTGCTTTTGTAATTTCGAGGCACTTGAAATACTAATAAAAAAAGATAAACGGGCAATCATCAAAAAGGAGGCGGGTAATGCCGAACGTTCGAGATTGCCCGACATGGAGTGTTCGGCTTTAACCCGGTGGACTGAAAACAGTGAAATGGAACAAAAAAATTAGGATATATTTCTTTTCGCCGATTGCTTCAATGTTATTTAGCTGGTTAATATGTGAGTATTCCACTTTGCAAAAGTTAAATTACTATTGTAGATAGAAATAAAGCAACACCAAATTGAATTTAACAAAAAAATTACATAAAAAACATGCAAAATATTGAAAAATGCATACCTTGACAAGCACGTGCGTCCGCGTCTCTCGTGTTGTTGAGTGGTGCTAATGGTGGCGTGATCTTCGAAACGGCCCCAAGTAAAATATGGCTATCTCTTTCTAACACATTAGAACCATTGGATTCGAGATTACCCCGCGTTCGCGTTTCCCCCACTTTCCCCTGTACAAGTTTCCTTGCGAATGCAATACATTTGATATTGGAGAAACATCGAGACCATTAAACGTACGAATAAATGACACAAGAAATACATAAAGAAACGACAATTTGAAAAATCGAAAATTTGTGAACATGCATGGGACCTAGGCCATAATATACAATTTGACAATTCAACTATACTTCACAAAACGAAACATAAAAGAGTCGGCCTTAATTCTTTTGAATGAAGGCGATTGTATCGCTTCTACTTCTGTAAAATTCAATCGTATCTGGTTACCGACAATTAAGGAAGAAATTATTAATGGTCATCTCCTTTTGAACAACACAGTATCGGGATAGTTCATAAGGTTTTTTCTAGGTTTTCCCTTATGTCGTTAATGGGATCTCTGAAACAGCAGAATTCTTTGATCGCATTTTTGGCAAATGGCTATCTTATAACAAAGTCGTGCCTAGGAACGCCACTTATCAATTCTAAATACTACTCTTTGAAATTCTTCCAACTTGAAAGCTGTTTAACTATAATACATGATCTTTAGAATTTTTTGTGCTACCTGTATATCTAAAAACAACATTTTTTTCTTATGTCAACTCAAATGTCATAAATCAAACTTTCAAGACTTTGAAACGTTTGGTTTTTTTTTTCAATATACAGCTTTTTATTTCGATTGTCGTGTTATTTCCCAAGAAAACATAAAAATAATCTATTGTTTGACCTCAGAAAAAACTCTGACCGTGACCAAATGAGTTGCATATTATACATACATTATCATAGAGTGAGCCAAGTGACAACACCATGTTTATACTTGTCTTAAGTAACTGTGAACTCTGTCAGTAAGAACAATCATTCTATCTCTGTCTTACTTACAAAATTCACAGTTACTTCTCGTTCTAATAGAGCAGACTACACGAACAGCGCCAATCATCGTGTCGCCACCAAAAAATAATTACTGGCTCAGTCTACGGTAACATATATGTCTATGGTAAGCGGAACTTTCATTTAAGGAAATGATTTTTAACTATTGGTACACAATTCGTGGAAAATTGAGGATTTAAAAAATGCTGAGAGGGAAAACAGTACCACATTGTCTATTTTACAGATTTTGCAAAAGTAATTTATATAGCGAAAAGACAAATAGGTTTGCAAGTGCAATAGTTTATGTTCTCAATTTGAAGTATTTAAATTTGATTTGTTGTTGTTGATTTATCGCCTTTTACTCAAGTACAGTTTGTTATGCTTTGTAAGCACATTACATCTACACTCTGCGTCGTAATTGAAAAACAGGAGTTCTTAACATAATTTCAAGCGAATATTTCGGTATTTATAAAAACGCAAAGACAAAACTGTTTCTGTTTTTAGTGGCTAAATGTTGTAACAAATTATTTAGTTAATGTTATGGAATAATTATATCCAGTTTTGACTAAAGCACTATCTTATCAATAATAGGAACTACCTCTGTTAAAATTCGTCGTTCGTTGTCAAATTAATTACTGTCGATTTTCACTATTGAGCGACCACTAGTTACATAAAACTTATAAGTGAAATCTATTTTTATGCAAAAAAACTACACTATTTCAAGCAATATCACTATAACACTTGAATTCTTCAGAAATGTGTTACTAACTATTTCCTGATGGGAACTCCAATTTCTAAATTCGCCCAATAACATTTATCAAAATCATAAAATAGAGAATTCCACAGCCCACAACTCTGATCAAACTATTTATTGACTGTCACCTTTAGGTATTTTACACATAGTTGGGTTCAATTGTTTTACAGAAAAAAAAATTGCAAATAAAATTACAATGGCACGTCCTACTTTCATTGACGTTTGTATATTTTTTATTCCATTTTTGTTGATAATACATGCACAGTTAAAATTATAATACCTATGAATTTGGTTAAAATTAAATACGCCAAAAATTAACCGACTTCTTAAAAATGGTTCGGGTATTAGGTGTTAGTTGGGACTATTCTCTCATAATCTCTTAGAGATTTTGTGTGATCTTTGTTCCTATACTACATTAACTCTAACTTCTACAATTACAAGCATGTTCATGGAAAGGGGAAAAATGTTCTTGACTTGGCACATTCGGTGCAGATGGTTGAAACAATAAAAAAAGAGATATGAAGAAATAACTAAGTATTTGTGTCGTTAGTACCTACTACGTACCTTTACACAAAAGAACTATTTACAAGAAATTAGGTATGCCCTACACATAAAGCAATAATTAATCTCATAGTAAAATGTAATTTATGTAATAAGCATATGTTATTGTTTGTATTTATTAATTTCACACCACTCTATAGAGCAAAATTGAAGTAATCTTTAGACATAAAATTTAATAGAAATGCTTATCCATCACTTCAGTAACTGTTTATAGGGCATAATTGGTAAGCTTTCAACAGCAAATTTGTAGAAGTAAATTATTTAACTAATAAAAACCCGAAAAATTATGGAATTCTTTTTTTTTTGTTGCTCGCCGTATGAAAAGTAATAAAAATATCAAAATGCCGTCAATGGGAAAGTTGTAAACAATCAAAAAGCTTTCTTAATGAGCATTTATACACCAAACAGCAAGCCCCTTACGTCATCACGTAAATAATAGTTTATAAACCATAACTGATAATGTTAACAGCAAACTTGTAAAAGTAAATTATTTGAGCATTAAAACCCCAAAAATATGGATTTCTTTCGTTTTTTGTTTATAGTGTGAAAAGTGATAATCTGTTCATAATGAATAGCTAGAACCTTAATCTTCCCCTTAATGATAGTCTATAACTTTGAGTTTAATACCGCTTAAGATCGATATTGCAGAAATATTTTGCAGAACGTATCGTATTAACCACGATAGTTAGATAGGGATATGCAAGATATATTATGAAAGCGCATAAATTGCACTTTGAATATCTTGGATTTTTGTTATCGTGGGGTTAAAGAGATCCAATGTCTTATGCACTAATAGCTACCTACCAAAACTTTTGTTTCACACTCAACGCCCTTTCGGTAACTAAAAATTTCCAGTAAATAAAACTGGGAAGTGTCATTAAACCTTTCAATAATTCATTGTGAATATGAAGGTAAGATTGGTTTTAATACATTTTTGATATTTTGATTCGATCTATTAATAATATTATATTTGTTTTTGAATTAAATGCCTAAATTGAAACTTTTTCAGAATATCACAGAAAATGCATTGTAATTAAACTTGCATTCACCTTATTTTGTTTGTTTCTTTTTATAATAAACGCGGTCAAATCGACAAACAGACCGCCAAGCTCAGGAATTTTATGAATGGTAACGCATTCCACGCACACTATCATAGTAAACTATGAAATACCGAACATTCGAATACCGCGAGAGTTCGTCAAGCGATTATGTTCTTTAAACTATCGTTCCGTAGAAACTTCATAGACAAATAGTATTTTCATTGGCCCCGACAACTTTTTTAAGGTTCCCCACATCCTAGGCCTAGAACGGTAGTGTGAATCAAGCTACTCGTGTGACAGGGAGTTCTATGATGTAGTGAGAAAGAACTTCTACCGTTTTTTCGTTTGTTGTTTAGTTTTCGTTTTTTGCTTTCGGTATAAATTATCCAAATGGAGAGATCGGACTTTGAAAATGGAAAAGGTAAGTCCCCAAACTGCATTATTTTGATAAAACTGCGTGTTAGTTTTTTAACGTATATAGCTATAATTGCGTTTTTATTTGTTGATTAGTTGTGAGCGCATTCGTGCGTTTTGTTGAACAAATTTACGCTTATCTGATAAATTACGTAGTTTTGATATTTTAACATTAAGTTAAGTCGTATGCTTATAGTTTTTCTGTCATTTATGTATTCCTTAATACCTAAGTCCACTTCTGATTTCAATTAGAGTGAAAACACTGACGGAGTTCTGCTATACTTTTCTCCAAATCAGTTTTTTTACTTATTGTATGAAATCAAGAAATTCTTAAACAAAATGCCATTTTGTAGATTCGAAATTCGATGTATCATTTTGAAACGCCTTCTAAAAAATATTGTATCACTATGCTTATATTAAACACATTATTTTGCAATCAATAATTGAATTTCAATGTCAATTGTTCTCCCTGTTTGTTAGCCATGAAGATACTGAACAAGTTGGGCCGATAATTGTCAGAAATTAAGTATGATAACTAATTAACATAAATTCCCACAATTATTTCCATTTGAAGTTTAAAAAATTATTTTACTGCATTTTTATATTACAAAATCTCCATCAACAATTAATTAACTTATTTCTGAAAAGTCGCATGTATATTATATTATATCTGACATATTTTTTTAATTTTATACTATTTTTAACACAAACCGCGATTAATTAATTATAAATAAACCTCATGAGATCTTCCTTTGTAGAAATTTAACCCCTAAAACTAATATTTTACCTTATTGGCGGATAATGTTGAATCACATGGCTTCGCCCGTTTTGTAGGGACAAATCCTAATTTTATAATCAATACCATCCAAGTGTAAAATTAGAAAAGAAAATATGATTTTTATTATCCGTAAGCCACCTCAACCTTATATTCTGATCCACGTCAGTATTACTCCCAAATCAAAAACCTCACAGATTGTAGGTGTTAATAATATCCCTTAGTACAAACTATAGAGATTTTTGTTAAAGAATTATTTATAATTAAAAAAATAGCAACGGGTTTGTAATTGAATTAGATAATAGAGAAAATACTCAGCCCAAGAGCCCAAGAAAGCTTTAAGAATTTATCTAGAGATAACAACTAACAATTCATATAAAAATGTTCGGCAAATCAAGTAGGTAGAAAACAAGACAGTAATGTTACATAGTAGAAAAATGAATGAAATATAACAAGCCCAAAATCCAACAGAGCCCAAATTTTGGATCTAATTTAAGGTTTTTCATTCCTGAGAACAGTAGTTATTTCAAATTTTTGTTCCACATAGTTATAGGTATATAATGTTGAAGCACATCACTGCCAAATTGGGCATACATTATTTAGGTATATTGATTTAGTCTTTAGGTTTCAGTCTCTTTAATTAAAGTAGCTACCATGCACATCACCGGCTAATTCTGTCATTTCCAACACTTTAAATTAAGTCGGAATTTTCAATGTATGCTTTCTTTCTTATAAACTAAAATTTCATTATATTGAATATTTTGACACAATTATTTAAAATGTACTACCTATTATCGACATTTCTATTACATTTTTATTTAAATTTTGATCACCAAACTAGTTACTATTCTATTTTAGCTACACTTTCAAGAAAGTCAAATACATCATCTCACGAAGAGATACAATATAAAATTTTCAATAATATTGTGAAATGTCAAAGAGAAAAATGAAATGTTATCAATGCCCGCTAATCATATTTGAAATCTGGAAATATGATAAGACTGAATTGATGTGGCTAAACTAAATTGGTTAGCATATTTGCTAACAAGACAAATATCCGTCGATAATCAAATACCTTCATTTTGGGCATAACATGTAAAATACTAGTGAGTATAGTTTGTCAATGAAGTGATTTGAAATTATAGTAACTAACTCGGAATCTTGGTTTAATTCCAAAAATAAATGGCAAAATTGTTGAAATGGTGCTGAATGTGGTAGGTACATAAAAATTGGTGTTAAGCTTCAAAACAATTTATCTAGGTATATTTAATATGATAAAAGTTCGTCCCTTGTCAAAGATGTTGGCAAATAAACAAATACCCATAAAATTTGAGTTAAAAGGGATTGAAAACCATTAAATTTAAAAAAAATGTATAGTAAAAATGTCTTCAAGAATTCAAATTACCCTGATATGCATTTATAATTAATTGGTAAATTATTGTTTTTTATGTTTTATGTTTTGTTATATGTATATAGATTAGTCAATCATACATTTCGAGAATTCGGATGCTAGTAATTTAGTCACTAGTAAAAAACTATACCAATTCATCCACTGTGTCCTTTCAATTAAGTACAAATCGTTGTTCATAGCTTCTTAGCGGAGACCCACACTTAAACATATGAAAATAAATGACTAGGGGACTGAAATGCATAACTTGAGATGGCATTTGTTTCGACACTACAGACAGACACCGACACCACACACTACCTTGTTCTAAAAATACCTATATACATACAACACAGTTCTCTGAAGGACGTCTTCGTTTATAGAAAATTAATAAATTATAGTAAATAAACAATTATCAACACCCAATTAATATAAAATATCTGCACACAATTTGCTTTTCGATCTAATAAATGTTCCAATTCTCTGTTTGGGGTATTTTAAATTAGGGACTTGGCATTTGACATACGACAGGAGCGGTTACCAGTTACCAACTTAGAGTGTATCTGTATTTCTGGAGCCTACAATGCACACATATTGTGGTCAAACTATAAAGATAGGGCAATAGAGTGTGAAATAGCCTATTAGGTCTCTATTGCTCTCTCATAACACGATATTTTTCCTTAGAGCATTTACTTCCTAGAGACAGCCTGCAATGCATAATATCGTGCCAAGGTTAGAAAGCGAGGGCAATAGAGAGGGTAAGAGGCTATTTCACTGCATTCGGAACTGCCTCTAATGAGCTAATTGGCTGCACCTACCAATCGAGTGAAATAGCCTCTTGCTCTATCCATTGCGCTCTCTTTCTATCCTTGGCGTATTCTGTAAGTATTTTTCAATTTGTAATTTCCTAATTACCCTAATTACCCATTATTACATTTTAGTATACAAGCAAGACACACGTTGTAAGAAGTAAAATATTCAAAATAAATAAAAATGCCTTTACCAGAACACCAGAATGTTTCCAAGAAAATAAATAGTCCCACAAAACTGATAATCAATTGTACAGAATTAGACCTTCGAAAATGAAATTTCGCCAAAAACACCGTTAAAGGTTCTTTTCTGGTTCTATAAAGTGTGTAGCTGTGGTATGAAAAAAATTGTTCAAAAGTATAAAGTGAATTTCAAATGTATCAGGAACTCCGCATCTTATTTACATCAGTGCTTTTAAAAAATGGATAATTATGATAAAGTAAGTAAAAAAAAAGAAAATTCGAGATGATGCATTTAAGTGCACCTGACCGGTTTGAGTGTACTCCCGAGATACTTTGATATTTAAAAACATCTACTTAAATAATGTTCCTATAGATTAATCTGTTATAATTAAATAGGTGAAGTAAGTTTGAAAATTTGTATTAGTATAATTTGGCATGTTTTATATTTTCATTAAAAATTAAATTACACGCCATGTTTCTTTGCAAATATAATAAATTAAGAACACATTAGGCTTAATACTTGAATCGTAATAAAATACTGACAATTATTTTAATTTTCCTTAAATGTATGTCCAATACTAAGAATGACACAAACAGACAGAAACAGAGACAGGGAGATAACGAGAGACGGGAAGTACATTATTTCGTAAGAAGCTTTCACTTCCATCATTGAGTCTAGAATGACTGCCACTGTTTTTTATTTATTCCTAGATCGGGACTACAAAAGAAAAAAATGCCCTAACGAGTGTTAATAATTATACTAACGACACATTGAAACAACGAACCTTACGTAAAGAATTATGTACTGGATCATACGATTTTAGAAAACTTTTTGATTGAGTTAAATAAACACGTTTCCTATGAAATGCTTTGAGCAAATAAACAAATATAAATTTGTCCAAAATGGTAAAAACCGTCATAATAAGATACTAACCAAATACGATGAAACTAAACCATTGCAGTCTTTTACACCAAATATGAAATTATCTGGCATATAGATAACCTTGCGTTCAACTGAACACTAAAATGATTCACTGAACGTCATAAATAATGAATAAAAATCATCAGAATGATGTTATCTGGAATCCAAATAATAGTCATGTTTACTGAATCACTCTTAAAGATCAAAGTCCGCGCTTAATGTTCACCTGCCGGAAATTTCTTGAATGTTCTTATTAAAAAAAAGGTTTGTTCATCTTGCCAACGTAAAATTGAGGAAGGATGTCGATTTTTAGATATTGTGTACATAATATACTATTGCCTAATTTGTCATATAGCTTACAATAAAATTTAATTTTTTAATTGAAAATTTGAGTTCAACCTACTACCAATAAACTATTGACTATGTATCAAAAATTTGAATCAACAGTATTGCTGAACTATTAATAATATTAATAATCTAGAAACTTAAAATATTCAAGAATTATGATTTTCAGAACATTAAAAAAGTTTGTTTTTCTATCGATAAAGATATAACGTCATACTTACAAAAATTTTGAGACTTAAATAGTTAAATATACAAAATTTGCACGGTGCGCCACTGTACTAGGTAAATAGATATTAGAGCAGGTATTGTGAGAAAATACCCTATTGTACTTAACAACCCTTGTAGGTAGGGCTGCATCTTCAAATGGGCCATTGTAGACCGCGGGAAAATAATTTTGGTCTATAGAAAAAAAATCCTAAGTTCGATCGGTTTTGTTATAACTAGATTGAGCTGGTATTGCTCTTACTAATCCTTTATTTAATTCCTTTTAAGAAAGATAATCAAATGTCCACCCTCATACGATTGCTGCCATTGCTGCCACAAAAGAAATTAAAATAAACAAAAAACATATATTGTCTGATTCATACGAAAAATTAAATAAGATAAACACCTTTTGTCCGGTAGAGGGACTGATGATGACTTTTGGAATTAGGTTTGATTTTAATTCCATCATTGTGGTTCATTTTCTTTCGTATTGTCACTGGATAACTGAGGTTTTCTTCTATTAACAAATGTGTATCAACAACATGAAATATACAGAAAGCTGTGCCCTAATATCTGAGCGTCCCAAAAAAAGTGTAGAATGATTTTCAAAATCTAGACACCGCCATGGGTACATAAATCATACAAATGGCTTTATCATCAAGGTTCTTCTGCATTGGATATTTTGATGACCATGCTTAGACATGATACTCTCCTTCAACGGTCTGGACAAATACAAGAAGCCGGGATATGTCCAAGCATTCTGAACTGGGGAGATGTTGAAGCGAAATTTTTTAAGTAGACTTGCCCATTATTAATCCATTTGTATATTGCATCTATGTGATGAAACCCAAATTTCAATCAAATATTCTTTTAATTAATACCAAATGCACAATTTTCTTGGCGTTCAGATTTTATAGACAAAAGCTTTCATTTTTAAAATTATTTTGAAGTTTACAGATATCTACAGAATTTTTGTAAATAACTATTAAATATCTTATATAATAAAAAACTTCTAAGAAATAACATATTTTGTATACTTCTGTATTCGATTAACTGAAATATAAAAAAATGTTTAGGAATTCATGTTTATCGTCTGACAATCATGATCAGTGGTCTTATAAAAACCTAAATTTTACTTTTGCTTTGGCAATTACAGTAAACTGGAACAATTTAGATCTGTCAGGATTTTTCAGTCGTTACTACTTGTAACTACCAGAGGCCTGTTTCAAGAAAATCACATATTCATCAGTTCATTTGCTGTAATTTATGAGAAAATAAAGTTACAGCTGTTTCTCTAACAAAATCTGCTAGATTTATAAATTCATACATTCATTAGTAAAGTCACATATTAACTGGACCGAATTTTGTAATTTTAACAAGTTATATACATGTAATTATGTATTTACTAATGAATGTGTGACTTTATAAATCTAGCGGATTTTGTTAGAGAAACCCTTGTAACTTTATTTTCTCACAAATTACAGCAAATGAACTGCTGAATATGTGATTTTCTTGAAACAGGCCCCTGGTAGTTACAACTAGTAAGTAACATACGATTGGACCACTGATCATCATGATAATTATTGTCAGAGGATAAACATAAATTCCTTAACATTTATTTATATTTCAGTTAATCGAATACAGAAGTATACAGAATATGTTATTTCTTAGTCAGAAGTTTTTTATTATAGAACATATCTATTTATAAAAATTCTGTAGATATCTGTAACTACATAATAATTTAAAAAATGAAAGCATTTGTATACCATGAACGGCATGAACCATATTAGCAGTGTATAAATAAATCTGCAATTTGGTCGTATAAATTTAGAACCACGCCTATCCGAATAACTTCAACCTAGAACTATACTAGGCACACATATATTTTCTTAAATACACAATTATGTATTGTTTATATTTTAGATTTTTTAGTTTTAAGGTATTTCAAAAATATTTTTCAATTGTACTCTGATAACGTTGTTCAATGCCCTAAATACTCCAAACATAACATCCACATATTAATTTTATGCAGTTCCAAAACAAACTGTCAAATTTACTTATTGCATTATTAGAGCGCGATTCAAAGTTAAAATCAATTATCTTATATTTTTTTATCTTAACATATTAAATAACATTATAAGTACTTTAATTTTTACGATGCACATCCTTGACCAGTAATAATTTACTTGTGAAATAAGAATATTTTATTACAACAATTTTACTGTGGAAAAATGACGTAGAAAATGAGTATACCTACAACATTACTAATATAATCTGCTAATGTACCTAATTTATTTTATTGGAATTGTTCAAAATGTCTTTCGCAAATGTTTTTGCTGTCGATTTTCAAATTAATAACTTACCTTTGTTATTAATACTTACGGTATTTCTGCTGTTTATATCATTTTATGCAGGATGGCGATAGTTGTGGCATATTTTGTCAATATTTTAGCACTTTTGGGGAAATAACACCACAATACAATATACAATTATTGTATATTTAAAAACATTTCCGGGTCTATGTCAGACCCCGTTGTCAATGGCAAAGAAGCTGTGAAAAAAGGCACGAAGAAGTCAAATAATATTGTGAAACATTCTAATTTTAAATTTTTAATTTAATTTTAAGCACTATGCCGTTAATTTGATGCATAACGGAAAACATGCAGGCATTTTTGCATTTATCTTTAAATACTCGTTTTAAAGTAATATTGTATTGTGCCCTACGCATTTATTGGGTCTACTGGTTATTAATCTCTTGTCCAACACTCACCTCTTCGCAGTATAAAAAATATATAAAATTACTATTTTTTATGCACATGAGACTTCAACAGGGAAACAAATTTGCTCTTAAAGCGGTGGACAATTTGGGTTTTGTTCGCCGTTTATGCCCCTCCCTAATTAATAGAATATTCAGAAGAGGAAGAAAATGATAAATGAATGCATTTGAGTAGCAAAATTTTCATCTACATAATAAGTTTTCTATTTTATGGTGAGTATAACATTTTATATAATTTAAAACCTACCATAAAAATTATTTTTAAAATGTTCATACAAAACGATTTAATATATAAAACTGTAAATAATTCAATATCCTTATTCTTTTGTGAAACATATATTTTTTATTAATTACACTGAAAAATCGTATAATAAATTAATCGATTTTTGTTAAAAAAATAATGCAAATTACTCGTAATATTAATTAACAATATATACATAAATGTAAATATATAAACAACAATTGATACAAAAATGTATGAAATACTGTAGCATTTTTTTATAAATCATGGATTAATTTTAAGTATACGTAATTATAATCAATATTATAAATTTTTCAAAATTATATTCTAATTTAAATTTCCCTCACGTGACATTCGTTTTCATGTATTGTTGTTATATTGTTTTATATTTATGTCGAAGCCGGAAAAAATCATTTTGTTCATTATTATCTTTTAATAATAATAAAAGATCTTATTTCTTATTAATAAATAAAAATTACTTTTTTATGGCAATGAAAAGAGTTAAATATAAATAGATTAATAACCGAAAAATAAAATAATTCTTGTTCTAAATCATTTATAACAGAAAAAGAACATTTTTTAGTAGCTCACGGTCCAACTATTTGGAATTTCTATTCATTTTATTTTTAGTTTTTTTTAATTTTCATATAAATATAAAACACTAGCTGTTACCTGCGGTTTCACCCGCGTATGGAAAGTAGAATTCTTTGCAAAAAGAAATAGCAATTTTTTTTAACTTTGTTGAACCACCTAACATAACTATAAATCTACCAATTCCGAATACAATTCACCCAAATTGAAAATGCTTATGGGCCACATTATATAACAATTATTTAATTACCTAACTACATATAGTTCTACTCCACCCTATACGCTATATAACAATTATTTCTGATAATTTTTGAGCAACTTCGTAAACTATAATTTGAACCGGCCTTTATATGCAACTTTTTTTAACCATCCTTTATAACCATAATTTTATTCTACAAAATATTTTAACTATGCTGCATATGAATCTGCTTAGGGGCCAACAAATATAACATTTTTTAAACACTTAAATTTAACCTTGATCCGCTCTATATTTCAACTATCTTATCTATGCAACTGCTTATGCACTACGATAAATAACCATTTTTAAGATATTTTTTAAACATCCTGGAAAATAAAATTTGTCTCCATCTTTTATGTCAACCACCCCTTATATGCAACTTTGTCTAACATGTTTTAATTAACCAGTATGACTATAATTTAACTTCCCCCATATTTCATATGTTGCATATATCCAACAGCTTATGTTCTATTTTTAAAAAAAAAATTTCAACAATTTTTCAATTACAACCACCTAGTATGTGGAGTTTGACATTTTTTGTACCACCCTGTATAAATATAAATCCATCAATTCCCAATAAATTTCACCAAAACTGCAACTTGCTTATGGGGCACCCTGTGTAACAATTTTTAAATATTAAACTACTTAACTTCTACTCCTCCCTATATTTCAAATGTCCTATCTGTGCTGATTATGAGCTACGCAATTTCACAATTTTTCCTCATAAATTTTGAAGCACAGTATAAAATATAATTTCTTTCCACACTTCATTTAAACCATTCTTCATATGCAACTTTTTCTAACCTTGTTTGATTCACACTGGTAACGATAACTTGACTTCGCCCCATATTTCAGTGTCTCCTTATATGCAACTGGTCATGCATGCATTTTTTCACCATCCTGTATACTTAGAAATCTAGTCCACCCTATATTTCATCTATGCGGTATATGAAACAGCTTGTAGATCATAACATTCCTTCATAATATTTTTAAACCCACACGTATAGCTGTAATTATACTCTGCTATATATTTCAACGATCCTATAATATGCTACTTGTGAAGTTGTGAACTACTTGTGGATATAAAACAGTTTTTAACCTTACTATAATTCCACTCCATCTTATATTTCAACCATCCTATATAAACAACGGCTTCTAACATTTTTTTCAATCCATTTCATAACTATAATAATAGCTCAAGAAAATTAAAATATTCAAACTGCTTATATAACATATTTTTTATCCAGCCTGTATAAATATAATTCTATGTTAATCCTTATTTCACCCACATTGTATATGCAACTACTCATGACCCTGAAAATACAATATTTGTTATCCACCCTGTATAAATATAATTCAACTCCATCCATTTTTCAACCACCTGTTATATACAACTGTTTATGGTCCACTCAATATATATTTTTCGAATCATCCCGTATAACTTCCCCCTTATTTCAACCACATTGTATATAAGCAGCTACTTACGTAGGTGGACCATAAGTAGCTGCTATATATCTTTTTTTCAAAAAAATTTTAAATCCATGTAATTCTATTCCGCTCTAAGTTTCAACTATCCTATATATGAAACACCCTGTAAAATTACACTTGATATATCAGTTGATTTTTTTTTAAATCGAAACATGTTACATGTCAGAATAGACTTTGAAACGTTTGGTATTCCTGCAATATACGTAGTTTTATTTCTATTGTGGTGTTATTCCCCCAAAAAACATAAAAGATCAAGAATATGCCACAAACAACGTTTAGAAGACAATGTTACATTAGCATATTCGGAAATTTAAATAAAAGCTAAGCTAAAGCAAATATCTAATAGGGTGCATTCGCTGGAACATTGACTTATTGTGTATTACCGAACATGCTATTAATTTTTTCGCTATATCTACCGTTTCTGTCAATGTAGGGAGATAAAATGTATACCAGATTTTAAGTCAAACTATAAGCTTTACAACAAAAAAAGACTCAGCAAAAACAGTTGAGTAGTTATTACGTGATGAGGTAACAAACAAACAAACAGACAACTACAATTTTATAATAGTATATAGATCATTACGTTCCATGTAAGTGAAATCGCAATATAATATTTTATCATTAATCAATCAATTTATAATTTAGAATAAATGACGTACATATATATATTTTTATTGAGTAGAGTAAAATTACAGATAAAAATAAATTTTATATTTTTTTATAATTAATGAAAAGTGTTGTGTTGAATATGTAAGGCAATATAATTTTTAGCTATTGTTATGTTTTTAAAATCATTTTAACTGTTGAAAACTCTGTAAGTAACAATGTACGGCATGGATATTTTGTTATGATATTAACAAATTATAATAGTCAAATATTTGTAATGTATTTTATTAAATTGTATAAATTATTCATATTTTCTATTCGTGAACAGTTATTTGTTCCAGTACCAATATTTTTGTTTAGCATTTGTATATAATAGCTGGCTTCCAATTTTTACGTTGTACATGAGATTTTGATTTAAATAAACAAAAAATGAGTATAATCTTAAAGCGCTAGTAATTATTTAATAAATATTTTTAATTTTTTACGGCATAAATATTTTATAAGATTTTTAGATATGTAAAATACTGGAATCGGTTCAGTAAAGTTTTTTATTACAACGGGAATAAAGGGTGGTTTTAGGATTGGTTACCAGCTATAACCTACATACGGCAAAAGATAAATGCACATCAATGAACATTTTTAGAAAATGATTTGTTAAAAATAAAAAGATGAATATAATGACAAAAAAGGTTGAGTTTTTCGTTTTTGAAGTTTTGGAAATTGGGATTTTTTTTTACCGTCCGTTATAAATTGAGGTGCAAGATTTTAGTATGGTATGAAGCCCCGAGTCTCAACTACATCTGATGAAATTTTCAAAATTTTAAGTTATTCCTTTTTTAATAAGATAACTTTACACGGTTTGGCTTGTATTGGAGATTTTTTTTCTGTAAATTAAATATCTCAGAAACTATTCGTCGTAGACTTACAATATGGTTAAACTTACCTTAATTTTTTCTATGAATTCTTCATTTAAAATATCCAAGTTACAGTCAACTTGCAATATAGCCGGAAGTGGCCGACAGTTATAATTTTATTTACAAAAGCGTTCTTGATAACCACCAAAACCCAAAGTTTTAACCTTTAATATGTCTAGTTTCCTCGTGTGAAGAACCCTGAATAAATATAGAAACTCAATATTGCAAACACATAAGAGATATAAAGGATGTCCGATTTAAAAAAACGTATATTTCGTTTACCTTGATTATATGCAACGTCCTGTACAAACGAAAAGTATGAAGTTTTCAGTATCAGCTTTAGAATAACATATGTTACGTCAATAATTAATTAATTTATTTTTTCAGTTATTTGTAAGGCATATTTTAAATAGGGTCAACTTGATTACAACAAATAAGTAAATAAACATTAAAGATCTATATTATACCTGTATCAAGCTAATAAACATTTCCAATAATAATTTCCAACTGTTACGTAATTTTACATGAAAATTTAAGTGAATTGTTTTATAATATATAATGCAATTCAACACATTATATCATTTCATCAAGATATTCTTCCGATTGCTCTGTCGTCTCCTACAAAATCATTTCCTCTTTCTTCGGCTACTCCGCATTTATCACCATTACATCACATGTTTATTTATACATTACATAGATAAGTTTTTTCTCAAATATTTACACGGAATTCATAACAACAACACGTTGGCATCAACAGTAAACCATTCATTTTTGAAATGCGTTTCTGTATACACACGCACGCACGAGCATATAGTAAGCGAAGCATTAAGATTTAAATAAAGTAATTCTTGAAATATTTTCGGGTCCGTTGAGTTCATAGGTATTTGTTCAACTTATCTTAACACTTGATTATTTCCTTTACAAGTTCATACTGTACACTATATATGTACAAAAAAAACAAGTTTCCAAATGTAAAAATTGTATTTAGAAGTGAAAAACGTCACTAATATAAACCTAATTTTCGAAGAATCTAGGTACTTATGGTATTTCTAGACAGGGCACATCATTACGAGTTAAAGAATTAAAGTCTTGAAAAAAATATTTATGAAGGGAAAGATATATACATGAAAGATAACCTCACTGCTGGGCATAACGTCAACCGATGACAATTAGGAAAAAATCTTTAATAATTCTATAACTATTTTGATTATAATTGTATATGCATTGTTTCTTAATATTATTTTAAAAGTTTTAAAATCCGTTCTACAATAGTACTAGGTATAAATATTTTTAAATTTTGCACTGGCTTTAATTTTGTTTTCATAAAATGTTAAATTTTGCGGGAAAAAATAAGACAATTAACTGATTTGTTTAACAAGTGGACATTTGAAAATTATTTACAAACAAGTTTAAACCAATACTTTTATTGGTATATATCATTTATTTACATACAGAAAACTACTAAATTTTAATTAGATGTAAAATATTTGCTTAGTTTACTCTTATTAACTTTAGATTTTTCTTTTTTGTGTAGTTTGTAGGTATTTTGAGAATATTCATTTGTTACCAGACACAACAGCCTTTTGTTGTAGGCAGGGATGAATTGTGAATCGTTAATTGTTTCTGACAATAAAAAAAATGAAAAACCAAAGTATAGATAAGATTTTAAATGTAGGTTCCTAGGGAAAACTGGAAATCACAAGGGAAGAAATTGAAAAAGCTCTGGCCCAAGTATACCAAAGAAATGATAAGAGCCACGGTAACTTAAAGCAATCAAAATATATAACTATAATAGAAATATAAAACAAGAGAAGTGTATATACTTATTTTATTTTTATATAATTTAGAATTTTGTTAGCATTTGTTAGTTTAAGTTTTAGTTTTAAGAATATTAATTAGCAGTTATATTCTCGTCGTACGTACAGGCAACACTAGATTGCCTCTGTAGGCGCAGTACATTATAAATCTTTTTTTTTGTATTAGCATATATTGCTTGTTTTCAAATAAATAAATAAAACCCTAATGAATGAATATATACAAAATAATACCATATGAGATAGGTGGCAAAACGCCCAAGTCAATGTAAATAAGGTAGATAAACTTCACTTAAATAACTACTGTCCAATTAGTCTTCTACCCCAGCCTTATAAGTAGATCACGAAGATAATAGATCACCAAAACCTTGATGATTATCAGCCACTAAAACAGGCTGGCTTTCGAAGAGCTTCAGCACTATAAACATCTTCAGACAATACGATAAATGAAATGAATATAATGTATCTCTCCATCTAGCATTCGTAAACTATAATAATGTTTAAATCGTTAGAATTATATGCAATCTTACAGGAAACGAATAACCCCAAAATAGGCTCTAGATACAGAGATCTCAACTAAATGTATGGTAAAGCTATTCTCCAAATACACAAGGAAAAATGTAATTACTCAAAAATTAAAAAGAAAGTTAGACAGGGGGCCAGCATCCCATCAAAATTATTTGCTCTTGCACTGGAAGATGTGTTCAAAAAATTAAATTGGAAGACATTGGGCAAAAAACTCAAGGAACTTCAAGAAATGTTAGAACAACTGAAGGTAGATTCAGAGATGGTCGGCTTAAAAATTCATTTAAATAAAATCAAGGTGATGACGGAAAAAAGTATATGGGAACGAAATCGAGAAATTCAACGTGTATTTCTAGGACAAACACTGGGCAAGCTATACCAAACTCACAATAAAAATTCGTATGACCTGGGCCACAGTGGTAAACGCAATACTTTTCTAAGAGAGCTAATTATTCCTATAAACCTAAAAAGAAAAACATTTAACACCTGCATTTTCCCATTTCCCTTACGGTATGGAAACAATGTCAGTTTATTATGCAAACATCTCAAAGAGCTATAGAAAGTGCTATTTTGGGAATCTTCGTAAGAGACTGTAATAGAAAGTATAATGGGTAAAATTGTAGAAACGTGTTTAACTTGGTGGTACATGTGAAACAATCGATTGGCGAATAAAATCGTTCAATGAAAGCCAAGGAAAACGCACAGAAAGAGGAAGACCACCAAAATGCTGATTAGACGATATTAAACGAACAGTGGGGCGACATTCGCACCAATTAGACCAAGAGGAGTGGGAAATTCATGGGTAGGCCTGTATCCAGGAGTAGATACAGAAAGGTTGTAAGAGAAAGAGATTTGTTTTTAAATATTAAAAAAGTGTGCTTTAGCAACTAACAGTAGTCCAAATATGACGAGAAAATGTTTGTCGATTTCCTAAGATAAAATATAGTTTTTAGAAAAAAAAACGTACAAATACCTTTCGGAGGCATTAACAAGACACAATAAGAGACGTGGTATGATAAATTTGTTTTAGTTTTGTCAAACAAAAACAGGCAATGTGTTATATTTACAATGTTAATAATATATGCAAAAATAACTAAATCAGTATTATGGTTGTAAAACCAAAATTATTAATTTTTAAGTCAAAGGAGCTTTTGTCAAAGATTAATTAATCACTTTTCTCAGATGTTTCATGTGTTTATCGTTGTTTATTACTCTATTTTTTATTTATGATCATTTCAAATCTACAAACCCTCATTGTTTTCTTTAAGACATCAGTAAAGTGTTTTTAATTCAAAGAATTGTAAGGAAATATCTTTATCGATTTGGATCGAATGATTTCTCCTTTCGTCACATATCATAATCAAAAATGCAAAAATAAGTTATAATACTATTACTGGGTGGTATTAATTAAATTTTGATGTGCGATCTAGTTTCTATACTTTCTATTCTCTATTAGAAAAAATATTTTCAAAATAAATCATGATATAAATTAGTATATATAGGAAACAATACGTTTGCCCCATCTTACACTTAAGATGGGGCAAACGCACTGTTGGGTAATTTATAGTACCAACTTCTCTAGTACACAATTTATGCAAAATGAACATCTTTGTCCTCACCTACCACGTCATTACAACCCAAATGAGCCCATTTTTCGCATGCCGAGCCAGTAAATCCATTTTTCCAAAGGCTGCGAATATAAATAAGCTTTGGCAAGTAAAGTGAAAAATTGTCATATTTGTTATGTTGCAGTATATCGACGTGGAAAGGTTTCTGAACAAGTTTCTGGATTTTCTGTTACACTTTCAAGAGATCTTCTGTTTCTTGTTCACATTTTTGGGCTTTAACACTTGCAACTTGCTCAAATTTTAGCCCTAACTAAGGTTATAATCAGAAATGATTTAATTTCATACTACATTTGAACAATTATCACCGAATGGTAAATCTGGTAACGGTCCATTCTTAAATGAACTTTCATTCTCTATACAAGTAAAATCTCAAATTTCGAAAGTGCTCACAAATCACTTATGTTTCACTATGTAAAGAAGTAATTCCGAAAAATGCCAATCACTATAATCATTTTCAGGGTTATGACGTTTCAAACCTTTTAAATAATTATTTTAGGCTTAAGTGATTTAATTCATTTTTAAATGCAGTTTGGTAACATCACAAGCAAAAAATAAAATAAATGCTGTTTTAAGTCGCACTGTTTCTACCACCATTCACATTTTTGGGCTTTAACACTTGCCACTTGCTCAAATTTTAGCCCTAACTAAGGTTATAATCAGAAATGATTTAATTTCATACTACATTTGAACAATTATCACCGAATGGTAAATCTGGTAACGGCCCATTCTTAAATGAACTTTCATTCTCTATACAAGTAAAATCTCAAATTTCGAAAGTGCTCACAAATCACTTATGTTTCACTATGTAAAGAAGTAATTCCGAAAAATGCCAATCACTATAATCATTTTCAGGGTTATGACGTTTCAAACCTTTTAAATAATTATTTTAGGTTTAAGTGATTTAATTCATTTTTAAATGCAGTTTGGTAACATCACAAGCAAAAAATAAAATAAATGCTGTTTTAAGTCGCACTATCTCTACCACTATTCAGTGGAAAATTTCGTATATATCTTTTTTTAATTTTTGGGAAGGGGGTATGGTTAGGTTACGTGCAATCCAATTCAAGATAAACAAATTAAGTTGAGGGATCGCTCACTGTTTCATAAATTTGGTGTTTAACATTTTTTTTACGGCTTCTTCTATACTATAGTGCCGTAAATCTACTACAAATCTTTACAATTACCTCATAATAAAGTTCATCAAAGTTGTATTGAACCTCATCAAGGATCCAACCAAACATTATTAAGTTCTTTAGACGGTTGGTTTTGTTTTCGGTGTAAGTCATGACCGCATTACTTCCTTAAGAAATTCCTGCATCACAATGAAAGTCAGGTGGAAAAGAATGTAAACAAACATTAAAAAGCCGAAGGTATGCAGCTAGTAGACTATGACGCCACGTTGTTGAATGCCCTTCTTGGAATTTCTTTCACTCAAGTAGCGGTAGTGTTAAATGTCTGACCAACAGCACGTTGGCGATGGCTCTTTCATTAAATCACGTGAATTTTATTAGAAGTGGTTATAAAAAACGATTTCCTTCTAATTATAACGTGACTGAAATATTAAATAGTTCAACTAAAAATATGTGGTAGGTATCATCTAAACATGAAGATTGTAAATACCATGCTATTTACAAGAATTAATAAAAATACTTTTCAAAGGTACAGTGAACCATACGATATCCAATTTAATGGTAGGTAAATACTTATCCCGAAAAGATTAGAACAAATCTGAGAAATTATTGTAATAAAAACAATGGCAGTTTAGAAATTGAACGATTAGTTTCTTTAGTTTAGTTGGCCTTTAAAAAACAATTTCCATTGTGTGTTTTACAATTCCAGTAAAGTACTAACTTAACAACAATTCATAATGTCAATTCAATTTATAGGTTTTATTCAATTATTATATGTAAAGGGCAGTAAAGGCAAATACTAACTATTTTATTATTGGCAAATTCAATAAAGAAAAATCAATTATAGGAACGGTTGTTGCTGGAAGCTATTACCGTAAAAAAATATTAATAAGAGAAATAGTTTATTTTAATGCTTTTCTTGAAAAAAAATCAGCATTGAGCAAAAAGGCTGCATAATGTTCAAAAAATGCAAACATGTCAACCTTGTTCTGACTTCGTTGTCATTCAGAAAACAAAGAGAAACAGAATAAAACACAAACAAAATGAAAATTAAATCTAAGTAATATGGCATTCAGAGCAACCACATACAATAACAACGAAACCATACAAACATATAAATATATAAACAGATTTAATGTCAAAATCACATTCAAAACCAGTGTAATAGCCCCGCTGTTATTCGGGTAATATTCCCTGCCCTGAGCGTAAGCTCTACCGCTATACCACTCTGTAGTGTAACAAACTGCTACCCAGAGTGACATTTCGGCTAATACTTTTATTATACAACTCCAATCCTGTAGGTAAAGGACCTGAGAGAAATGGGTTAACGCTGCCACCACCTGGAATTGGTTTTGTTGGTGAGAAAATCCGGGAATCCTCTGTGAGTGTGTGTTTGTGTGCGCTGAAAATAAAATAAAAGGAGATTTACTGCTCCTAATCTGCTTTGGCTCTCAGTCCTTGGTAGATTCTGACTTCTCGTCACCATAGTCCCGTCTAAGAGGGTAAGTCCCCAGTATGGGAAGAATATTGAATATTGAAAAAAAAACAATAATTCAAACCTAAAATAAAAAGAAAAAGACAGATGCAAAAGTTGAATAGGGCTAATTAAAACAATACAAAAAATATAACCCCACAAAAATTATGGATTTTATCCAAACCAAAATACAACAACAAATTTATAGAACAATGTTAATTATACCCACTAATAATACAATATGCCTTTCCTTATATCAGCAGACGTTGGTGAGCCAGTTTAACGAACGAATATCTGCGTAAGACACAATGTAAATACAGAAACCAAATTTAAATAATAAATTCAAGAAAATAAAAACAAATTCTTACTGGTTCGTGCGTTTATCGACTGCTGATACTTCTATAATTTCTAGCTCTGCGTACTCCGACCTTAATTAGTCCCTATCGCGAGGTTTTTTCCTTGCCGTCTAAGAAACCTCTACCCTGGGGAATTGAACGTACAACTCTACAAGGAAAACTCACAGGTTGTTCGCACTAGCACACCATTGTTAGAAAGGATAAGGGTATTTACCGGATGCAATTTTATCCGTTAATCTCAAAGGTCACCTACCTGTGAAGAAAATAAAATAAAAGGAAAACTAACTTGCTAGCTAGCTAAATTTTTTACTAAGACACACTGGCGACTTTCGCGGATTCCTCCTTCGGCAATAAAATTCAACAAACTCTAACAAATGTCCCTTAAACCCTACGTCGACAGGTGAAGGAGTTTAGTTTTCACCCTTTCTGTCATATAAAACCGCCACGTCGTGAACGACTGTTTTTCTTGAGTTCCGGTCCCGAATTCAGTTATGACTAAGACTTCAACTCCTTTTGACTAACTTCATATCGGAGTTGTTCATAAGGTTTTTTCTAGGAGCAATCATAACAGTCGCCCTTAGGAGCGCTATATATAAATTCTGAAGATAACTCTTACATGTTCTTCAAACTTGAAAACAGCCTGTCTATTATATATAATTTAAACATTCAATTTAATGTTTGCACGTAATTATAGTATCATTGATTATGCGTCTTCAGATGATGAAATTTGTGATTCAGATGTACCCTAAACAAACTGCAAAATATTGGATTTTGTAGTTTGCAAAGAAAAAGATTTGGCAAGAAAATTAGGAAAAATTACAGTAAACGTTGCTTCATTCTTTATTATGCTTTCACACGGCGCAAGTAAAGCAACTGATAAGTTTTTTTTATCTTCGCATAAAGCTTGAAACTATCCAAAACAACTTTGGGAGATGCTAACCTTAGAGTGTAATAATGTTAAATTGTTAAATCAGTTTCCTTAGTATTAAAAAGTAGTATTTTGAGATCAACTAGCTCTAACTCGAGAATTCTTCCAAGTGGAATGGAAATACTGTTTACCGAATACGATATGTTTAAAATACATAATGAATTGTTGCAGATTTCAGCCTTTTGAGGATAGCACAACTGATGAGGGCTAATCTAGAAACTGACCGAAAGTCCAGAAACATCGACTGGTCACTGTGCATAAGAATTGAACATTACAATGACTATTCAACGTCGAGTTGACTCAAAAACTTTCGCCAACAGACCATGCAAACCCAAGAGGGTTCACCAATTGAATCCTTAAGCAAACAGAAGTGAATGCCTATTTTTTGATTAAAATCTTTATCAGTGATGACCATTTTCACCTCTGTGGCTTCGTTAATCGGCAAAATTGCCGCAGTTGGGGCTTAGAAAATCCACGACAGATTCATCAACTGTACATTTTTTGTACGCATTGTGGTCTGAAGGAATTACTGAGCCGTATTTCTTTGAAGATGAGGAAAGTAATGCATTAACGGTGAATGGCGAAGGTGATCGTGATATGATAAACAATTTTTTTGTGGCTCAATTGGAACATATAGTTGTTAACGACATGTGTTTCAGCAGAACGGTGTCACATGTCATGCCGTTCGTGAATCATTTAACTGGCTTGCACGAGTTTGCTCTGTTTAGTGTCATTTCCCGGTTTGTTGATCTGACTTAACTGATTTAACAGCTTGGCCTTTTCACTGTGGGGTTAATACCAACAAGCCTGTGAGCACCGAAACTTTTAAGGCCGAAATTAGACGCTGTATTAATGAAATAACTATACAATAATGTTACTACAACTTTTGTCAAAAGGGTACGCATGTGCCAGCAAAGCCATTTACAATATTTTGTTTCATATATAAGTCCTAAATTCATTATAAATCAATGAATCTTTCAATCCTTCGCTACAGAAAACCATGTGTTATTGAACACAACCTTTATAAGGTAGCCAGCATCAATTTTGTTACCAAGGTTAAATGTTTTCTCGGGAACAGAAAAAATTAATTACTTTGTTTATATGACATAAGAAAAAAAAAACAAAAAAAGTGTCTAGGTTAAAAACAATAACTACATAAATACGTTCCACCCATTGCATAAAATATGTTGATGGGATAATGATATTAATAAACAGAAAGCATTTATTAGTATGAATGTACTCCAGTTATAATTAAAATAATCATCAAATATATATAATATCCTAAAGTGCCCTTCACAAATATCTCAAGGTACGTCAATGGATGTGAAAGAAATAGAGAGGTAATAGACCGAATTGTAATATCCTGAATATTTTGGGAATAATGGCGACGGGTGCTTAGACCAAAGATTCGTTGAAGAAAGCGAAACTTGTCGGGCGATAGATTAAAGCTGAAAGAAGTAGTAATGTAGTAGAACGGCCTGATGGGCCCTGGGAAAATGTCCCGTTTAAGCCGTAGCGAAGGGGTGGTTTTCTGTTTCTGTCGACGCGACCGACAGCGTTCAATGCACTTTCCGATGTCTATTTTTGTTCTTATATCCACGATCGGGAGAGGAAATATCATAGGAAGAATGTATTTCCTTTTAAGGGTCAACGTGTGTACGAAACTAGCAGGGCAAAGGTAATATATGTGTACCAATACCGACGATAAGGGTACAAGCTGATTGGTTACTTTTGAGGCAGATGCAACTAAACATAATAAATATATCTCTTTAATCAATTTCGATAATAGTTTGTAAATAGTCGATATTTGTAACACATTGAGATATAGGGTGATGTCTTTACTTAATCTTAATTTATTTTTATAATTAAAGAAGCTACGAATATTATTTTATTTTATAATTATTTACAACATGATCGTTTAGTATTTCGCATCATTTGTAACGGCAATCTTTAGTTAAATAACACTATGTAACACATGCATTAGTGAAATTAGAAATTACAGTTTATAATAATGGTATCTCACTGTTAACTGTAGAAAAGCGCATTTACTATGTAATTAAATATTGTCAGGCTTCACAGAAACATTCTTTTTATTGAAATTTAAATTATTTTAGAAACAATATATATTTTTTACCGATTAACATTTCTCCTGTAGTCAGTCTTGTAATATGCGTTTGAAGACAACAAAGGAAATTTCTAACCTTGGTTGGTTCCCACCTACATTCCTAACTCTTCTCAAATTCCGCTATTTTTTGGTAGGAAAGTTTTCGATGTTCCATGCAAACTAAGTCTATGTTTTCTGAAAATAAAATTAAAAAAGTCAAGATATTGAATTTTCTATTAACAAAATAAATTTTATTTATCGTTGTTGCCGAGGACAGTTTCTATGACATCGATAACCCTAACCATTCATTTGAGATTATACATTAATTGTCTTTATCATGGTTCATAAAAAATTGAGTCTTTAATTTAGCATGCATTGGGCAATTTGATTATATAACTTTGATGTACACTGTAGCAAATGTACCAGTATGAGTACAGAGTTTAATTGAGCACCTTAAGATAAAGGTCTTTAGCTTTCGTTCGATCCATCATCTTTTAGCAAGGATGATTACGTAGTGTCAAGATGAAACCATCAGCAATAACAGAACTTGATAGGATTACAACACATTTGGGTAATAAAATATCAGAAAATTGGTATAGTGGATTTATACATAGAAAGTGTTAAGTCGATTGGGTTACTTTCCATTGACTACTTGTAAAGAATTAGTATAAAGAACCCCGATTGAACGATTTTTCAAAATCAAAAAAATACTTTACATATTGTTTTCTTGATATGATGAAATTTGTCGCATGAATATTTTCCACAAAACTGCAGTTGAAACTATATAAAGTATTATTTTGTCGCTTTAATAACATTATTTGCTCAATTTAAATTAACGAAAGGAATTCTGAAAGTGGCGATTATGAATTTCCTTTAAATTTGCTTCCTAACATTGGTTGAAACGCATGAACTCACATCCGAATCTCCTCCTGAATACCAGTCGGATACCCTTTCATAATATTCGCAGCATTTTTAAACAAATTTATAGAAAAATTCAAAACAAAATTCAAAAAACAATATTTTTAGCGTTTTATGAATTTTTAATTTAATTATGGTATATCCTTGATTGCAAGCAATTTATTTTTCAGTATCAGTTCTTTTGGACTGCCAGTAAGCTTATAACGTATGTTAATAAAACATTTAAATTTCACTGCATGACAAAAGTTTTCTTAGCAATAGAAGGATAAAATGAATAAACCCAGGCTGCCAATAACTTCATGTATTTGAGAAACATTATTATGTAATACAAAAGCGATTAACAGTTGTGCAAATGTATTTAAAAACGATAAAGGATGAAAAATTTACATTTTCCTGTTTTTTTTTCTGTATAACTTTGTTGATATAGGTTGCAGAGAAAAAGTTAATTAATATTTTCCGAGGATGATATCATAGGCTTTTCGAAAAAATTTAGATTTTCTTGGGTTTTAAAGTTTTAGTTTGATTTTTAGAAGATTTACTTAATTGCATCCAGACTGAAAAAGATACCTACAGTCAGTTGATCAATCCCCAAGGAAGCGATAAATTTGTTGGTTCCAAAAAAAAATCGCAGTTGCTGCGAAATCCGAAATGTAAACGTTTGAACATTTTTTGAGATTTTAAAGTTTTATTTAAATGCAGAAGATTTACTCTAATTTTATATATTTATGTATGTTATGTTATGAAAGTATTTTTCATGTACATTGTCCTATACCGAAAATTAACAGTTATTAAAAAAATTACATTTCTTTCGAAAGTTAAGAAAACAACCGTTGAATTAAGGTGTTTGTTGCTTTGAACCTATTTATTTACGGTTTTTATGATTGTTGGCGGTATTTTAGTCGCATGAATGGAAACCCTTTTTCTAATGCTGGAGCTTTTAACACTTGTTTATTTCTATAGAAACTACTATAATTTTACTTCAAATAGTAGTCAAGTGCAGTTACAAATTTTCAAAGTATGGCGCGTTTAACAAAAAAGCAGCGAATAGAAATTTTGACGATGGTAGGATATGGCGACAGAACTCGAACACAAGCTGAAGTTTGCGAATTGTTTAATATGAAATACCCAGAGCGGCCTATTACACGATCGCTAGTAAAATAGAAAAAAAGAGTCTAGAATTTGGCCACGTAAGAGACAATTCCAAAACCAAACATCTTCCAGAAGATACACAATTAAATGTTTTGCTTGATTCAGAAATCCACTAGACAAATAGTCGCAGAACAGTCAATAAGTAAATCTTTTGTTCTAAAATGCTTGCATAGAAATAAATGGCACCCATACAAGGTTCATTTAGTTCAGCAACTTACCGAAGATGATTTGGACCGGAGAGTAGAATTTTGCCAAATAATGATGGATAGATACAAGGCCAGCCCACACGTTTTAAGTAAGTTAAGTAGTTTTTTCCGACGAGGCAACATTTTGTTTAAATGGTTCAGTAAACAGGCCAAATTTTCGATATTGGGCATTAGAAAACCTACATTGGATTATGGAAAGTCATACACAGTTTTCCAAGAAAGTTAACGTATGGGTCTGTAATTGTGTGTCCTTTTTTGTTGAGGGAACACTTAACTCGGAAAGAGTTTTTAGACCTATTACAAAATGACATAATATCCTGTTTAACAGAACTTTACCCGAATGCTGAAAACCCAGCTAGGTCTGCAGATCTAAGCCCGTTAGATTTTTATCTTTGGGGTTACGTGAAATCGAAAGTCTACTTCAATAAGCCGGAAAATATCGAAGAATTAAAGAATAGAATTAGGGCCGAAATACAACGAATTTGAAAACTGTCTTAGATAAGAGTCAGAAATTTAATGGTCAACAATTTGAAGATTTAAGTTGAAATGTTGATGTTTTTTTCTTCAATTGTGAAATGAATGTAATTTTTTAAATAACTGTTAATTTTCGGTATAGGAAATTTGTCTATGAAAAATACCCAGAATTCAATGTTACTGAATACATATATTACAAATGTAACTTAAATTTAGTTTTACTTATTCGTTCGAGTTTTTTAACATTGTTTACTTTTAATCTATTCAACTTTTATTTGGTTATAAATGATTTTCCACAACTTTTTAGCACGGCACACATAGACCGTTTATACAAAAAAATCATTTTTAATGAAATTTGTAATTTTGTTTGGACTATACTTCTTTTTCAGTTGATTTGTTTCTCTTGACAACTTCAGTTCAGGACAATGTGTAACATTTTGTTAAGTTTGAATTACCTTTATATCCATTGTCTCTTTGACGAATTAAGTATGAGAAAGACCCAAAATCTATCAATTATCAAGAATATATCTTTGTATTAGACGGTGGGGGTACTTTTACATTAAAACGGCAACATGAAGAATTCTAGCACAGCATCTGTATAGCTTAAACAACATATTTAAAGAAAATTTTCTGAAATGCTCAGTTAATTTTATGTTTTACCATCCGTGGACTACCCTTTCAGTCATTCTACAAGCAGTTAGATGTGGCATAACAAATCTCAATTAATTGCTCTATTTATTCCTGACATATAACATCAAAATTAGTTTTAAATTTCAAACAGAGATTTCTAACATTGCTTTGGTTTCTTCCATAAAGACAACTTAGTTATCGAAACTGTCCTGACTGTGGAAACTAAAGTGTTACTGTTGTACAAAACATTGTGGCAACTTATTTAACTTCAATAATGAAAACACTTATATAGTAAACCAAAGGTTTTAGAGCTTACCTATTCCAATTGCAATAATCTAGCAATACAACTTGCAATGAACATGTTTTCACATTTTTTTCTTTTTAAAATCGTACCTAATCCGAATTTACCAAATTCTCGTTAACACGTTAAGATATGTGTGAATGTGCTATAAAACATTTTATTTTAATTTCAGACATATTTGCTTCTTATCATCTTCAATATACACCGCTCCTATGTCCGTATAAGGCTCCATGCAACTTCCATTGTTGCTGGAAGTCTTCATTTACGATTCGTGTCCCTTTCTCTTTCACAGCGTCAACGAACTTGAATGATTTTCCTTTTGATCGAGATTTCACCTTATAGACCGTCAGCTGGTTTTGGTCCATCATTTTAATTGTTAAATACAGTTGTGTCAAATATTCGAGAGAATCACGTGGCTAACATAGGAAAATTTTTCCGAAAAGTCTGGCTCCGATTTCTCATTTCTGTCATGTTGACTAAATGAATTCTGTCATGCAACCAAGTATCAAAATATGATAGGCGCAATGTAGCCATGGGTTGAGATGAAGACGTAATTCTGCTAGGAAACGTAACAATATGGCCACGATTTTCTCGGCAAGAGAAAAAATGAAAACCGTATACCATTTTTTTTGTAGACTTTCACTCTTCCGCTTGGCAAAAGCCAGAAAATTCATATTGTTCCGTTTCTGTGCAGGATCTCGTCCTTATCTCAACTCTTTAGGCCACATGCGACATTCATGCCTATCACACACTTTTCAACTCCTGTCAAGGCATAAGTGAGAAAATGGTGGACCAAAATCTGTCACTAGCTGACGGTCTATTAGTAAAGAGAAGTCGCATGACACAAAATCTCGCAAATAGCATTGTGTTCTTATATTGGGTGGCTGTATTTGGTTATATACTATATATTCTTTTTTCATAGAGCTATAGTCCTGTTTATTTCAGCAGTACTAGTCGCTTCTTGTATATTCTTTGGTTGCGGAATCTAGCTCTCGTACAATTACTTTGATGGCTAACTCCATGGTTTTGACTATTTTGGGTAATCTGCCCTCCATCAATCTCTCTACATGGTCTCTTCAATTCCCTTTTCTTCCTCTTACATTACTCACAACGTTCTACACCTCACACTGTTCTCTTATGCCTTTGCATATTCTTTTATCGTGTAACACGTTTCCGGTAATTGCGCGCAATGTCCTCATGTTGACCCTTCTTAGGAATGGTTTAATTGATGTGGTTTCGACTCTTATGGAGTTGCTGATTTCCCCTCGGACGCTTCCCCAGGTGGCGGATAGGGGAACGTCCTTGCCGACCTACCTTCAACTAGACTGACGGGCAGGTGAGAATTAAAATACCACCCGGGCCAAAATGAGCTAGACTTCTAATAAGGCCAGCAACCTATGGGAAGCGCCTGCCATTTATATGCTCCTAGTGAAAGTTTTGATTCAATAGCGATGTTTCCATGTTGTACGTGAATTTCGCAAATCGTTGCACTAGTATTGTTAGACGTAACATTTTCCTGGTTAAACAAACAATAACTCTAATATGAACGAAGGCTACGACTATATGGATCAGAAGATAAAGGGAATGCATTAGAACAGAAGACTTCACGATAAACAGCTGCCGACTTCTGACTTTTGAAGCATATGTACTGTTTCTTTAGCAGCATCAGTCTCGCTTGAATCCCCTGGTGGTTTTAGGTGTTATTTATATTTCCAAGAAATTACATTATATTTCATTATTTCCGGTATCAAATACATATAATCATTTATATTCAGCCTTCAAAGCCATAAACACCTATTGTGTTCAGAAAGACTTCTAAAGTAATAATCCAGCAATTTTCAGTTTGACAATCTGACAAATTGGGTTTCTACAAATATTAAACCAAGCAGTGTGTAATTGATCATATTTATTTCATTTCATAAACAAAGAATCTATATTTTTTTTATACTCATACAAATTTTAAAATCTTGGACCAATTAATTTGTATTTTACAATTATCAGTAAATTTCTTTTAATTGAACTTAACTAGACTGCAACGACTGCTTTCATTCCCAAATAACCAAAATATATTCACGAAAAACAAAAACAACACTTAGAAGACACATTCACAGGAAACGATTCTTGCTCGAATAATTGTTCTGTTAACCTCATCGTTTTTACAAAATAGTAATTAAATATTCCGATACAAATGGAAATGAAATGTGTTGCTTCTTAAGTATCGTGACTATTTTTCTGAATCCCAATACTCATACACGTGCTCAAAAACAGACCCGTGAGAAGTTTTTATAATCATTCCTGCTAATGATTAAATAGATATTCTCCATGAATTTTCATTTAATTAGAAATTTTCGAATACGTTTACTTCGTGATGCATTTCACTGATTATAATTATATTATTAGACATCCCATAAGAGTCAAATTATGGTAAATAAGTCTTTATACAATATGATCCGAATTATAACATACACAAAATGAATGAAATAAGTAAAATCAGTTATACTTTTGTTAACTAGATCTGAAAAGTGTTGTGGACTTTTTTAATAAAAATGTTAAAATTACTTAATAATAATAAAAGCAAATTACTTTCCAATTTTTAAACATGAATTGCCAGTAATTTTTTGTCAGGTCATTTCTATTGTGTAACTACATGAATAATTTTTCCCTAAAATCATTTTTACACAATAATGAGTGCAAATTCTGATAAAAATCAAATTATAGTTTTCAAATATCTCTATATATTTTTTTTTGTTTTGAAGTGAAAGCTTCTAAAAGGAGAATTCAAGCGAAAATGGACGAGATGGCTTGTTAAATAAGGATTTTCTCTATAAGACCTCCACACGTACCATGGAGAGTTGTAGTTGGGAGGACTTCATGGAGAATAAGTAAGGGTGTCGCTGTGTATAGAAAGTATCAGTAAGGTTGAGTAAAGAAACAAATATCAAACTAGCATAGAATGGTAAAAAAATAATTTGCTATTTATATCAAAATAAAATTAACATGAACTTATTTCAGAACAGAACTAAGAAGTTGAAAATTAACTTCACAATACACAATAATTTCCCAATTACGTACTGAATACCTATAACCAGAATTACTACAATTAATATAATTTATATTTAAAAAAGAACCGAATTCAGCTGACTTAAAATAAAAACCGTTTAGAAACTGTGTGCAATCAATCACTATTTTCACACATGTCTTCTTTTTTATCTATAATTTTACTCTACCATTTATTTTAACCAACCGGTATATGCAACTGCTTCTAAAATTTTTTGAAACCCTGTCTATAAATATAATCCGTCCTACGTTCTATAATTCAAATATCCTAACTGCTTATGCTTATATAACAAATTTTTGATACACCCTGAATAACAATAATTTTACCCATACTTTAAACACCTTGTATAAGCAACTACTTATGTTCCAAACTATATAACTATTTCACACCGCCCTGTATAACTGTAATTCTACTCCAATTTATATTTCAACCATCCTGTATATTCAACTACTTCTGACAATTTTTAAAGCCTTTTATATAACTGTAATTATTTTCCATCCTATAATGGAAATATCCGCTCTGTATAACTCTAGTTTCGCTCCACTCTTATTTCAACCACCTTATATACGCAACTACTTATGTGCCACCCAATACAATATTTTTAGAAACAGCCTGTATAACTAATTCAATTCCAACTTATATTTCAACCATCCTATGTATACACCGGCTTATATACCACCTAATATCACATGCACGCACGCACACCTACAACCGTATACCATATAGAAGAGTTCGCCGACATATCTAACAAATTTTTGTTTCAATAAACTAACGGAATATTTTCTGCCATTTCACGCGACTATAACTTCATCTCTAAGAGAAAGTGACTTTCAAAGGCATCAAATTGAAAACCATTAAAAACACCCTGTATGATAGATATACTTTCATGGCATATCATGACATTTAAACTAGATATTTATCATACAAATTTGACATTTACCATGATGTTTACAGTTTTTATGCATATATTTTTCTGGTTTTCAGAAAAATAGTATGTTTTGCGTTATAGAAAAATGTAGGGAATCAAGCTGGAACATACATATCTTTGTATAATACAATTTATAATATTCAAATTGCGTGAGCACTTTTAGAGAAAACAGTGAAGATTTTTTAGAAAACCGTAAATCTTATGTTATAGACAATTATATGGGACCTCTTCTTAATATAATGCAGTTTAAATCATCAAAATTACCCAAGCCGTTTTTGAATAATCGCCCCACATACATAAAAAAGTTGCATACGAATTGATAACCTCCTCCTTTTTGGAAGTCGGTTAAAAATCGTAAATTCACACCAGTTAGGTACCTACTCACAAAGGAATAAGTAGAACAAAAGATGCCTACTATATGTACAAAGTGGTTATCTACCTATCTGGTATATTTTTAAGGTCGGTACCAAGCAACAATCAATTAGTATATGAGTAAACAATGCAAAATTTTATATTTGCTTGGGTAATTTGCTAGTGATCATTCGAATATCAATTTTATTAATACCTTCTCTAAGATCGTATTAGAATGGCCTGACTATTTTATTAAATAAAAAAAGTAGCCCAAATAATTTCAATTTAATTATGTGGTGGATAGCTTTTACAAACACCATGTGTATATTGTTTTACAAATATCAGTTGTTATTCATTTTTTACTAAGATATTATTAATTATGGAGAAAGGGTTTATGGTGTTAAAGAAAACCATATGGGTCGACTTCGGAATTTACCTTTATATAATACAGTTTAAACTATCCAAAGCGTTAAAGCTGGTTTCAACACGAGAGTCTTTCTGTAAGACCTTTTGATTGTGCTATGACTATTCCGGGCACCAAAAAGTATCATGCTTTCATGCCTACAACACATGGCCATACTATTACACGTACAAGTTATCGTGCGAATTGCAAAGTTGTAAAAATTTTACAATAAAATCTTAGAGGCACAATTAGTTCAAAAATGATGTACTCTTCACATGAATTGCCCCATAAATACAAAAATGGACATAGGCTTCGTATATATTACCCCTTTTTTGAACAATTGTTTAAAGGTACGTTTTCCCCAAATTCATGGCTCTATCGTATAAAGGAAGACTCTACTTCCTCTGAAAGGTTACATCATATGATTTTTCAAATATGCACTTCTTTTCGAATAATTTTGCTCATTTTTTAAATAACTAAATTGACTACAAAATGTCTTTGATTCCCCAATATATATGTCTTGCCTTGCCTACTTTGTAAATGGTAACATTTTTATGAATTAGGAATCAAATATACTCATAAATCTTAGTTCTTAATTTTCAAGTATCGCAACTATTTTTATATCAGGAAATTGAGAGATCCACACACTTTCCCACTAGTTGTAAAATGGGAATATATTTCATGTAACAATCGGGCTTTTAATCCAGCCCATGAAATGCTGAAAACTGCTTCCTTGGTTTTAGTAAAAAATTGTTTGATTTCCGACGTGAATACATCTAAGTAAAGTGTAGACTAGTAGTATGTAGTGAAGCAGTGGCAAAATAAAACCAGTTCAATACCCGACAATACGATGACGTCAATAAATAAAACAATCAAAGGATCAAGAAATATGCAACCTTCCATGCAGTCAGATAACGTCACATCAGTCTTGATATTTTAGGCGTTACAAATTGCTTTCGATAAAACGACCTTAAATTACTCTGACTGACAGGACCACTAGCGCACTGATGCACTTAAGACGATATTTTTAAATAATTCCATGAGAATAAGACCGGTGCGGTACCGCATGTGATAAATCACGGAATAACACCATATTTAAAATCATCTTTACAATAAATGTTGAAGGCTGTCAATTTATTATTTTCATAGGGCTCAGAAGAAAATCTCACAAAAATATTAAATCGATTTGTTAATAAGATTTTAAAACAATATAGTTGCCACCAAATACTTGACAGGTATTTTTGTAGGTCAGTCAAGTGTTAATAATCTATTAGAAGGCTGATTACGGGATTTGTAAGAAATAGACCGAGGTAAGGTGTTACAGCTAAAGACTGAACTTGTCACGAAAAATCATAAACCCCATCAATAGACATTGGAATTTATGGTTTACACACCATGAATGGTCTTGCTCAAATTCACCATAAAGATACTTGCTGGGATATATAATAAAGAATTTTGTCCATCTTTTTAGGCGTGAATTTATTGATATTTTGAATGAAATTGACCCTTGTATAGAGAGAGCTCTGAAACAAATTTGACAAACTTAGCCAATGTGTATCAAACCTATTTGTTCTAATGTTTTACAATCAAAAAACATAAAGGCTGCAATGAAAAAGTATTTTATTGAATACGCAAATCTGTTAATAAAAAAAATAAAGCTTGCTAATTGTTTTTTCGGTACCTAACAACAGCACTTACACTAATACCAGACACCGCTTTCAGTTAAGTATCATGGACCTTGATTTTAAAAGTACTGACAAGTTCTTAGGAACGGAAACACACTTTATCAACCTTTTTAATGTTTTGTCTTGTTACGTATAGGCTCAAAACAAGATTTCGAAATTACCCATTAGACCAAAAATTGAAAAAACACGAAAATACCAAAATTACCCTGTTTTACGAAAAAACATCAATCGCGCAAATATCACTACTGAGTCACACCAAGTAGACGTGGAAAACGGCAAAGTGTCGACAGAACAATAGAAATCAAGAGTAGATGCGAAAGAACTTCACAAGGTCCTGTAGTTGTGATTTTACCAAGGATCCTAGAAACATGAAGTTATTTGTTTCGTCATATTGATGTATAACTCGTTATACTCTATCTTAGAGCTTATACTTCTGGAGGTAGCAATGCACAAATATCGTGACAAGACTAGAAAAAGAGGACAATAGTAAAAGCAACAAGTTATTGGGAGCTGCTTCCACCCACCAAATGAGATAACATGTAGCTTCTCTTTTTTGCCCTCTCTTTCTACCTCCAGTATATGTTCTAAATATTACAGCGTTACGATAGAACCCAAATTTAATAAAAGTTTAGTGACTCGAAACCTCTTTTTGCACGGCTTTTGGCGTTATAGTGGCATATCGTCCACTTTCTTTTCGACCATTACACATCCATATGCTGGGTGGCTATGTAATCAATTTATTAATAAATTCTATAATAGTTATCTTCCTAAATTCACATTTATATTTACCTACAATGGTTTTGGTATATTTTTTTCTGTTAAGAGCATGGTTCATAGCTATGGTAGGATCAGCTAGGTGGGGCTATAGACAAGCTGTGACTAACTTATATACCTATTTATAAACCGAAATGATTTATATTTACACAATACGTTTGATTGATCAACAAAATGATACTAATATGTGCGGTCGATCGATAGATGGAGCTGTTTTTGCCTACGACACAAAAACGTCTGCCGGGTTATAACATACAGGATGTAAATTTGGAGCGCATACATTTTAGATGGAGATAATACACAAGTAAAATACTCCTAAGTAAATGATTGTCGTCAATGAGTTAACATCGTACTGTCCTACATCTATCATATTATTAGCGCCAGAAAAGAAATAACTTCAGCGGCGAAAAAATTAACCCTGTTTTTATGTTTATGAAATATTTTTGAAATCACTTTCCTTTTAAGAGAATAATTTTTTGAATGAACATTTAAAATTTGCTAAATTGTGTTATGCTTCAATGAAACAATGATAAAAAGGTATTTACCTGTTATATAGATGCAACCCCATGCAAAATAACTTGAAAGGATCTACTTTAATTACTCAGAAACCCATTAATTATTAAGTTCGTAAGTATCTTTTAGATACATGTGCGTACATAATAAATAAGTTTTTTTTCAATAAAAAAACTGCAATAAAATGCACGATTTATAAGTGTTTTTGTAAAAATAAAACTTTCTCACCAAAACATATAAAACAAACGACTAAACTAGCCGGTATAAAGTTAAATAAACATCTCAAGTGCATTGCGTGTGGTCTATTGATGAATTTTGTCGTTGTTTTCTAAAGAAACGGTTACTCTGTAGCTAGTATCTTACCATAGAATTGAGTAATATTTCATCATTTTATTATCCAACAAATAACTCCAAAAACATACATTCTAATGTTTTATACTTTGACGATTTCCTCCAATTAAAATATCTCACTGGAGAACATTTGACTTTGGATAAAAGATCAACACTATATGTAATATACATGCATGAAGGCATAAATGTACGTGTTCGCTTTATTCATGACTTCTCTTGTTTGATACATGAGCAATAATGAGTTAATTTATAGAAACGTTCACAAACAGATTGTGGGATATAACCGATAAAATTGTTTACTTGTAAATGTTAAATCTAAATTTGAATATAATCTCTTTATCAAGGAATCAATACTTGTAAAAAACAAGAAGAAGAACTTCTAGACGGCTCTATTTCATTCACGTTAAAATGGCTAACCATATGAATCAATTTTCGTTTTACCATTGGTCTTTAATGATTCGTTTGCTGGAAACGTTGAGATATCGGATCATATATTTGAAGTACATAAATAATTTGCCAAGATTTAGGTCTTTTGGGATATATCGTTTTTCTGTAGCGAAATATATAAATAGGCTAAGACAAAACGATATACCATTTTCTCACTGACACTTTTTTTGTTTTGTTTAGAAACGATATATCTAATCTTAATTTATAATATTGTTTTTTAAATAAAATATAATAAAAATTCTGTAAAGTCCCAAAAAATGTGTGCCGCGTGCCGCTGCCGCCAATTAAGTAATTATATATAGACTTATTATATACAAAATGTTCAGATTGTTTAGTGGGTAAAGTAATCTAATTCATAATTATACAGGGAGAGTAATTTTTTAATGGTGGCATGCAATATTTAGGGTGTTTTAAAATATAGAGTAAGTGCTTATAACTAATAAAATAATTATATAGATTATGGTTCTTGGAATAGAGGTGCTTCCAGGGTAGTGCTTTATCATAGAGACAGGGTGGCGGATATATCAACATTTCGTCATGCGTTTTTATATAGTTAGATGAAATAATAGGGTAAGAGGAATTATAGTATACAATGGTGCAACAAATGTTAGAAAGGAATTGATTTATAGAGTAGCACGAAGAGTATATATATAATGTAAATGTAGGTCGGAGTGTTATAGTTTACAGAAGATAATTAAAAAATTTCATAAACAAAAGTTTAAATATGGTGGGTCTTCTTCGAATGGTTTACCCGTGGTTGAATGTTAAAAAATATATTATGCGTGGTCTATGTCAAAAGGTTGGAAATATATAATGAGATGGAATTATTATAATGAGGATTTTAAAAATGTTAGAGAATTGAGTGCAATTATAGGAAAAAATAATATGTATAGCCCATTAGCAGTATGGATATTAATTAAGATTACGAATTTGAACTTTTTTTTCTGAAAAAAACTTAAGCAGAGCGAATGTCAATATAAAACTATCACACAGAGGTTTCCGAACACCTAATTGCTGTTCTCCTATAAAAAGTATTTGTTACTTACCTGGTTTTCGACCACTGGGCGACAGCTTCTGTCCATAGTGCAACTGATTACTTCCCTTGAGACAATATATCGCGTCAAGTATTTATAAAACCAATAACAATATTAGATATGTATTATATTACAGTAGTATTTTATTACAGCAGTAATTCATATAGAGTTATAGTAATGTCTGTGCCTCGGAATTTGGTACCTTAAAAATAAAACAAATAAATTCATATATTAAAAATTTACACTTCGTACCGTATATGTATTTTAGTCAGTCTTTTATTCATTGTAGTTTTGACTTAACCCCATGTTTTCTTATTATAGTTGAATCATCAGCATAAAGTATCATTATGAGGCCATTCATTCGGAGCATTTTATTTATTTATTTGAAACCAGTAATACGCTGATACAAAATTACAATTATAATGTACTGCACCTATAGAGGCAATTTAGTTGCCTGGGCGTAGTGTTGGAATATAATTGCTAATTAATAGTCTTAAAACTAAAAGCTAAAACCAATCAATGCTAAAGATATAAGAAATTATATAAAAATAAAATAAATATATAAACTAATTCTCTAATTTGCTTATAGAATAAGTATAGAATATAAGATACCTATTAGTTTCTATTAATATCGACCAAACTTCACAAATTGCACTCAACACTCGATTAATATGAGTGTATTACATACATTAAATACCGTTTGACCGTCATGTTTAAATAAATAATATTTAATCATAATTTTGGGTACATATAACAAATTTATTATGAGGGAAAATACCCAGGGTGATCTATTTAAAACACTTTCTGAAACTGTCTGATATCCTAGTGAAGCAAAGTGTAGCAGGGGAGCATAATTGAACACGAACCATCTATACTAGTTGTATATTATAGAAATTATTTCATTCGCACGTTTTTCTTATTTGTCATAGTTTTTTCTAACACTGACCCATACCAATTAAAAAAATGAGGCTTCCGTTTTATGTGATTTTTTTTCAAGTTTTCAATATTTTGTTAGATTTATTCTATTATTATGGAACGATTTTAATGAATCTAAGCCTTCGGAGTTTTGCTTTACTTAAAACAGTTATCGAAGTCTTTATTCTCAAATACAAAAATTGCTTTCTGTTCAATGTTTACAATTACGTACTAAGTTAATTGATTATTTTCATGTTTTCTTGGGAAATAACACCACACTCGAAGTAAAAAGATGTATATTGAAAGAAAAACGTTGTAAAATCGATTCTGATTTTAAAGCCATTGGCAACGAAGTCAGAATTGACTTAGAAATGTCAATGGCTTTAAAATATGTATTTTGAAAATACATATTTTAAAACCATTGAGAACGAAATCAGAATCGACTTTGAAAAGTTAAGTTTTTCTTTCAATATACAGCTGTTTATTTCGATTGTAGTGTTATTTCCCAAGAAAACATAATTATAATCAAGAATATGCCACAAATAACATTTAGCAGACCAGTTAATTGATGTTATGTAAGATTGTAATTGTTTTAAAAACTGCCTTAAATTCTTATATTTGTATTTAGCTATTTCATCTGTGTCTATTTTTTCTGATAAAAGAAAACTACGTACGTACATGCTACCATATATTCCAGGGATTTAGAGATTTAACATTGAATTAATAAACAAAATACTGAAAAAATTAAAACTCAAGAAGAAATTTTGAAAACAAATAACAATTCAAACAGAAGTTAAACCTTTCGAAACTAGAAGTTTATTAATTCCATAACACGCCTTTAGCTATTTAAATTTGGTACTTTTTTGTTAAATCAAAAAAGATGTAAATTAAATAAAAGCTTTCTTGTATTTTTAATATATTCGATTTGTTGACATCTGTTTTTTGAACTCTGTAACGAGCTCTTTTAAAACGCATTCAAAATTTTGTATTAATTGAAAATTGGTTGTGTCCACTTTTTTCTGAAACCTTGTAATCATAGTTACCAGGCAAATTTATTTAGCCAGTCAAAAAGTCCTAAATCTGGATGTCTTAAAAGATTCTTAAATCTTTTTGTATGTAAGAATGCGCGATTGCTATTTCGTCAAAAAAATTTTCTTAATATATATTTGTTTATCCTACTTTGTAAAATATTTCTTTAAAAAGTTTTGTAAGAATTTTGAAACTGGTATTTCTTTTTAAAAAAAAATAGGAATTTCTTTTACATGTTTAGAATATTAATATAATGTAAAATATTTACTTACTGATTTCATTGCCTATGAATATTCAATTTTTGTGCGATCAATCATTCTGGCACACTTGCTACAGCTTTGAGATGTTTTGAAAAATAGTTTTTAAATCATGTAATCTAGTATTTAATGCACTTATGAAAAACTTATATGTATATAATCTTCATGTAGGTATAAATTTTCTATGCATTGATACTTTACAATTGAAAGTGTTCCTATAGCTATCTCACTTTTTGTTTTTATTTCAAAGGTTTCTGTGAAATAAAGGATAATACATATAGAAATACCAGTATGTATTAAAATTAAATACCAGTCCTGAATAAATAAATTTTGTTGTGCCTAGTAAATGAAGTCTCGAAGGAATTATTTTATCTGGTGAAATCTGTTTAGTTCCCGTCCAGTAAGAAGTTAGTGCACTGCTATTATATTTTTCTTTTGTTGGTTTTTTTTTATAAAACAACACTCTTGACAACAAAAAGCTGTATATGTAAAAAATTTAGACGTTTCAAGGTCTCTATTTGATTTCTTTATCAATGGTATCAAAAAACTAAATTAATAACATATACATTTTTAATTTATACTTTATTAATGGTATGTATTTTACAATTTGTATTAAATTTTTATATCATGAAGCTACATGTTATTTTTAAATACAAAACAAAATCATATAAATCCTAGACTTTTCGACATTAACATTCATTTTGTGAATTTCACATGACAGCACAAGATGGCAATATATGTTTGCTCCCTTCAAATTCGAAACGTGAATGCGTTCATATTACGAATCTCACCCTCCGAATATGAAGATTCCTCATGCAATTCAAATTAAGGGACTTTTGCATATTTTCAGGTTCCGAAGGCGGAAGTGCAAGCCAAGGAGGATCGGAGGCAAGCTTTGGGCTTAGAAGGGGAAAATGCAAATGGTTCAACGTGGCCAAGGGATGGGGTTTCATCACGCCTGATGATGGGGGACAAGATGTTTTTGTGCATCAGGTAAATACTTAACCTTTAACTCGTATAAATTCATTTTCTGTTCTTTAAGTATGGGTGATCTTTTCATTAGGGGAACGAATTCAAACGCGATGCTCTTCATAATGTATGAGAGTTTAATTTAAAAATTATTTGATAACCATTTAACTTTGTAGGTTATGTTTATAAAGATTCTTAAGGATCACAAATATGTTTTTTGTAGATTAAATCAGAAAATTTTGTTTTTGAATTGCCTCTTAGCTTGACAGTTCCAGAAAAAAACTTACATTATACAATTAACAGTTATCTATGTTAATATATTACTTGATAAAAGCAAAATTGTGGAGACTGGTGAACTTAATACGGAGGTATTAATCTTTTCATGAACAATTTAAAAAAAATCTACATGTCTAAATTAAATAGAAAAATTCAGAAATGTGGAAAGAATACATTAAAAAATTGTATTTTTACAAATATTTTTTATTTTATTTTTATGTGTTCTTGGGAAATAACACCACGTCTACAATCGAAACAAAAATATGTATATTCAAGGAAAAACCAAACGTTACCAGGTCTATTCTGAGTATTCTGACCACGTTTTCAATGTATTTAAACATGTATTGAAATATTAAATGCAAAATGAACGTTTGATATATGACATTTAAGTTGACATAAGAAAACTGTTCTAAATCTTTTAAAGGGCTTTCACTTCATAAATTTAAACTTCCTAGGCACGACGTGAAATTCGGAGTTGGACCAGTTCCAACGATGAACATCTTCCGTGGACCCATAGGGTCCGATTACTGTGATTGCCGGAGTTCAGTAAGGCATTATGGCTCTAAATTGACCCTCAAAATCTATAATACAAGCCACGGACAAACTGTAGGTAATACCGTTCCCCTCACTACGATGTCCCAGTTACTGATTTAGTACCTCTCATGGCACAAAATATCAACATGCCATCGGTAACGGTGTAAGGTTCGAAAGTACACATTCGTACCGCTCTTGCTTTGCCACTTCCGCGGATAATTGCTGTCGGAGTGGATGCAGGTCGACATGGATCCATCCGAACTGAAAAGATAGCACATTGCGATTAAAGAAGAGACTGTGTTATGAACTTCCCTATACTGGGTTGTTCAAAAGGAGATGGCGATTGTTTACTAGGGGATGGTGTTGTTTTGAAGTATAGTTGAATTGTCAAATGAAGGTTCCAAGCATGTTCTCAAATATTCGATTTAATTCTAGCGAAGTAGAAGCGATACAATCGTCTTCATTCAAAAGAACGCAGACTCTTTTATTTTTCGTTTTGTGTTATGGTGTTGTTTGTGAAGTATAGTTGAATTGTCAAATTGTATTTATGGCCAGGTTCCAAGCATGTTCTCAAATATCGATTTTACAAATTGTCGTTATTTTATGTAATTCTTTTGTTCATAATTCGTACGTAGTGAGTGAAGGCCATACCAGTGATTTCAGTATATTTCTTGTTTTGAATGTTGTCTTGACTATCAAATCTTTCTGAAGGTATTACGGAACAGCATAAAAGCAGGGTAATTGTTTCCAGTAAGAAACGTTTTTTATTAAAACAGTTGGTCTTTATTCTATCATATAATGAGTATTCGAGAGAGCTAGAATTGCTTTCCTTAAGGCTCTGTGTTGAATATGACTAAAATTTTGGGTAAAGCCTTTGAAAACGAGGTCAGTATAGAGCTGATATGGGTACAAACTAGCCATTGAAAGGTTGAATTTATAAAGGCAACATCCAGAAAGTGCATAAACACGTATATTCCACCTATTGGTTCTGCTTCGTAATGGATATCTAATTATACCTAGAACATCCATTGAAGAAACTGTCAGACATCAATTTCCCATGCGAGAAGTAGTTACCCTTCAAAATCAACGACATCTTGAAATTAACAACAACTTAAGCTGGTACAAAATCTAGCGCTGGCTACAGCAAATCATATTGAAGCCAGTCGGCCCAGGCTGTACATACCTTCTTCCAGCAATTTACTATCAGTTGCTAATGCTCACCTACCGCCAAGATCGAGGATCTAATATAACTATAAGATAAGAGGCGAATGCGTTACCGACTGGATAGCAGTGAACGAACTAAGTACACTTTTTGGCCTGTGACTAAACTTGACCGGACCATTGGCAGGCTAACAAACTGGAAAGCAAAGCTCAACGAACAACATGTAACGAAAAACGAGGAGAACAAATAGAGACAACACATCTTCACAAAGATCAAAATCTATACGCCACGGACCTGAAAAATTAAGTGGAACGACGGAATTGAAAATCTTTGAAGACTGTGTGAAGTTTACTCTAGGGGAAAGGTCTCTAGTGAAGGCCATACCAGATCAAGAAGGTATCCAGGGCCAGAGAGCTAGAAAATAACTAAAATTTTGGGATATGGGTACAAACTAGCCATTGAAAGGTTGAACAGAATGGAAACCATTGAAGAAACTGTCAGACATCAATTTCCCATGCGCCAACTTGTAATATTTAACTGTGATAAGATAAGAGATAAGTACCTTTTAGCAAAGCTGAACTAGAGACAACAGCTGAAAAATTAAAAAATAAGAGATATCCAGGGCCAGGAAAATAACCCCAAGTTCCTGCAGCACATATATAATAAACTAGTTGAATAACATACGTTCCCTGAAATCTGGAAGTGTGCCAAGCCTGTACTGCTAACGAAAGATGGCGATAAGTCCATGAAGAATCCATCAAGGAACCGACCGATTTTCCTCTTGAACGTGGAAAGTAAACTCTTTGAACACCTATTGCTAGCAAGACTCAAAACAGAGCTTGAAAAAACAGGGGGACTATCAGCAAGACAATTCGGCTTTAGGGAAAATGATAAACCATCGATGCTCTCCGAAGTATTATGAACACTGCAAACACGGTGTAAGATTAGAAGGTGGACCATCTTCCTATACCCACAATACCAAAAGCATTCCCTTATTGACGATTTAAACCTTTAGTCACTAGATGGCGCTGCGTAGCATTTGTAAGATTCAAGGTCATTCATGGCCACTACTGGATAGAATACAGTCGTTCCTGTTTGTATAATTAAGAATGGAATTAGTAGGGCCGTATATCGAATTCTTCATATAGTCTAGAGTTTTCCGTTATACCTTTAATGGGATCATAATGCCTTCATCCCAATTTTGGCGTATCCACTGTCTTATAACACAGCCGTATCCAGGAGTGTCACATGAAATTCTTAAGATTTTGTTGGGATGTTCTGTTTATGACCAATAACACTAACTTCTCTTGAAAATTGTGATTATTAAACTGGTTACCAAGGGTTACTACTTTAAACTAAACTCCTTTGTTTTATTAAGTTATAACTTCCCTATTTATTGTTTAGGATCAGATGACTTAAGTCTCTCTTGTGTTAGTCTGCTGTCTACTCTTTACTGTTATTTCAGGGGGCGCCTCGCGCGCTCTGTCTGGTCCTCCACTGCATTCAATACGACGCGAAATATTCTGTCGTAGGTGCTGAAAGACTCCAACTTTTTGACGGATCACCTCGCAGGGCTGAATAAAACGGTTTCGCAAATCTTCAACGTTTTGTACCGGTGTTGTTTATATCAACTCCTTTAGGTGCCCTCCTATCCATCTATTAGAACATACTCTATTTAACAAACTGGCATAAGTTAAAATCAAAATGGGAGGGAGAGCCGTCATGCACATGTTCTGGTCTAATTCTAACATATGCACTGAAAATTGGTATTGGAAACGACTCTCAATTATTCTATGTATTTTCATCTGACGAGATATGATTATTGTCAAAATTTATACCTAATGTGTAAAAATTATCAATCACCAGTTAGTAATTACTACATTATAGCAATAAAAAATGGGATTAGCCACACGCATAAGAGAAAGCCTCTTAACAATACGACAAACGCCGGAAGTAAATATGTGGTAATAGTGCCTGATCACTAATGGTAAGGTTAGAGTAAGTAGTCCTCTGGAAGAGAAACCATTATTTACTTGGCTAGTAATCTTCTTCGTTCTAATTGTACAGGATTCTTCAACAATAGCAACAACTTCTCCTTCAAACTGTACTGTTCTAGGAGTTATAGGTGTTCACATAATATCTTTTGATCTGTGGAACGCACCAGTCTCTTGAAAACAAATATGAATTTGTAAATGTTTTGGAACACTCGGCATAAAGGCGTCTTGCTTCAAATGCTTTACCATTAGCCATTTCAATATTTGTGTAGGGAGTCATTTTTATAAACTACTAGCCGTTACCCGCGGTTTCACCCGCGTACGGAATGTTCGAGCCTTCGCAGAAAGAAAAGAATAACTTATGAAAAATATGGGTTATCCTATCTAAAAAAATTTCTAACTTGTTTGAACCACCCTACTTAACTATAAATTCACCAATCCCGAATGTATTTCACCCAAACTGCAAGTGCTTATGGGCCACCCTATATAACAATTTTATTCGACATTTTTTAAATCACCTTGAATAACTGTAACTCTACTTCACTCTATATTATAACCATACTGTACATGCTGCTGTTTATTTGTCACCCAATATAACTTTTTGAACACCTGACTATAACTCTTCTCTACCCTATATTTCAGCTATGCAACTGCTTATGGTCTACACTGTATAACAATTATTTCTGATATTTTTTTAACCACCTTTTAAAAAAATTAAAATTTCTCTATTCTATATTTTAATCAGCCTTTATATGCAGCTTTTTCTAACATTGTGTTAAACACACTCGAAAACTATAATCTTACTTCTCCCTATATTTCACATATTCCACATTAGAATGTTTATGGTCTACCCCATATAACAATTTAAAAAAATTTTTTTTTGATACATCCTAATGGAAATGCCTGCGGAACCTTTGGTGTATCACAAAGATAAAAACACAGTTTTGCACCCTAACACCAAACTCTTATTTAAACCCTCACCCAGACTGCAACTGCTTATTGGCCACCCCCATATAACAATTTTATTCAAAATTCATTTTAACCGCTTTGTATAACTAACTCTACTTCCATCTATATTAAAACCATCCTGTATACACGGCTGCAAATTTTTCAAACATTACAACTTATTTTGAATCACCCTGTGTAGCCATAATTTTACTCCACAAAATATTTCAACCACCGTGTATGTGCATCTGCTTTGGAGCCACCAAATATAAAATTTTTAAACATTTAACTATAACTTTAGTCCACTCGCTATCTTATATATGCCACTCCTTATGGACTACGCTATATAACGATTTTTGAACCACCCTTGAAAGTATAATTTGTCTTCACCTTGTATTTCAACTACACCTTATATTAAGCTTTTTCTAACATTGTTTTAATCACACTGTATGAACTATAATTTTACTTCGATCCATGTTCCAGATATTGCATATATGCAAAAGCTCACGTTCTATCCTACAAAAAAAATATTTTCCAACCTTTAACTATAAATCTACTCCACCCGCTATTTGAACCACATTCTATTTGCAATTACTTATCGGCCACCCAGTGTAACATTTTTTGTACCACCCTGTATAACTATGAATCCATCAATGCCAAATATATTTCACCAAAACTGCAACTGCTTATTGGGCATCGGATATAACAATTTTGTTCAATAAATTTTTGAATCACCTTGTATGTATTACAACTACCTTGTATACGCTACTGCTTATTGGTCAACCAATAACAATTTTTTAAATAATTGTGATATCACTTACACCCTATATTTCAACTATCCTATCTTTGCAACTTATTATGAATTACGCTATTTCACAATTTTTCCTCATATTTTTTCAAGACCTATTAAAGCATAATCTCTCCATACCTCATTTAAACCACCCTTCATTTACAACTTTTTCTAACCTTGTTTGAATGACACTGTATTACTATAACTTCCTGGCACCACATTTCAGGGACTCCATATATGTGTAACTGCAATATGACATAATTTTTCTAGCCTTTGTTTACCCACCATGTATAATTATAACTGTAAACCACCCTATATTTCAACAACCCTTTATATACAACTACTTATTTGCCACCAAATATAACATTTTTGTACCACCCTGTATCCCTAGAATCCTACTCCACCCTATATTTCAACCATCCGGTAAATGGAACAGCTTCTAGATCATAACATTACTTTATATTTTTTAAACCCACCTGTATAGCTGTAATTATACTCCGCTACATATTTCAACCATCCTATATATGCAAATATTTGTGGATATAAAACAAGTTTTTAACAACATAAACTATAATTCCACTCCACCTTATATTTCAAATACCCTGTAAAAACAACTGCTTCTAACATTTTTTTCAACCCATTTCATAACTATAGTATCCTATGAACATAATTCAAAGATCCTAACTGCTTACATAACATATTTTTTCTAAGATTTTTTATCCAAACTGTATAAATATTCTACCCTTTTTCACCCACTTGATTTATGGAACTGTTTATGGCCCAATCAATATATAAGTTTTTTAGACCACCCCGTATAACTAATTTCACTCTCCCTTATTTCAACCACATTGTATATATGCAGGTGCTTATAGGACACCAAATAAAACTTTTTTTTAGATTTTTTAAATCCATTTAATTCTACTCCGCTCTAAGTTTCCTATAATACAGAACAGCCTGTAAAATTACGCTCGTTATAGCAGTTGATTTGTATTAAATCGAAACATGTTGCATTGGCACCTTCTGAATTTTGAATAAAAGTTAAGCTGATGCCTGTATCTAATATTTTGTGCGTACGGTGGAACCAATTGAGTAATTGTATTACCCAACATGGTATGAGTTTTTTCGCTATATCAATTTAGGGAGATAAAATATCTACCAGATTTTAAGTCAAACTATAGGATTTGCAACAAAAAAGATTCATCAAAATCAGTTCAGTAGTTCTTACGTGATGCCCGAACAAACAAACAGACAAACTTACAATTTTATCATAGTATAGATATAGATTATGCACTCATAAACCTTTTTCTTAAGTTTAACTTTTTGGAATTCGGTTATTGTCCGATCAAAATAACTCGTAATAATATCTCATTTATTTTGTCAAAATGTCATCTTGATGCTATTTTATGCAACAATTAGCAAAGCCAACTTTGCTTTAAAATCGATGCATGGATTCCCTCATTTAATTTGATATATTAATGCAGAATTTCAAATTTGCTCAAAAACGAATGAGAATTACAAAAATAATTCTCGGTACTAGAAAAAGCAGTGACGAACTATATTGTTCTTTAGTAATATTTAGTTCAAATCCCGCACTACCGCCACCGGAAGAAATACAAAATAATGTATATGAGAAAATCTAGCTTAATGCATAGTCTCTGGGTGTATTTTATTTACATATTAAATGTGGTTTCATAGATATTATAAAAAATCATTGTATGGAAAATTTACCAGCCAGAATCTCAAAATTTAAGACATTTAAGACATACCTCCATATGAAGTTTTTTCACCCAAGAATCGCCTCCTTAAATATTTTACCTTACTATTAGAACTCCCGGTATATAAATCGACATTCTTTTGTAAAAAATCATTAAAATTATTCTTTGTTTTGCTATATGTTAATAAAATAACTGCACAATTATCTTGTTGCTTCTGTAATACATAGTTGCAACAATCTTTTCGTATTTTAGCTTATTGAATAGTTCTTCTCGGCAGATGGTAAACGGTTCTTCATCCATTAATCAACAGATGGGAAGTGTCTTTATCAATCGTTTGTGTAGGTTCTTTCACATTTATTCATTTTATCGGGTGGGCAAATTTTAGAGAATGAGCATATTAAATACAAAGATAAACTACCCTTTATGTTAAGTGTTGAAGAAATTATTTTACCAAAGATCAAATGAAGATACAGAGTTGCCACTTAATATCTTATTTTTTTGCTATATTCATTTTATTGCTATGGTTTTCAAATAGGACAAGTTAGTTTTCAACTCTTGGTAGCTCTAAACTTGCTACATTCAAAGATTTGACCAAATTGTACTAAAAGATATGGTGTGGTACATTTTTCATAACTGTGCTTTGAAATAATAAAATTTGAGAAGGAAAAATGGCTGCTTGGCTTAATACAAAACAGACATTATAATCGTTTAAGAACTATTTCTCTTACTAATAAATAGTATAATTTAAAAAATTAAAAATATTTTTTAACTTCAAAAATATTTAACCTATTAATATATTTTAAAATCTGTTCCAACAAATAGCAGTATTTCACTTCTGCCATTCCACATTCCAATATTGTCGTTCTCTGCACCATCGATACTGTCGATGTCAGGGGTCAGAAGTAGCGCAAGATGGGGTCTTCTCTTTTCTGATGAATCTCAATTCTGCTTGATGATGGCCGAAGGGTTAGATGAGGCTGAGGAGAAAGACAATCTCAATTTGATGTTGACCGACATGTAAACCGAACAGTAGGCGTTATTGTATGGGCTACTATTACACAGACCTTTAGTCTTTGTTCGAGGCAACATTTCAGTGCAACGTTGTCTTCAGGAAGTAGGTTAGCCGTATGTACTCCCTTGCCTTAATCGGCTCATGGATCCCATATTTCAACAAGATAATACTCCGGATAATACTCCGCCTCATGTTGCCCAAGTTAGTTTAAACTTTTTGAAGAGACCCATTTGAATCTGTTACCATGGCCTCTCAGACACCCGATCTTTAGTCTAGAGAACGTGTTTGGGATATGATGGGTAAGGCTCTGAAATTTACCCCCTCCCCATGGACTTTGGAGGTTCTAAGACATGAAATACAGGTAGCTTGGGATAGTATTCCTTAAAAAGAAATAGACCACTTTATGGAACCAATGCCAAGACGTGTTGGGGAGTGTATAGATAATCGCGGTGCACAAAGAAAATCTTTTTATTTTGCACTACATTGGCAAGGAAATTATTGCATTTAAATTTAAGCCTTAATATCTTAATTTTTTTATGTTAAAATAATTCATCAAACACAGGGTTAGTTGTAAGAACAGCTAGCAGGGTAATCTGCAGCTGAAACTCGCCCAATTCTTGTATTTTTTTATCTATTATCTTATTAATAAAAGTCCTTTATCCCGACTTGACCATACAATGTATGACATCACACTCCCTCTAGGGCACGCTATGAGTGCCTTTAGTGGAAATTCACTAAACCCCAGATATCCTAGATATCAAATGGGTTTAGCTCTGTGGAGCCCTTGCCAGGTTTTCAGGCCCGTGGTTGGAGTCGTGGCGACAGTTTCCCATGAATTTCCTGACTGTCCGGGCTGTCCCTAACAGGACGGCTTGTTGCATTTGTTTGTAAAGACGTTCGTCCAGACCGAGGTATTTTAAATTGTTTAATAGATGTTTTGGGACTAGTCCTGTCGTTGACATAACAATTGGTACAGTTCGTATGTTGTTCATGTTCCACTGAGTCTTTATTTGAAATTCCAAATCTCTATATTTGGTTATTTTCTCAGTCTGCTTGATATTTATATTATTGTTGTTAGGAATTGCTATGTCAATTAAAGTTGTTTTCCGGGAGACTTTATCTACCAAAACTATATCTGGTCTATTGTGAGCAACAGACCGATCGGTCAGTATCGTGCGGTCCCAGTACAGCTTGTAAAGTCCTTTATTATGTTATCCGACTTGACCACACAATGTATGGCATCGCACTCCCTCTAAGGCACACATAGTGTGCCCTTAGGGGAAAATTCACCAAACCCCAGATATACTACATATCAAAAGGGTTTAGCTCTGTGGGAGCCCTTGCCAGGTTATCAGGCCCGTGGTTGGCGTCGTGGCTGCAGTTCCCCATGAATTTTCTAACCGTCCGGGCTGTTCCTAACAGGACGGCTTTTTGCATCAGTTGGTAAAGATGTTCGTCCAGACCGAGGTATTTCAAATTGTTTAATAGATGTTTTGGGACTACTCCTGTTGTTGACATAACAATTGGTACTGTTCGAGTGTTGTTCATGTCCCATTGTCTCTGTATTTGAAATTCTAAATCCCTGTATTTGGCTATTTTTTCAGCCTGCTTAATATTTATATTGTTGTTGTTAGGGATTGCTATGTCAATTAAGGTTGTTTTTCTAGAGACTTTATCTACCAAACTATATCTGGTCTATTGTGAGCAACAGTCCGATCGGTCAATATCGTCCGGTCCCAGTACAACTTGTAGTTGTTATTTTCTAAAATAGATTCTGGTTTGTATATATAGTAGGGTGTTCTTACCGACTGTGATAGCTCGAGTTTCAGCGCTAGTTCCTGGTGCAGTATTTTTGCCACAGCATCGTGTCGTTCTTTGTATTCAGTTGCAGCGAACGCTTGGCAACCTCCTGTGATATGCTGGATAGATTCAGATGTTTGGCAACCATATCTGCATCTGTCGTTGTTGATAAAAGGGTCTTTGACGATGTACTTTAGATAGTTCTTAGTTGGAATTACTTGATCTTGGATTGCCAATATAAAGCCTTCCGTTTCAGGAAACATATGACCAGAGATCAACCAGTAGTTCGACGCTGAACTGTAGACATAATCTTGGTTGACGTCATTTATATGCCTTCCATGAAGCGGCTTCTGTTTCCATTTGAGCAGTTTCTGATCAGTTGTCTGGTGGTATACTTGAACTTGTTGTTCTGTCAGTCGCAGAGGTGTTGAGTCATCAACCTGACATATGACTCTGTGTAGTTCAGAAAATTCTGCGAGTTTCTGGAAATGATTACGCAAATTGGAAATTTGTTGATCACGTAACTTGCCTATATCTGCCAATCCTCTTCCTCCTTCATACCGTGGCAACGTTGTACGTTCGACGGAGCTCTTTGGATGGTGATTTTGAGCTTTTGTTAGTAGAACTCGAACTCTCCGTTGTAGTTGTTCAATGTCAGTCTTGCACCATTTAACTATTCCGAATGAGTAACTGAGTACTGAGCACGCGTAAGTGTTAATAGCCTGAAACAGATTTTTACTGTTAAGCTTAGTTTTCAACAGTGGTCTTACCCTTCTATAGAACTCTGTTGATAAGTCCTTTTTCATGGTGGAGTGATCAATTCGCTGAGCCTGCTTTATTCCAAGGTATTTGTAAGTATGGCCTTCCTCCATGGATTCAATTGAGGTGCCATCTCTCATTTCGTATTTTGCCTTTCACTATATTGATAATCCGGCATTTGTCTAGGCCAAATTGTATATGGATGTCATTAGAGAACCCTTCTACTATTTTAAGCATATCATGCAGCTGTTGTTTCGTAGCTGCCATCAACTTTAAGTCGTCCATGTATAACAAATGGTTTATCTTTAGTGCTTGTACGTTGTTGTGTTTGAGACTGAATCCAAAGTTAGTAGCGTTCAGTTTGTGTGAGAGTGGGTTCATGGCAAGGCAGAACCACAGTGGGCTAAGAGAGTCTCCCTGGAATATACCCCTTCTGATTGGGATAGAGTCGGTTTGTATCGAACAGTCGGCTTCATTCAGAAAGATTTTGGTTTGCCAGGTAGTCATGACATATTCTAAAAAGTTAACAATACAATTATTTACTTTATAGAGTTTCAGCACCTGAATGAGCCAATCATGTGGAACTGAATCAAAGGCCTTTTTGTAGTCCACATATGCCATGTAGAGATTTCGTCGTTTGGCATGGGCTTGATTGCAGACAACGGAATCGATTATTAGTTGTTCTTTGCACCCCATCGAGTTTTTCGCGCATCCCTTTTGTTGTTCGGTAATTATGTTGTTTAGCTCACAATGTCTGAAAAGGCGATGATTAATGCACGACGTTATAAGTTTGTATAAGGTTGGGAGGCAAGTGATTGGTCTGTACTTTGCTGGGTCCTGTGTACATAGGTTATCCTTTGGTAAGAGGTATGTAGCACCATGTGTAAGGAAACTAGGCATCTTGTGTGGATGGATAATTATGTCATTAATGAGTACTGTTAATTTATCGTGGGTGGCGTAAAGTTTCTTTATCCAGTAATTCTGCACACCATCTGGCCTGGTGCTTCCCAATTATGGAGGTGTTTCATTATGTTGGACGTGTCTTCCGTTGTAAATGGTTGGTGTTGCATCTTATCACAATTCTGAAATGCAGCCTCCTCCTCCTTAATCCAGCTCGCTCTGGAGTTATGGGAAACTGTTGTGGAAAGTTGTGTTTTCCAGAACTGCTGGATCGCCGTTTTACTGGGATAACTAGGGGTTTCATTATTATTGATGTTGTTGAGTTTTCTATAAAACCCTTTTTCTGATTTTCGGAATAGTGCGTTGTCTAGTTTCCGTTGGTTACTGGTCTTGTACCTTCTCAATCGACTTGTGTATACGGAGAGCTTTTGTCGTAGACTATCCAGACACTGCTGAGATGTGATGTTTTCTCCATCCCAGTGGGAGTGTATTCGGTTATTGTCCATGATCGTCTTGACAAGTCTTTCTATTCTGTTGTTTCTGACCCCTCGTTGGTACTCGGTCAGTCTTCCAATATCTTTCCGAAGAAAAATAATTTTCCCTTCTAGCCTTCTTTGCCAAGGTGGTATTCGAGGTGTTTGTCTAAATTGGGGAGGGTCTTGCTTTGGTATTATTGCGAACCCAATTGTTCTGCAGATGGAAATTGCAGCACAGTAGATGATTGTGTGTAGCGACTCTAATGTATTAACACCTAAAACATAGTGTGGCAAGATAAATTTGTTCATAGCCTGCACGACGATTCCCACTTTCTTAGAAGATCTTAGTTTGGGAAGAGTTGGTGTAATCAATGGATCCGTTCCACTATACTCTATAAGAGCTCTTTCCATTTCTGCTTGGATTTTCTCAAGCAGGACAGCGTTGGCTGGCTGTTCTTGTTGAAGTTCTTGAATCTCGTCTGCTCTTTGCGCCAAAGGTGTTTCAGGCTCTGGATCTGTTGTATTTCGACCAAATAATTCGCGCTCAACTTCGCTCTTTATTTCGTCCAGTTGATCAGGCGAAATAAGGCCATTTCTCAAGATGACACGATATTGATCTGCGACTCTCTGTTCGGTAACTTGAAGCTCTGGGTACTCACGACAGAACTCTTGATGCAGTATTTGGCGATATCCAGTCTTGTCCTGGCCAAGGTTAGTCACTCTGTAAAACGTGCGCATTATAAATTTATTCATGGCGCTAGTCCATTTCATGCGCTGTCTTATCAGTCCCGCTTGAGTGAGCGCTGGCTGTTGATCCTGCGCAACACTTTCTGCGGGTGGAGTTCTCGTTCTCGTTTGACTCCGTTGGTGATGGTCACGTTGTTGCTGTGACTGTATTGGTGAATGTTGTTGTGGTTCTTGGGCTGTAGCTCTTTGGACGACAGGGGCCCGCCTCCTCAGCACCCTGCCACCGACGTCCCGCATGCTGTCATGTCCAGCGCCGGCTCCAGACATGCCCTATCCCCAGCAGAGGCCTCTACTACGTACTTTCATTATTGACCCTGGTGACCCGGTAACTCGGACCGTGCATCCCATCATGTGCCAATCGTGCGGGTAAGTAGGAAGGCGGTACTGCGCTTTATGCAAAAACGACTATGTATTATCTTTATAATATTATTATTATTAAAACAAGCAAAAAACGACTTATGTAATTATCTTTATAATATGTTAAGTAGTGGCTAATATTAACTTACTGGTATGATAATTTTAATAAAATGGTTGCCTGTACAGAAATTCTTCCCCACAGATATTCTGATATTCAGAATGTGATCAACCAGTATTGATATACAACTCCAACTTAGAAGTCGTCAATCGTTGTGTATTGTGCTGGACGATTTTTTCTTAGACCAAATTTTCTTGTTTGTCAAAAAAAAACTTGACAGCCACATATTTGGCGGTTTATGATCACTTGATATCGTCTTTTTGCTGTTCTAGCAATACATTTCTCCATCCCAAAACCATGTCAATTGAAGGTTCAGCGTTGTTTACCATCATGCAGCTGGCTTCCTTAACTTTTCTCTTTTTTGAATTTGCTTCTTTCAACGAGATCTTTGTTTTATCCCAGTCTATCTTATGGCCACCGGTGCTGATTAATCCATGGTTGGCCAAATTTGATTTGTCTTTTGGAAAAGTTATATTGGTGTTCTATTTTCCGTACTGATAAAGGTCTTGAAGTTTCACGGGTATATGTACGATCACAAACAATAGTGTAAACATAATTTTTGGAAGTGTTTTAATGGAGTGAAATCTTGTTTGTGTTTTGTTATAACGTCTAGCATTTTTTTTCTTTTTTTTCGTAAGATCTTTTTTTGAATTAGAGTATGATCGTTTGTTAATAACTTCCATCATTTTGGTATTGTAATCATTTTTATCAATTATAATCGTTCCTAAGGCATATCTTTCTGATGGAGTAAGATGTGTTTCGTTTTGTGTTTTCTCCCTAAGACTAATTCGGTATAAACTGGACATTTCTGGAGACAGTTTGCCTGCTATATTTCCAATAATAACAACAAAGCAGACCAAACAACCAACACACCAATAATACCAACCAAGCACAAACAGAAAACAAAATTCCATATGTCCCGAGTGTATCGAAAAAAATTAAGCGTTTAGGAAATAAAAACGATGTTTTTAAAACAAATAATACATTACGCTCTATGCTTACACTTATCAAACCAGCCAGCGCAGCTTAGAATTCTAAAAAGTTTGTTTACACTATTTTTTGTGATTGTTACTTCAAAAAGAAAAAAGGACCACCAAATATAACATTTCTAGAAGACACCTGGACAAATCATATTTGACCAACCATGTATTAACCAGCACGGGTAGCAATAGAATAGACTGGAATAAAATAAAGATATTGTTGAAAGAAGAAAATTCAAAAAAAATAACATTTAAGCAAGCCAACTGTATGATGATTAAAACGCAGAAATCGGGGCACCTTCAGTTGACATGAATTTGGAATGGAGCAATTTATTGCTGGTACTGCTAAAGACGGTACCCTCTGTATCGAGTGGGTTCAAATGTTTCCAAACACAAATACGTATAACACAAAACACTATTTATATGGAGGAGTACATATTCTCGACATATCTTTTCCCCAGATGAATTTCACTGCAGATAACCAGTAATCCGGGCAAATTTTCCGAAATTGCCTTACTATACTTTGTTGTCTATCTACAAATTTCAAATACTTATCTGTTGCAGAAAAATCTGAGGAGAGAAACCCCAAATGAACAGGCAAAATATTCGAATAGCTCAACTTTTTTTTCGAAATTACTTCTAATAATTAACTTTTATATCTTTAGACATTCGTACCTGAAATAACTAGAAAAATAGTTCACATACCCTGATATGGAAAAGAAATCAAAACTGTTGGTGCTAATAGGTCGATAAATTTCCCATTATAGTCATGTCAAAATCACATAAGTACAGGTAGCCGCAGAAAATAACGCTATAACACCGCTACCAATAACTCGCGACAGCAGGTACTTAACAAAACAGAGGGGTTCATTGTGTTTTCATACGAACACAATTCTACCCTCTGCGTAATGTTTCCCGTTTTTTAACCATCATAAGTAGAACAGGTCCCACTGGCAAGCAACAAGTAAACAGTCGTTTGTTATTATTATATTACGAGAGCATTATGTGTAGGTAGGGTTTTAACTTGATATAAGTGTGATATATTGTTATTTAAACTGGCCGTTTTTTCATTTTGGGGCATCTGCGCTCAAACCAGATATTGTAGGGCAGCAAAACGACTAGATATGTTCGCCTATGAATATGAAATCTTTGTCTTTTATGATTTTGGTCATGCTAGGATGATCTGTAACGTTCTTTAATAAATAGGAAGAATAGCGAATTATATTTGAGTCAAGGGCGTTTACTGATTTGCAATAGAAAGAATGGAAAGCCTTAGTTTCATATACAGTTGACCTAGAGTCACTATCAGAAAGAATTGAAGTAATTTTCTAAAGAAATTCAATAAACATATTTATCATTCAGTATTCGTTCAAGCAGTTCCTACACTGAATTTGATTTTTTTTCACTATCCTGTACACTTCCGGTAATCTCATAAATAATTTCTACGAACGAACATCACATTTCGCAGTTGATAATAACATTTTTAAATTATTTTATGATAAAAAATGATACCCACGTAATTGACTACTTGTATTTAAATGGGAAAATACACCTAGGCAATATAGATTAAATGCAGTGCTAATAGTGGTTATTTCTGAGAGCATAGATCAAAAGTCTCAATAAGTACAAACTCTGGAAGTCTTTAGATTTCGGTATACAACCCGTGAAAGTTGAATTAAGTTTTATCGTTTATAACATCAGTGTTCAAGCGGTAAATTTTGAGTTTATATCAACGTGTTCGGAACAAGAGTTTCAAAACAATTAGCTAAAAGCCACTACCCATAAAAATTCTGGGGGGTCCTTTACTGTCTATCCGATATATAGGTAACCAGACAGTCATAGCAATTAAGCTTATACTATATTTTAGCAACAAAATCCTCATATAATTGATTAATTAATTATTAATTACATCAAGTAATATTAAAACTTAATGGTTTCAGAGTTTTGTCATTTTTCAGTCATTCTCTATTTGAGGTTAAGCCTGAAGGACATAAAATAATAACAGAATTTGTGTATATCTCTTGCGTTTACCCAGAATACCAAAAAGCTAACAAGTTTTGAAATTCCATTAAAACAATAATGGATATCCTGGAAACTTGGTTTAGTTTAAAACGATATTAATATGGTTATGCAAATTGAAATAAAATTAACAAAAATATACGATCACCTCCATTCAGCAGAATTAAGTATTATATTAATTTTCTAAAAGTGTTGTGAAATTTTGTTTTGTAGCCCTTGATTTACGCATATGATTTTTCATATTGTTTTTTATCTTTATAATTTTGGTCACCCCCTAAAGCAAAAGATACATAGTACGTATATCCTTTATAATAATAATTAAATTTGTCTGTTTTGTTACACATAGACCTTGGAAAACTTAACAGCATGGCCGATTTAGTACATAATTTGGGGGGGGATCTCGTACTCCAAGAGAGCGATGGATGATATTATAATAGAAGAAGAAGAGTCTACGATTTAAACCGATAGAAAGTTAATTTCTTCCAGGCTCTGCGTTCTAAGATTTCGTCAATTTGCATCCAACCCTGTGAATTATTTTAATTAACATTTACTCTGAAGAATATTTACTTAAATGTACAAAACTTCCACAAAATCAGCTATTCGATATTAATCGATGCAAACAAACTAGTTACCTACCAGTATTTTAAAAAGTTACAAAGTTACTTTAAATAAACAAACTCTAAACAGTCAATCAAAGCAAATCTCAAATTTTTTTTTGATAAATAATACAGTTGTTTTCTGAAGGATACTTGTGGCATCTTTTTCAATGTCTAAGTGTTTATTGGGAAATAACACCACACTTTAAAGGAAATTGCTGTATATTCCAAACGTTTCGGGACTAGATCAGACCCCGTTGTCAATGGCTAAGAAACTACGGATTAAAAAGGTACAATTCCAAGATGTAAATTTAAATATTTGACAATTGTCAAATGATCTAGATTCTAGGTCTGATCTAGACCCCGAAACGTTTGGAATATACAGCAATTTCCTTTAAAGTGTGGTGTTATTTCCCAATAAACACTTAGACACAAATAATACAGTGTTCCTTTCTCACCAGATGATCTTCCGGTAACTAAGTATGGCTTCTCTTAAACCTAACTTTGAAAAACTCTAAAGATTTGCCATTATATACGTAACCTGCAGTAAAGTTGCAGAAGCAGTTAAAGGAGAAGAAAATCTAATTTTCGTCAGTTTTTGTCAAGTTCGTATCATTTTCTTTATCAGAATAGCTTTAGACATATGAATGAGCTATATCAGTAAGAAAGTGGCAGCAGGAAGTCTTCTTCGTCAGATATATTTGAGTTCAAGAGATAGATCCCCTTTTAAGAAAACCGTGTGTAATATTGTGAGAACCTTTCACAAATTGTGCAAATTCTTACTTTTTTTGGCTGGATTTTTCAACATCCACTCATTCTCAGGGATTTAATAGCTACTATTGAAGATGACATATAGTAGATACAGATTTATTATCCAGTGAAATTCATTATCTCCGAATTCTTTGGGATGACACAGATTTTGAAGATTTTGATAAAAACTATATATTTCTGGTGCATTTGGCTTTTAGGGTGTTAAAATATGCCTTTCTCTAAAAAAAACAAAAACCATAAATGTAAGCATTATTTAAATTAAAAGATTTAAAACAGTTAAATAAACATTCTATTAAGTTCTTGATTATAATTTTTTATGTTGTGCATTGTTTCAACCCTTAAAAACTACCCGTTATAACGAACTTAAGGAAAAATTGAGTGTTCATCAGCTTAAAATGTTTTACTGATTCATTTAAATTTAATGAAAATCTTCGCATTGTTGCAATATTATTTCTTATTTATTGTAATTTAGCTTTCATCTTTTACAACTCGCCCTTGTGAAATTAATTAGCATTTTTGCTTAAAATTAAAAACGGAATTTATGAAATTAGTGATGGTGAAAAATAATAAAGACATCCAGAAACAACGGGAACCGACTGCCACTCTGCGGTATCAAAAAATGTTAAAGCCCTGCTCGCCAGTCTAGAAATTAAAGCCGTAATGAATGTATCTAAGCTAAAAGTGAGACCTGTACTCGTTTGGGCAAATGCGCCAAGAACCACTCCAATGAAAGCCATGTTTATCGAGTTCCTACCTAAGATGAATATGGTGTTAGAGAATGCAACACGGAACACCAAATTTGAAGACGCGAAATGCATCAAATGCATAAAGAAGTGTTCGAGAGGACATTCAATTGTGGGAAGAAAACTGATGAAGGTTCCCGACCAGAAACAATATATATTATATTTATATATAATATATATTGTCTTGCGTACAAAGGAATGACACCTCGAAGAGAGTACGGAACACCAAGTCAACCAGTATAAATTATTCCTACTGCAAAGGAACCGGCTTCTCGAGGTATGATGATCACCTGCTACAAACACCAAATTCCAACTAAGAAAAATTGCAACAGTATCTTCTTAAAAATCAGCACATTTCCAGCCGTCTAAGTTTTATCTAGAAGCCCTTCCCGTAAAGAATTCGACTTGGGTAGTAAAATTTAACTGCGAGAAAGCAGGAATTTAACCTACAGTGACAGGATTAGAGAACAGTACAAAGCAGACCTACTGGATGGCTCAGAGTTCGCACCAATTTTTACGTAGAAGACTGAGGGAGTAGATAGACCTTGATGGGAACAAATATGGAGTCCTAAAGTTTTTGTGGGATAAGTGAGATTCCCTACCAGTTGAGAATTGAATTTTTAAAAGTATCTGTGGAAGTTCCGATGGGAAGGAAACCAATTCTCAGATGTTTGTATTAAATAAGAAGATACATCTTGATGTACACTGGAATTTCTGGGGGTGAAAAAAACACGGTTTTATTAGGCGAACTATAACCAAATAACCAACAGAATTAACAGATATATCCTGCTGTTGATTACTAGCAACCATTCTACTAGAGCAGCTGTTTAACCTGATTGGTGTACCACTGGAACTGCATTCCGACCAAGGTGGAAAATAACTAACGAGATTGGGATAAGTCATCCCAAATTTTCAATCAGGGGCGATCCAAGATTATAATTGGTGAGGGGGTGACGTCGCTGAAGGTTGATTTTAGCACAATAAACACTAAAAAAGCATACCACTCAGATGATTTGGGTGGGGCTTCAGCCCCTTAGACCACCCCCTGGTTCCGCCAGTGATTCTAATCATCATATAGGCCAACTATGAAAAAACCTATTGGTCACCTATTAAATGGCGAGTAGGCGCTTGCTGGTATGCAACCCGATGTCACCTCAAAGCAAAATCTACAAGGTTCCAGCAAAGAGATGAAATTTGGATGTCCAGTCACGAAATGATGAATGGCAAGTCATTGAAGTTTCCACCTTTATGGGATGGGAATTAATGAAATAGTTAATGATCGGTTACTAATGTTCACCTCGGAAAGTGGAGCAGTACCACGAAGTGTTACAATTGCTTTTAATGAACGTAACCCAAATTTCATGTTTCAATTTTTTCGTTTGAGCATATCGAAATTCTTCCACAGAGCATTCGAAAGTTTCTCTCGAAAATTCGAGACCGAGGCGACTTAACCATATATAAATAGATATTTAACCCAAAATAGTCACCAGGTCAGATCTTGACATTGAAATTGGAGTTTGTTCTGTTACTTTTTGAATTAACAAATGCAAAATTGTTAACCTGATTACAAAAAAAATTCTATCTTTTGAAAACAAGTTTGAATACGAACTCAGGACTACGCTTACTATCTTCCATAATAACAAATGTATAGATTCTTCCATACTGAGTGTAAAATTAACAATTATTAATTAGGATTATGGTCTCATAATTAAGTCCATTAATTTCGTCTCCTTTTAAGTTAATTTGTGTACGCCTATGGTTTACTAACGAATGAATAATTTGAATAAACATCTTTCGGTACCTCTTTGAACATAGATTTTTACTCGAGATAATTTATAATAGGCCAAAGAATTTTTAGGGAATTTTGAGTATTCTTCGGTACTGCAGCATAAATTGAATATTTGAAATTTAAATTGGTGTTTGTTTTATTGTTTGGAGAAGTGATGGACTGTTAGATGAAATTTCGTATTAAATTAATTATTACTCTGACCTTTTCCAATTAACAGAATTGACATTATTTGATAAGTATTTGTAAGTGAATAATACAACTTATTACAGTTTATCATAAATGCCTTCAGGTATGAAAGCAAATGCTCAAAATGGAAACTGAAAATAGATCTCTATCTCATGCCATATATCTAGTCTAGGCTCTCTTATAAAATCGTAGTTGTCTGTTTGTTTGTTCGGGCATCAGGTAAGGACTACTGAACAGATCTTTTTTTGTTACAAAACCTATAGTTTCACTTAAAATCTGGTATACATTTTATCTTCCTACATTGACAGCAACGGTACATATAGCCATAAAATTATACGGGGTGGAGTAGAATTATATTTATTCAGGGTTGATACCAAAATGTTATATAGTTTAGCTCATAAGCAGTTGCATATACAATGTGGGTACAATAAAATGTGTTATGGAAGTAGTTAGGATATTTTAATTATGTTCTTGAGTTATTAATATTATAGTTATAAAATGAGTTGTTAAAATGTTAGATGCAGTTATTTATTCTGGGTGGTTAAAATATAAGATGTGGAATTATAGTTTATAGGCTGGTTAAACAAATTTTATATCCACAAGTCAGTGGTTTCCAACCTTTTTGTACCTGCGCCCCCCCCCTTTTAAAAAAATGTTTGCGCCCCCTTAATTTTTCTAACAATCTAATTGTGGATTACGTATATCATTTTGCTGATTCATTTTTTTGACACATATTCGACTTTTTTGGTTTGTATTCGGAAATGATTTTTTGGAAACAGCTGCATGCCCCCTTTGCAACATCTGGCGCCCCACAGGTTGGAACCCACTGCCACAAGTAATTACATATATAGGATTAATTACAGTTACAACAGGTGGGTTTAAAAAATATTATAAAGAATTGTTATGATCTACGAGCTGTTCCATGTACAGGGTGACTAAAATATAGGGTGGAGTAGAATTGTAAATATACAGGGTGATACAAAAATGTTACACAGGGTGCCCCATAAGTAGTTACATATACAAAGTTGTTGAAATATATGGTAGAGTAGAATTATAATTGTACAGGGTGGGTATCAAAATAGTAGAAAAAAATGGTTATGTAAGGTAGGACATGAGAAGTTGCATATATGGAGTACTTGAAATATGGGGAGAAGTAAAGTTATAGTTACAAAGTGTTATTCAAACAAGGTTAAAAAAAAAATGCAAATGAAGGGTCGTTTAAATGAAGTATTGGGAGCAATTATACTTTATAGTGTGGTTCAAAAAATATGAAGAAAAAGTGTGAAAATCGTAGCTCATAATCAGTTGCACAGGTAGGATAGTTGATATATAATGTGTAGTAGAGTTGTAGTTAAGTATTTACAAAATGTCATATTGGGTTGCCACTAAGCAGGAGCATATGCAGGGTGGTTGTAACACAGGTTGAAGTAGGTATATACATACAACGTCATTCAAAAAAATGTTGAACAAAATTGTTATAACCATAACTCATAAGCAGTTGCAGTTTTGGTGAAATATATTGGGAATTGATGGATTTATAGTTATACAGGGTGGTACAAAAAATGTTATATTGGGTGGCCTATAAGTAGTTGCATATACAAGGTAGAGTAGATAAAAAATGTTCGAACAATTTGGTAGGATAAAACACATGAGCTGTTGTATATATATGCAATATCTGAAACAGGATGCGAAGCAAAATTATAGTTGTACAGTGGTGATTAAAACAATGTTGCAAAAAGTTCCATATAAGAGGTGGAGCCACATTATACTTTCCAGGGTGGGTAAAAAAAATTCAGAAAAATGGTAATATAGCGTAGTCCATAAGCAGTTGCATATATAAGATAGTTGAAATATACAGTGGAGCATAGTTATAGTTAAGTGTTTAAAAAATGTTATATTTGATGGCCCCTAAGCAGATATACAGGGTGGTTGGAATTTTTTGTAGAGTAAATTTATGGTTACTCCCTACTGTTGTTTGTTTTGTACTGTTACATCTGTGACTATTTACTTTCCATCTGTGCAAGTTGATTTTGCTCTTAGTTCTGCCATGTAAACTTTCGATGTTCTGCCTTTCTGAAAAAGGTATTCATGGCCGTCAGCTGGTGATTCCAATGACGTTTCTCTTGGTTGTGTCTTTTGCCAATGTGGCATTAAAATCTCCAGTCAGTATTCTAAAATATGCTAGGGAAGTTGACATTTTCGAGATCTTCGTCTGGATGTTGAAATGTGGGTGCGTGGGCTTGGATAATTTTGATACTGTATCTTTGGTCCAGTTTTAATAGGATATAACACACTTTGGCATTTATGGTAATACCTATTTCCTGATTTCACTAGGAGTTGTTGTTATTTTACAAATCTCGCTTATTCCAAGTACATCACAGTGTACCTGTTTGAGTTCCTCCTCCAGTTCTAATATTAAGGACATTACATCTTTGCTAATATATTCTTAAACAATATATAATTTAAAATACAATACTAATGGCTGTTTCAAATATTGTTTAAATATTCGTAAAATGGCTCTGTCAATAAGCAGAACCGTCACATCATTGTGAATGTTTAATTTCACTGTTAACTGGCCACCTTGTTAGTGCGATTTGATCCTATTAAATTATTTTCTCTGATGATGTGCACGCCGATAGGTAAACCAGAATCAATTGAGCACTTGGAAGCTTACATTTGAAACATTGTTGCTGAAATACAGTGTGATTCGAAACTTGCGTGTAAATTGTACCTCAACAGTACGCCATATACGCTGATTCATATTCAAACATTAACGTTATAACATTATATTTCAAATGAAATTGTGTTTTATTTCGATTTAAGTGTCTGCCTTTAAACAAACACTCTTTAGTTGACAATAAAACGTCATTTCTTTGATAGCCTGTAAGCCTGAATTCAGCTTACTTGTAATCTTGTTTGTATTAAGTACTTAAATTCCACTATCTGTTCTATCCACTTCCCTTCTACTTGGAACTAGCATCTAGGTGATTACTGACTATTTACGCTTATTTTTCTGCCAAAATCTTCATGTTGTATTTTCCTTACTTGAACTTTAATGTTGAACTTTTCTCTGCTGGTTACCCTCACAGTCAGTATTATAAAGGATTCTGGCATCCAGCAAGCACTTGAATCGTTACAGCCTTTTTAGGGTTCCGTATATACAATATACGGATACCCTTATAATATCACTCCGGAATTCTCCCTCTTTCACATCACAGCAATTTTCTCCGAAACTACTGGACGGATAAGATGGAAATTTGGTATCAGTGTATAGTTTGGTGACCCGATGAGGAGTACATGTCGTAAATGAAGAAATTTTCATTTTAGGGATACTTCTGGGGATGGACTAAAAAAAATCGACTGTTCCCCCGCCCCCTTATCACCGAAAGCTATAAGAGGTAAAAATTTTACTCATTCCCCCTACCTTATCTCCGAAACTATACGCCGTAAAATTTTGAAAAAAAAATATAGATATAGGGCCTCATCCGAACTTCACTGGAAAATAAAGAGAAGCCCCTAATATTAATTTTAGGGGGCAAATTACGGCATTAAATGGAAATCATAAAATTTCTAACGCATCATATAATACATCAAATCAAAGGGCTCATTTTGACAAATAAAAATATTTTTTTCATATTTTTAAAATAAATATTTTAAAATATATTAACAAAAATATTTTAAAATAATTACCCATTCCCTTTTATTCCCCAAACTATAAGACCTAATTTTTTTTTTGTTACAGGAAAAATACGTAGAAATCCCTAATATAAATTTTGTGGGCCAAATTATAGAATTAAATGGAAAATAAAAAATTTTTTTTTAACGCATCATGCAATACATCATATTTTAAAAAACAATTGTTTACAAGATATTAAGAAAAAGATATAAAAAATCCTCATTTCCCGTTTTATTTCCGAAACCATACTACCTAAAATTTAGAAAATAATTAGGGGTACCGGGGCTCACTTGAAATTTATAAGAAAAAAATACTAGAAAACCCCATTATTAATTTTGGTGACAAATTATAGAATTAAATGAAAAATAAAAATTCAATTTTCAAACCCATCATGTAATATATCAAATAAAAGACTCATTATGTGAATTACAAATATATCATATTTTTAAATCATTTGTTTAAAAGATATTAACAAAAATATTAAACATCGACTTAATCCCCACTTTAGAAACTACACTATGTAAAATTTTAATAATTTATTATTTAAAACTTGACCTATTTTCCCCTTTATCTTCCAATCTACAGAGCCTAAAATTCAGACAGTAGATTGTATAAGGCTAGTGTTAATCTTGGGGGCCAAACTAGAAAATTAAATACATATTTTTATAAAAATCAAGCAAATCATGAACCAGATAATATAAAAAGTCTATGTATGGAAAATAAAAGTGTATATTTTTTATTTATAATACTAAAACGCTTCCTTTAAAAGATATTAGGGTAAATCTAAGAAAATGCACTCATTCCCTGCTTGTCTGAAACTGGAATATTAGAATCTTGAAGGAGCTACGGAACCCTTGGTATGCGAGTCCAACTCGCAATTGACCAAATTATTTATTTATTAATTTAGTCAGTTTGCTAAGTTTAATATTAATTAGATGCAATAGTAGATTTAAAATAATATTCTCTTCTCCGTTACAGAGTGTCATCCAAATGAGTGGATTTCGCTCTTTAGGAGATGAAGAAGAAGTGGAATTCGAATGTCAAGTCTCAGATAAAGGTTTAGAGGCAACAAGAGTAACAGGACCTGGTGGCAGTGACTGCAGAGGTTCACACAGGCGACCTGGATCCAAAAGAAAATTCAGAAAAATCAGGTGAGTTACTATATTACTAAACTTTACTTCAGATGTGTACAAATTATTCATTTAGTGAGAAGAATTTAACTTGAGAACATTTTTAACTTAATGTTTTCTGAAAGAAAGTTCTGGCATCTCTGGTTTGTATTGTTCTGATTTTATTTTGGGAAGAACACCACAATCGCTGGAAAGTCTGTATATTTCAAATAGTTCAAACGTTTCAGGATCTAAACCAGACCCCGTTTTCAATGGCCATAAAAACTTAACTGAATAAAAAATGTGAAAATTAAAAGGTTCGCAATGACAAATTTAGTAACTCAAAATTTGACATTAAATATTTGCTAAAACTGATGTGACTGAGGGATTTTAGTAGTAATTTGATATATACAGGATAGCAATAAAAATTCATGTGAAATAACAAATTTTTTTTCATATTGTAAGAATTTGAAAGAGTTATCTTCAAAATTCAGAGATCCCATTAAAGTCATAATATAAAACTTCGGAAAAAGCTTATGAACTATCCCGATATAGGGTTGTTCAAAAGGTAACGTCCATGATTGGTAACTTAATTCTACTGAAGTACTAGCGGTACAATCGCTTTCATTTAATAAAATTAAAGCAGGCTCTTTCAGCTTTCGTTTTATATTGTGTTCTTTTTTGTGTAATATGGCTGAATTTTAAAATGGTATGTTATGACCAGGCTGAAAGGCATGTTCACAAATTTTTGACTTCGAATTATCGTTTCTTTATATAAGTTTTGTGCGAATTTATGGGAATGTTTATTAAGTCTAGAGCTTGGAGAAACAAAGAACAACACAAAAAACGAAACCTGAAAGAATCTGCTTTAATTTTATTAAATGGAAGCGACTGTATCGCTAATACTTCTGTAGAATTCAGACGTTCCTGGTTACCAATAATTATTGGTAACCAGGAATAATCATTGATTATAATCAATGATGAAACTAATAATGGTAATGTCATTTTGAACAACCCTAACCTAACCTAGGAAAGTCTTATGAACTATATAAGGTTTTTCATTATGAATTTAATGTGATCTCTGAAACATCAGAATTTCTTTGATCTCAATTTTCATGAATGCATTATCTTGTAAAATCGTCGTACCTTGGAGCGCCACATGAAATTCTGAATTCCCTTAGCTACATCAGTTTATTTGTCAAATTGTAATTTTCTAAATTTTTCAATTTTTATTGCCATTGAAAACGGGGTCTGATTTAGACCCTGAAACGTTTGGACTATTTAAAATATACAGACTTTCCAGCAATTGTGGTGGTGTTATTCCCAAAACAATCAGTAAAATACAATTCTTAACTTATTTTGGTATAATATGAAGTCTATTATATTGTGGTTAATAAAGCTTTATTGAACAACAATAATAAGCACATAAAAGGTAGGTATAATTGGACGTTTACATTCGATGTTAATAGGTAAAATAAATATCTGAACTAAGGAATATTGAGTGCCTTTTTATATAATTTGAATACATTAAATCTATTAAGAATTGAACGCTATTACTTATGATGCTTATATGTTAGTAGAAGCAATGAATTTATCATTATTACCACAACAAATGGGAAAGAAACATTAGATACGCCCTTGACTGGTGACCTGAATTTTAAATTCGTAGTCTCTAACATATGGGCGCAATTAAATTCATTATGAATAAGGAATTCATCTACCGCATTATTTACTGAACGTATATCATTGTAAATTCTAATACTTTCTTTTATTTTCCCACAATTGGGTTACTTACTATACTTGCAATTGGCGTTTTCAACTACAGTCTGTTGTGTTATCATTTGCATATGAATTCCTATTTTTTTAACATCTGAAATCCCGTAGTGATTTGTTAGGACATTTAACACTGGTTAAAGAGTTCATTTTCCCACTTTACCGGGTTTTCACGACCATGTTTAATGAATTTACAGTTATTTTACAGTAAAATTAAATATAATTAAATGGATAAAAAGTATAAATATAGGTATTGAGTTTTTAATTTTTGAGCTAAACACATTCAATGATTCATTAAAAAAAACAATATTGGTTACCTTTGCCAATTTATTCGCAGTCCCCGAAAAACATGTTAAGGAAGATGACACACCATAACTTGTTTTGTTGTTATTGGTATACCGAGTTGATTTAAAATTTTTTTGACTCGGTATATATTTTTTTAATTTGCAGCAAATTTTATATTCATAAATTTTTTTTTACCTAAAGTTTCATCTGCTGCTACTGCAGAAATTCCTTACTTCTCTACTACGATGCCGTAATTCCGGTATCATTCCGAAGTTCATAAGGGTGAGGAGAAGATTCAATACTAGCCAAGCGAATAAAATTTACAAAAGAATAGAACTTGCATTTTTACAGGAAAGACTACATCAGGCCCGACGAAACCAAAACAATAAAGAACCACCTAAGAACTGCCAACTCGATACATTGAAATGACTGGAACAAGATCGATCAATTAGCTAAAAATATGAGCCAATGAGCCTAAAAATACAGAACGAAAATTGATAGGATATCCTTGTGCAAGCAAATACGAACGCAGAAATATCTCACATGGTTTTAAATCCCCACAAGAAAACATCCACAGAACTATGTCAGTTAAAGACATTATTGTGAATATTGAGTTCAGTATTGGTAACTTGCCATAGGAACGAAATTCGGGTTGAAAGCTTCAGTAGTCTAAGCAGAGTGAAACTGCCGAATATCAATCTAACAATAAAAGACAAAATAGCAATTAGAAATCTAAACTAAAATGAGAGTATTCTAATTTTCCCTACTCACAAAGGAAGTTCCACCTTCCTATTAAATACGAAAGATTACAAAAATAAAATAGAGGACATGTTAGACCCCAACACTTATGTACTACCAAACTCTCCACATTAAAAATTGAGATATGTGAGAAACCGACAAAAATTGAAACATTACCTCCCAATGTATGGTTTGCAAAACTGACACCGATATTCGCACGATAGGATATCCCACTTATGATAAAACATTTTACCCCAGATGAGTAACGGTTTTTCAGAATGAATATTTACAAAAGAACTACTGGGCGGGGTGCAAAGTCGGTGTCAAATAAATATTTGATGATCTCAATTTTGTTCCAAGTTTTGTGACGAATAGACAGATTCCTGAGAATCCACCTTCGTTGTTAGCTGAGTCAACAGAGATTCAGTTGTCTCCGAGTATTGACTCTCAGTCCCCTATATCCCCTCCAATGCTGTTCTACCTATTTTCGAGCTTCAATGGTCAACGTCCTCAAATGCAGCATCTTCTCTGGAACTTGTCAGACTCATTCCAAAGGCTGGACCTCGTAAAGTCATCAAGCGCAAACGAAGAAACTACTATAGTAACAGACACTCGTGGAATAGACGCGTGCTCGCTGGAGTCAGAAAATAAGCAAAAGTAGTCGTCCGTAGGAACGCTGTAGTGAAGAAGAAGATATTAGTAGAAAGGAATAGCAACATTTCTAGTTCTGAAGAAGAAGAATTTTATTTACAATGTTGCGAGACTTTCTCGGGCAGTGTTTCTGGGGAAGGCTGGATTCAATAATGCCGATCCTTTTTACCCTAGCACTGGTGCTTTTTACCCCGCTTGCGAGGCATCAAGGACTATTCGACTGGACTAGTTATATCGTCAATATTTGACGTAATAGACACAGTTGGGAAAAGTCCAATTATCACTATTAGTAGCTGAAAGGTTACGCTATCCAATGCTACGAAGATGTTACTCAGAAACATTACAGGTAATACACGAGATAATATGTAAATAATTTAGTCAAGTGCGAGTTGGACTCGCATACTAAGGGTTCCGTACCACCTTCAAGATTCTAATATTCTCAGACAAGCAGGGAATTAGTGCATTTTCTTATATTTACCCTAATATATTTTAAAGGAAGCGTTTTAAATTTATAAAAAATATACACTTACATTTTCCACACATAGACTTTTTCTTTTATCTGCTTCAGGATTCGCTTGATTTTTATAAGAATACATATGTATTTAATTTTCTAATTTGGCCCCCAAAAATTAACATTAGAGTTTTATTTTACTAATAAACTTTCAGGGAAGCCTTTTATAATCTACTACCTGAATTTTAAGGCTATGTAGATTGGAAGATAAAGGGCAAAATAGGTCAAGTTTTAAATTTTAAATTATTAAATATGTTATTCCAATTATTTAAAATACAAATAAAATATATTTTTCAAAATATAAATAGTGTAGTTTCTAAAGTGGGAATTAAGTCGATATTTAATATTTTTGTTAATATATTTTAAACAAATGATTTAAAAATATGATATATTTGTTATTCACATAATGGGCCTTTTATCTGACATGGTGCGTTTGAAAATTGAATTTTTATTTTCCATTTAATTGTATAATTTGTCTCTAAAATTACCATGGGGGTATTCTAATAATTTTTCTTATAAATTTCAAATGAGCCCCAGTACCCTTAATTATTTTCAAAATTTTAGGTAGTATGGTTTCGGAAATAAAGGAAGAAATGAGAATTTTTTATATCTTTATGTTAATATCTTGTAAACAATTAATTTAAAAAATATGAAAAATATATATTCGTATTCCTCATACTGAGCCCATTTGATGTATTGCATTATGCGTTAAAAAAATATTTTTTTTGTTTAATTCTATAATTTGACCCACAATATTAATATTAGGGATTTCTTATAGTTTGGGGAATAAAGGGGGGAATGTGTAATTTTTTTTAATATTTTTTTAATATCTTAACAGTAATTTGAATTCGTCATAATGAGCCCTTTGATTTGATATATTACTTGATCCGGTAGAAACAAATATATTTTTTTATTTTCCATTTAATTCTATAATTTAAATACTCTCTTCGAGGTGTCATTCCTTTGTACGCAAGACAATATATATTATATATCAATATAATACATATTGTTTCTGGTTAGGGAACCTTCATCAGTTGCGCTTCCCACAATTGAATGTCCTCTCGAACACTTCTTTATGCATTAGATGCATTTCGTTAAATTTGAAGACGCGAGATGTAAGACCGACATCTAGGATTTTCGAGAGAATCAGTACGCAGAGGTTCCGAATCTGGAGCCGTTCCGTCAGGAGATAAGCTTATGGGGAGATAAGGGGGGGAACGGGTAATTTTTTTAAATTTTTGTTAATATCTTTTAATTTATTTATTTTAAAAATATGAAAAAAATATATTTGTTTTCGTCATAATGAGCCCTTTCATTTGATATATAACATGATGTGTTAGAAACAATTTTAATATTTTCCATTTAATTCTGTAATTTGCCCCCCAAAATTAAAAGTAGAGGTTTCTCCTTATTTTTCCAGTAAACTTCAGGTCAGACCCTATACCTCTAATTTTTTTCAAATCTTTACGCTCTATAGTTCCGGTGATAAGGGGGGGGGCTAATGGGTAAATTTTGGTATATTTTCGTTAATATCTTTTTAACAATTTTTTTTGAAATATGAAAAAAATATATTTGTGTTCCTCAGAATGGGACCTTTCATTTGATGCATTACATGATGCGCTTGAAAAAAAATTTTTTAAATTTTCATTTAATTCTATAATTTGCCCCCTAAAATTAATATTAATAGTTTCTCCTTATTTTTCCTGTAAAGTTCGGGCAACGTTCTATATTTCCTATTTTTTTGAAAATCTTAGGCTTAGTAGTTTCGGAGATTGGGGGGGTCGATTTTTTTTTAGTCCTCCCCCCCAGAAGTACCCCTAAAATCAAAGTTTCTTCTTTTACAGTCATACCAAATTTCAACCTCTTCCGTCCAGTAGTTTAGGAGAAAATTGCTGTGATAGGACAGAGGCAGAAATCCCGAGTGATATTATAAGGGTATCCGTAGGTATATTGTATATATGGAACCCGAAAAAATGGTCCGTTTAGCTCCGCTCTACCCTACTTATTAAGACCATTTTCAAATCAGCGAGAACGATTCAACAGGGCCTAAGTCTGTCAAAGACAGAAGATACTTGTTTTCTAATGCAAGTGTACTTACATCGGAATTACAAAGAAGAGAGGCAAAGAAACCCACAATGGCACCTCATGCCTTACAGAGGATGTGACCCTCTGTAAGGCATATATACGTATATACATATATATATATATATATATATACTTTCTCTTTTTTCTTTTTCGTCGGTTAATTTGATTCAATTTTCCATTAGACGTTTTTTGTAGTGGATTTCCCACTCTATTTCATCTATATATTGTAAATAAGTCTCGGTCTACCTACGTGTGTACATGTTTTCTCCTACTGCTTATTAACCCCCGACGCAAAAAGAGGGGTGTAATAAGTTTAAGGTGTATATTGTGTATCTGTGTGTCTGTGGCATTGTAGCTCCTAAACGAATGGACCGATTTTGAAGCTTTATTTTTGTGTTTGAAGGCTGACGTGATCGAGATGGTTCTTAGCTATAATTTATGCAGATCTGATCAACTATTTGAGGATCTGTTGCTCATTTTCTACTTTATAAAATGGTCTTACGTAGATTTTTTAACTGTTCCTAAACGACTGGATCGTGTAATGATGATTTTTTGTTTATGTTTGAGTGGATCCCTGTATTGTTTAGATTCACAATTGGCTCCGGTAAATGGCCTTAGGCTGTATCCAACGTAAACGGAAATTGCGCGGTGCGGGCGGTGCAATACGTGAATGTGACAATAAAAAACTCCAACTGCAGGCGAAACAAACCAACTGAGCGATGCGAGAACTTAAAATTGCTGGATTCGTACGAATTTATTTTCCTGTAAGGAAAGGAATATATATTTTTTATTAATAAACAGAGCGAAAGTCGCACATGGACCTAAAATGACGTGCGAGAAAACCTGTTCTTTTTGTAGATACTCTACCGCCCCTCAACAGAATTATTTTTTTACCGTAGAATCCGCGGATTTTAAATGTAATTTTATCTGAGCAACGTGTTTGGTTTCTGTGAAATTCAAGGCCCTATCCACATTACCTCCTATAAAAATTCGTAAAACTGTGTAAGATTGCAAATTCGCCAAGAATAAAATAATTTATGTAACTATACTATGCAGGTGCATTGTATTGTAAGGGTTCACGGTGAAATTCGTGTCTCGAGCATAATAAATTGATAATTACCTACCTACATTTTTTTCAGTCTATTCTCTGACGGTTGATCAGGGATTCCTCTAAAATATAGTTTTTTCTATTTCCTCCCAGGCGCATCGTTTGAGTTTTGGGTTGAGACCAACAATATCCTTCCCGGGTGCCACCCATGCTTGCTATGCCACTGTGCATTCATAATGTCCGTAACAGTTAAGTTTGGGTCGAATCTCACTTCAGCCTTTTTACTTAGTTGAAAATATTTTACCAGAGCAAAATCAAATCCCTAACGATTTGTGATGGGCATTATAGTGTAGATCGACCCTAACTCGCAGTTATATACCTACCTACCTGCCGTCCGGGGCTATCCGACCTTCCCCTAATAAACTAATTTGTAAATGCAGTAGTACAGTAGGAGGCATCAAGTCGTCTTGTATAACCATTTACAATATTATAGTGGTATCTATATCTACTACCTTAATATAGGTAGGTACGTCTGCCGAGTTTGGGGCACTTGACAAAACCAATAACAATCTTAAACTTTGTGTTATAGTGAATAGAACTGTGAACACCAGTCACATCAAACAGAATTTTGAATGGAATTAAGATTGCAGGAAATTTTGTTTTAATGCAATCAGATTTCTATAAACTTTATGAAGTGGGTGGACGCGTAATAAAGGAAACTATTAAGAAATAAAATGTAAATGCACTTTAAAGCTTTGATTTTAAACCCTATTATGCTGTTCGATTTACAAAGTATGTGCACCTCCATGCTTGTTTATTTGCAGATGCTATAATTGCGGAGAATTCGCCAACCATATCGCCGCGAAATGCCAATTGGGTCCCCAACCCAAACGATGTCACAATTGTAAAAGCGAGGACCACCTTATTGCTGCATGCCCCACTCGATCAGAACGGCAGCAACAGTATCAAAGATCCACGGAACAACAAAGACAAAACGGAGAAGGACCGTCAAGTTCACGCGATACAAGTGGTGACACCTCTGATGGCAAGCCACAAAACCAGGAAGAGTAACAGTAGTAATTTTCTGTTGCCCGATGTGTTCATTAATAGAGGCTTCGCTAGATGTCACTACGTCAATGATTTTTTTTATGCTAGGAATTCACAATTTTCTTACTATATTATAGTTTGTTAACTTCACGCTAGATGTCTGGATAACATCCAATCTATTTATATTTATAATTTTTCGAAAATCGTGAATTAAGTTTTAATGTGCTGACGTCGATATCCATTCAAACTCATATATTATTTTTTATTAGGAATTATTTATTATATTTAAGGGTTTTCTTATGTTTTAAAATTAGATGAATTTTTAACGGAAAATTAAGTATACGCAGAATATCTGAGGACAACTTAAAAGCTTCATAGACACCACTAAATGAGACATCAAACGAAAGGATCCCCACTATTGCTACAGATAATAGCTTTCGTCGTCTATTTTCTTAATTTTGCCGTTTGACAATTCTGAAGTCGTAGATCAAAAGTCTCCAAGGGCACAAAGTATTTTGTTTTCGATATACAACCACCCAAAGTTGATTGTTTTAATCATTAGCATCTATGAATTTTAGTAAAAACTTCCATATAACAGATTACAAATTTATTTACGTGTTTAGCACTTTCAAATAGTAGAATTTAAAAAATAGTCGAGAGTCACGTTCTTGCAACGCCTCATAAATGGTAAAAAATACTGAACTGCTGTATATCGAAAACAAAAGTCTTTCAGAGTTGATGCGGACGGATACTTCCACAAGTTCCGAACTATTAAATGGATAATTTAATTTAATAGTCCTCTGTTAGATAATCATTCTTTTCTATATATTTTTTACATGTTGTAAAACATGTTAAGCAAAACTGTTTTTTTTTTATTTTTATCCATTATTCACACTATTTATATGTAAGGTGTTCTTTTTGTTCTTGAAGTATAATGTTAGTATGGTAGATACAAACTTTATTAGTTTTTTATTTAATACAACATTGGTAGACAATCTGCAGTTGGACATTTGTTGGTGCTTTTATCATTTTTACTCTGTTTACTATGTTTAATAAGTTAATATGCTTGCTGACATTTTCAAAATCTTTTGTGGGAATGAATAGTATTGAGTCGAACCCGAACTTTTTAAATTGTCCAACGATATTCAATAATTTTGATAGTGAATATGATTAAAAATGCAGCTATAAAGATTCCAAACATCCTATTGTACATATTACAAAAGTTGTTTGAACTTAAAATATTAAGTCATAATTTCAAATATTTAATGATTCCTAGAAAAAGGAAAGAAATCTTTCAATTTCTACCTTGCTAATTTGCTAATAAGAGATGCTAACAATAGGATGCCTTTGATATCAGTAATATTCAAAAGTTTATTAGCATGTTGCCCTTTTGAGTGTTCCTGACATTCTCTTCAAATTTGTATGAAATTTCTTCACTCTTTTTATACAAATATGAACATTATAGTAGTGCAATTTTTATTATATACATAGAATATCAAGAACTTAGGTATATTTTCTAATTATCTATATTCTGTGTATCTAAAAAACTATCGAATTTACATATCATTCTGTGACCAAAAGGAAAATAATTTCATAATACTGGAAAAAGTTAATGCAAAGAATATCTAAATATAAAAGACAGTTTTCAGAAGCAACAGAAGTTCTTGTTTTTATTATTATTTTGGTGTGTATTTATCTATTTAGAAGTTTGTCCCAACAAAACATTATTTTCACAATAACTTATATTTCTTGTTTTTTTTTGTACTTTGTGTATTCGGCTCATATTACACGAAACTAATTTCTCTCGGCATGAATTTATCTAGAATAAATGGAAACTCATCTTGTCAGACTATACTATACTTAAGAAGGATTTTTACTTAACAATTTGCAATTTCTTAACTTACATGGATTTAAATACATACAATAACTTCCCAATGAAATTTAAAAATATTATAAACAATTCAAGTTTCCAGTCAGTCAATCCAAATTCACTTTGTTGGTCTTTTCTAAAATTTCACAGTAATAACTTTTCATAAATATTACTATATTGAACAAAATTTGGAAAACCATATTTTGCATGTTCAACATTTTCAAGCCTGATCGAGTTGTGATTTAGTACCTCAATGACTATCTAATTCACATTGGTACAATAAGTCTTCTCTTTGATTGTCAAATTTTCGGACAGCCTCGACGTCAGGGAGTTCATCACTAAAACGAAGGACTCTTATATCCAAGATCTTTATAAATGGTCATTTAAAAGAAAGCTAAATTATGTTTAAGGTAGTAGCCCCGAAAATATATGTACCCAGAAACCTCGAGAACGCCTCTGACGCTCGAGTTTGACTATGTGTAGTAACTTTTAAAATATATGTAAAAAAATGTGCATATATATAATGTACTTCTGTGACTACCTTTACTTCGGATGCTAATAGCTCCATAATAGACTCCCCATACTTTGCGCCATGAATTATTTGCATTCGAATTCAGTCCTTCCCTTTAAATCGTAGTTAAATCCATCTTGTTGGAAATGAATATGTAGGGTTAATAAATTCCACGAGTGCTCAAATGCCCCATGACCTAAATTCTTTTAATTCATTGTTTTGGGATCCGATCTGTTGTGCTAGCAGTACCGCCCCCTCCACAATACAACCGCATATATATTTAAGTCAAACTTAAATTCAGTTTTAATTATCATTCTCTAATACATATACTTTAGGAACCATCTATTTCTTGAGTAGAAATCAGCAGTAACAATCATCTGAAGCTCAAAATCTGTTGAGGTATTTAAATTTTATTTGGTTATCTTACTTCAATTGTTTAAACTAAGTTTTCATTGTGTAGCCTCTCTGCTTTTTTCTGTACCACACGACTTTCTTGCCCGTGGGACCAATTTACACATTACGGTTTTCATCTAATATAGTTTCGGCATATTTGTATTCTCCTTTAAACTCTGGCAACTCCAGCATTATTCTAGTAACCCCTCTGTAGCAACACATTAACATGTGAAATAACAGAAAAAAATCAGATAGTTTATCAAAGTTTATTTGAACTATTGTTAGTTGTTCTCATAACTTCTAATTTTACCTACATTTCTCTGCACGTCTTCATTCGGAGAGTAGATATTTTATTAGGATAGGGCTTTCATGGTATTCCTCAATTAACTAAGTAATATACATAAAAATTCTATATTTATTTTGCCCGGTTAGGTTTTTGAGTCGTTATTTTCCCCGTCAATTTTATGCTTTATTGATCCCCCTGGCAATTCTCGTCTAATAAGTCAATACTTAAACAGTAAGTCTATATTTTTATGATGTACTAACTTGGGAAGATCTTCATAACCCTAAATACCAACTTCCACATTTCTAACTACCCCTTACCCTCTCCAAGAAGAATTTGCAAAAACCCTAATACAACCCACTTTTATTTATAAACTTGAAAAACTACCAAATAAACATTGATCCTATATTTTAAGTCCTTGGAGATAATAAATACCTTTAATTGTATAGGCTCAGGATAATATAAAGAACTCGTGTTTGAAATTAAGCAAGTATATTACGGACGTGCATTTTAGTCGTTCTTACTGCTAGGTTAATAATTTTCCAGTTTTAGTCTTTAAAACGTGTTTGAACTCCTACACGGTAAAAAAATTGGGTGCCTCTTTAGTTAACTGCCCATTTATGGTAGGTAGGTATATCAGTAAATAACGGGCTCATCAACTTCCAGTAACTACAACTCAAATAATTGGACAGTTTGTTTCTGGTAGCTTGAACATTTTTATGTAGAATAATTTACGGTCATTGTCTCCATCCTTAGTTTTTTTTTAATTTGAAACACAACCTGCAAATAACCTCACCATTTAAATTATAGTCTTAATGAAAATGGTCTGTTTTATTTTTAACCTTACCAATGTAAAAACACAGGTTTTTCACCCTAACACCAAACCTTTATTTTAAACACTCAACGCCGTTTCAACAACTCGTAAGTTGTCATCATCAAGGAGTAAACCAAACCAGTTTGATGATGACAACTTAGAGTTGTTGAAACGACGTTGAATGTTTAAAATAAAGGTTTTGGTGCAAAACTGTGTTTTTACATTTGTGACACACCAAAGGTTCCACAGCTTTTCCATTTTAACCTTACCAGAAAGCAAATTTACCTTTTGAAGTTATTACACAGTATTAGCAATTGCGCATATTAATTTCAGAAACAAAACATTTTTATAGAAATTTCACCAAATAACTGTTTTGCTACATTTTTAATGCAATATGTATTGCGTTTAGATTTTTTGTGTGATCTCGAGAATATGTCGATTCCTGACCATAATTCGTTCTAGAAACGAAATATTCAGACTGATGTCTTAATCAGTTGCAGTTCTTAGATGTTCACTACTTAACAAATCTTCTACTGACAGAAACGCATCGTACTTTTAATTGGTCCTATACACCATTTATTTTACGAAATATTCTGCCACTTTTCTGAAAAATATTGTATTAAGTATAGGGCGATGTTAACTGTACACCAGTTATTCTACTAAAATAATTAGATTAGTTTAGAATATGCAACTTTGTATACAAGTATACAACCTTTATCTTTTAAAGAATTCAAGTTATACCAAGAATACCATAAATAAATTATGACAAAATAAGAGATAATGTTAGTTTTTTAAATTTTGTAGAAATTATTGTTCTTTTGTGAAAATTTAGCATTTTTTTTTAAACGCACTTGCTAAAAACAACCTCTAAATCTTTGGTCGTCCATTTTTTTGGTAAATCTTTTATTTGGAGAAAGGCTTTGTACATCTTAATTGTCCGACACACCAGTACATTTATGGAACAAGGTACAAAATTCCTCAAATCATCTCCATATATAATCAAAGTGTCCATTCGGTCACACTATGTAGATTTTAGTCTGTAAATAACATTATGTTTAGAGAATATACATTTTTGAGCGAAAACATGTTTAGTGCAACAGGTGGTATTTTTTGTTGCCTAATATGTACTCAATTGTTCTTCTGCTCTGAAAACGTAAATAAACCAAAATAAATAACTCACAACTTTCAGCTAATGTAATAAGAGAAATATCCGTATACCTATTTACATTTCTCATCACATTGTAGAATATGCAATGTTGCATGGAACTACAATATTTTTCTTTTGAAGTGCCTTCAGAAGATTTGAGGTTAGACCAATAAAACCCAAAAATTCAGCTTTTTTTAAAGTTAACTAGCTAAAAATTATTTTCAATGATATGCCATGTAGATTTAGATTGATAGATATAAGGGAGGATGTAGTACGACACCATTGTTTTAAAAGACGCAAATTCAAAATTTGTAATGCCTAATGATTTTATTTATTGTACAAACAAGAAAATATTTATTGATTTGTATTGTTTTTGAAATGTATTTGTTTTTATTTTTATTTAAATTATGACAATATTATTATTTTGGAAGTGTTTTATTGAAAGTTTTATTTTTCCTAAAGGTTTATTCCTTTTTTGAGGAGATATTTTTCGTAGAGTGTGGCTATTTTGCAACATTCTTTTAATAAATGGCGTCGATTACAACATGGAGTACTAAAGAATTGTCACCTATACGTAAAATAAGAACTACACCTTATCTTTAATCATCATTATATATTTAATAGAAATGTTTTCCACTTAATTTATAGTGTTTTTAGATTTTAAGTTTATTAAACCGACCTCAACGGTAATAGGTTTCATCAGGACGAATCTACCTCACTGTGTACAGATATTATTTTTAGTTAACCTCATTTGTTGTACATATAGGGTTCCTATTATGTGCCACTGAATAAAGAGAAGATGGTTTTCCATTTTTGTACCTGAAATAACACTTTAGGCATAAACTATATTTATAACTTTTTAGGAAATCGTTAAGAAGCAAAAGACTCTAATCACTTTATTTTTAAATCTTTTTTGGATTTCCTTAAATATCCATACTTACTATTAATGTACTTAAAAAAGTTCACAGAGTATTTTGCTTCTTAAACGTTTTTCTTACTCACTACATGTACAAATATGAAACGGGGACTAATTATTAAGATACATACAATCCATATTCTACCAGTAACATTTATGTATTCTAATAGACTGATTTTTTATCTCTCAGGGATTTTCCAAAACCATTTTTTTAAACCAAAAGATTATATAATTATTATATGCATTGTAATATAAGGCATAGTTTGTATATGAATGTGTTTTATTAATTCCTTCCATTTTATTCATTAGTAGTCGCTAAGAAAATAACGCTCACTATTTCAAGTTTCTGAATAATTTGTTAATGATTAATCTTAATACTCAAATATACAGGGTTATTCACGTATTACGACAGGGAATATTATGACTAAGATACTCATTTTAGACGATCTTATGGAAAAGAAAGCTTCTTATCGGGAGCCCATATTTACCCATATGAAAATAGATGAGCAAGGGAATGAATTGGATAACTTGAAATTTCATTTGTTTCGACACCGACACCACACACTACCTTGATCTTGAAATACCCGTACAACTCAGTTCACAGTGTAAGAAACATTAAATTAAATAGACCTTTACTTAACTGAAAAAAATGTATACGCATCCGTCAACATCCGTCATTTTTTTTTCTGATAGTTTATATCACGTTTATACTTGTTTATAATATGAATACGAGAATTTCACTATTTTTATTAATTATTAGTAGAAAAGTTTTAATAATTATAAACTAAAAGTGAACTATCAGTATAGCAATGTTAATTAACATGTATAACATTTCCTCAATAAAGAGTGGAGAAAAAAGCATTAATGTCATGAAATATGTTGGCGCCAAATTTACAGTAAATCATTTTTGGAGAATTTATTTGAATTGTTTTCGAATAAACAGTTAAAAGTTTGTCTAAAATGTGCTAAATGTGATTTATGAGTTAGAGATGTGAACTAAGTGATGGTTGATTGCAAGTAATTGATTATGTAAATAAAGATACATTTATTTATGTGTATGTGTTTTTAAGACAATAATATTAAATAAAACCTTGTCAAAATCAGTCGTAAATAATGTACTTGTGACCAGAGATATGAGTGCACATTGCATACAATTTTTGTACAGATTTCGTGAAATTCTTATAAATTATCTTTCTTATATCTGCCAGTCAAAAGATGAATAGCCAACATAATTAAATTGTAGTAAAAAGGACAATGACAGAGAAAACCATAGTAATAACGAATACATTAAATTTGTAGTTTTTATTACTAATGTTTATTTTATTAATTATCAGTGTATTAATTACTTTAAACCTAATGAGGAAGATTCACGGAACGTCAACCGCATGGTGGCGGCACTGCATGAGAATTTTGTATTTGTGGCGGCCAATGGTTTTAGGCCAAAACATTTTATTAACATTAACATTAGTTGCTGGATAATTCATGAAATGGGTGGGTTTAAAACAATAATATCAGCTCATAATAAATGTTAGATATGTCGTCCGTCTGACTCTAAACAAAAACTGTATCCTTTTTTCAAAACTTTTTGCAACATTTGCCAACATATCGACGTCTATACTTTGGAAAGCTCCTCTAATGCGGTCCTTCATATCATCCGGTGTTGTTGGAGGCGTGTCAGTCAGGGGATCGTGGAGGTCAATTTTGAAAACCATTTCTTCCAATCCAACGATTTTGAAAAAGGACATTTAGAAAATGTCGTACTTCACGATGAAAATGTGCAGGAGCCCCATCCATTTGTACCCACATTTTTGCTGTTATGTTTAATGGAATATTTTCTAAAGGAATTGAAAATTCACTGACTAGGAAGTCCAAAATTGTTAATCCATTTAAATTTTCTGCAAAGAAATAGGGACCAATTAAATAGCGACACATTATTCCGCCCCACACGTTTACTGACCACCTGTGTTGATTACAGTTTACCGAAACTAATGCGGATGTGGATTGGAATCAGAATAATAATGGAAGTTATGTCGATTAACAGATCCATTATTGTGAAAAGTACATTCATCAGTGAAAAGAACAAAATTAAAAAGTTCTCATTTTCAGCTACTCTTTATCCAACCCCACATACAAAATTGAGCTCGATTTTCAAATTCACTTCCGGAAAGATCCTGATGAATTTGGATTTCGTAATCATGATAATTATGCTTGTTAAGAATTCTGGACACACTGGCTTGGCAATTTGGTTCTGCCCTATGTGAGGATTTTCGATTACAGAAGCTACAACAGCTAACTCGATTTCTTCGTTTTCAGTCACAGATTTTTCTTTTGTAGGTTTTCTTTAGTCAACGCTCCCAGTTTGCCTGAAATTGTCGAACAGTATTTAAAATCGTATTTGTTCTCCAAATACGATTTTAAATACTTATCTGTTGCAGGAAAAAATTTTGAGGAGAGAAAACTCCAATGAACAGGAAAAATAATTCAACACCTCTTCAACAATCTTTTCGAAATTAGCCTTATGAATGCTAATTTATTTCGATGAATTCTGTTAGGAAATTTCTGAGAGTAGACTCTAGCAGCTAATAAATAGTTTTGCAGACATTCTCCAAGGACAAAAATCATGTCGACTCGTTCTTCTTTGCTAAAAACTTTCATTCTTATTAATTAATATTTACAGTATTCACCGATTATTACAACAAAATGATTCATAAAGAAGAGTTGTCAGAAAATATTAAATGAAAACTGTCAATTTCTCATAGCTATCTTGTTAAATATTAAATAAGTTAAAATTCGGCTGTATTCTGTGAATGTGCGTTTTTCAGTGGAACGTGAATAGTTAGGATCGCTCCGTGCGAAATCATGGTAGGGATAGCCGAATCGACGCCCGCGTACGCAGTTCATACTTTCGGCATTATAGGAGGCTCAGGAGGCTGTTTTCGACCGAAGAAATATACATGAAATTTTTAAATTCGTTTTAATTCATAAAATAAAAACAGCATGAGTCATCAGATTAGCTGAGTTGTGAACTCATTGATTATTTCCCTTAGCTACTACTTGGTGTCTATTTCTATCTCGTAAATGACAAAATTTTAATGAACGATTTTTTGATATTAATACATGAAATCTCATTGGAAGACAGACCAAAAAAGTTGACTGTCCAGCACATTATAGGCGAACTATCAGAGGGCTCCTGGAGATTACATTCCCAAACGCGTGAATTGTGAAAACTGGCCCTATACTACGGCCTCCAAGGTCGCCAAACCTGACTCTAGAAAGTTTTACTGTACTTCAGTAGTAGTAGTATACAACAATTGACTTCTATTGTTGGTTATGTTTTCTCTCTGTTTGATTCTTGGCAAGGCTTAAGCAAAACGGTTTGGGTATAGTAACACCTTTGAATAAGTAAATTTTTATGTTCTAAGAGTAACAACCATATACTTACCGTATAATCTGCTCTCTCTTATAGACCAGAGCATAGCGGCGCATTCGTTTGTAAAATTGTTTTAATTCATACATTTTTTAAATGTCCGGGAGGTCCTCTTGATTACAAAAGTGTAAGATGACACGTGATATCTTGTGGCGGTATTGTTTAAACAACGAAAAACTATATAGCTTAGAAAAAATGCATTTTTTGCCATTAATTATTTTTTTATATTCTTTACAATATTTCGAATGAAAAAAGTCTCCACACCCATGATCGTATCTCCAACCCATTAATTGTTATGAATTTTTAAAAATTGGAAATCGCCGAAATTCCTAATTTTCTTGAATTAAATAATATACCTTAAAAATTGAAATGCTATATATATATATTTTTTTTTAATTTCAACTATGTTAAATACAATAGCCTAAACAGATTTTAAAAATTTTGTTTATCTCCATGTTTTTTTTTACATTATAACAATATGCTTCCTACGCGCATGCACTTTTGAGAGAGGAGTATCCTTATCTCACTTTCATCACGATGTATAAGATGAGTAAGAGAAAGGAAGGCGACGCACTTGTAAAATTTTTTCGTGTTTTTTCAGTGGTAATATGTTAAAAACCTAACATTACTGTTTCTTATTCATTAATATCAAATTTTTATATTAAATTATATGAGAAACAGTAATGTTATTTTTTAAAGTACCTATTACCGCTGAAAAACCGCGAAAAAAATTTACAAGTGCGTCGTCTGCCTTTCTCTTACTCAATCTATACATCGAGACGAGAGTGAGATAAAGATACTCCTCTCTCAAAAGTGCATGCGCGTAGGAAGCATATTGTTATAATGTAAAAAAAACATAGAACTAAACAATTTTTTAAAATCTTTTTAGGTTATTTTGTTCAGTATAGTTGAAATATTTAATAAAAAATTAAAAATTATAGCATTTCAAATTTTTAAGGTATATTACTTAATTCAAGAAAATTAGGAATTTCGGCGATTTCCAATTTTAAAAAAATCATAACAATTAATTGGTTGGAGATATGATGATGGGTGTGAAGACTTTGTTCATTCGAAATATTGTAAAGAATATAAAAAAATTAATTAATTGCACAAAATGCATTTATTCTAAGCTATAAAGTTTTTCGTTGTTTAAACAATCATCTTACACTTATAAAAAGAAGACCTCCCGGACATTAAAAAAAAATTATGAATTAAAACAATTTTGTAAACGAATGCGCCACTATGACCTGCACTATTAGTCGGTGACCCTTCGGCTTACGGGCGATAGCAGTATATCAGTATTAAGTATATGGTTACAGTATCGCACACAGCGAATGGGGAAATGATATACTGTCACGTAGAGTATAAAATTCTATTACTGTAAGTGACATAAAATTCAGGGTGTTTCATTAAACTTAAAGAAGTAATAAGTAATGAAAAAAGTATGCTTAGACACTAACCCTTTAAATGATTACTACATTTTAATAAAATAGTGATTATTACAGTGGGGTTTACGTATAGTAAACTTTTATGAAACCCTTATCATTTTAATGGTAGATACCGAAAATGTAATAATATACACAGGGCATTCAATTAAAAAAACCTGTATAAAATGAAAATAATTTTAAAATGTTCCTCTGCAGGATATATATCAACCTAAACAAAAAAGATCGTCTAAAATGAGTATCTTAGTCATAATATTCCGTGTCGTAATAGATGAATAACCCTGTATACATCTCACAGAAAAGTCTGTTCAGCAAAGTCATTGAGTATAAACCACCCAAAATTCTATAATTTTTCGATTTCTTCAATTTTACATTTCAGTGTTATTGTTTTGTGGTATTTTACTCATTTCAAATTTCGAGAAAATTGTCTGAAATTTTATAGCTGTTCTAACTAAAAATAACTGTCCATCATTTATCTTTTTTTTTTAATGTTTAAATTTACATTTAGGGACTAACCAAATATGTTTGTTTGAACAAAGTGGTTTTATAGTGCTTATGATTAATATAGAATTATGTTATCACATCACTTTTGGTTTAGGGAGGGGCAAATTAGGAAAAATATTGTCCTAGAGGGGCAAATCGGAAAAATAATTGCTTCAAAAAGTGGGACAATTCTGAAAATTTTTTGGTCCAGGGGGAGCAGCTAATTTAAGGGAAAGTTTAATGGCTCACGGCAGGTTTTCAGGTCGTGTCGGGGGGGGGGGGAGCTGCCGTCCCCCCGGTACACCCATGTACAGGGAACAACTAAATTTACACTTAATTAACCGATGGGGCGATCGCGAGGGCAATAAGGGCGATAGTTCCCTCCGAGTGTCCCAAAGTCACACTCTAAAAATCTTGCATCCAAGAGGAATTTCTGTATGTTTAACCGCAGATCCACTATTTTTAATCCAATATGCCACGAAATACCCTGTATTCAAAGCCACAGAGAAGTCCCCCCCCCATTCCTTGGGTAAGTTTCATATAAAATCCCCCTCTGCGAAACTTGTCTCTGGATCCGCCATTGAATTAACCGACTTCCAAATATTTTAGAAAAACCTCAAATGTCGGTATGTTCTAAACGTCTCAACTCTTGAGATACAGTGTGGTAAAGTTTTCATGAAAAACTATTTTTTTTAACTGTGATACTATTGTAGATATCTTTATACAAATAGGAAGATGAATGTATTTTCTATTTACAAATAATTTTATTATTTTTACCAGTGGCTTCCGTGCGGGTCATGTTTTAATTATTCTTGGTGAATACAAATGGTATGCCACTGCTTTCTCGTAAAATAAACTGAATATTCGAAATATTTATTCATTACAAAACAAATTTGATCTAATTTCTTTCTTCCGACGCACGGTTTTCACTTAATAACTAAAAATTGTTTTACTTCAGGGTCAAATCGAAAAAAATCTGATGCGCTGACTATTGGGTCGAAATCTTTTTTTTTCAAGCGATTAAGTTCGTTTAAATCTATTGAGAATAAATTAAAAAATACGTAACTGATTTTACTATACACAAATATAAAAAAACTTTCTAGTGCCAATAATTCCCATGAACGGCTTAAACTTATTAATTATTTACAATATTATCATTGATGATAATGTACTCATTTTCAGTAATTTTATATAGGTGGATTCAAAAAACATTGTATTGGGTAGCACATACCTACGTAGTTGCGTGTACAAGGTGGTTAAAATAAGAGTGAAACAAAACTATAGTTATACAGGGTGGATCAAAAAACGTTAAAAAAATTGTTAAATAAGTATATATGGTGCGTTCCCGCAATTTGTTAGTGCATTGTTTTCAATTTGATTGAATTACTTCATTGATTTTTAAACTTCTGCACCTTTTCCAAAACCTTCCGTCGCGCTAATGCTAATTTTTAAGTGTTTTTTGCGTGTAAAATAAACACAGTATTCGTAATTCGTGTATTGTACTCCGAACTATAAGGACACTTTTGATTCCGTCTGAAGAGACGGCCGCTTTTTGTTGTTATTGTGTTACGATTCCGTGAGTTATTAGTTCCGATCGTAACAACCGCTAAACCGCTTTCATTTTGTTTCTTTTGTGTTTACAAAAGCGCATCATTTGTTGTTGAACCCGCAGTTTTGTTTGCTCAATCAATGAACATTATTTCGCTATTTTTTGTGTAACGTGTTGTCCAGGCGAAGCTCTAAAAACTGTTCCTGCTGTTGCCGGGCTAGACTCTGAAGAAAGAAGAACCAAAAAAACACCGTCTGCAGAGCTTCGACTTAAAAGATTAGTGATTAACTTTATTTGGTGAATTAATTTACGTGACGGCACGTGTTTATTGATTGTTCCGCTAAAGGTCCTTCGTCAATTATATACTTGCATTGAACCAGCATTGAACTAAAACCGCAACATCTAATTCATACATTTTTTTAGATATTCTATGGAATCTGCCATCGAAGACATTCCAATATGCAGTAAAGATATTTGAGATATAGGACGGAGTTGCATATACAGGATGGTTGAAATATAAGGTGGAGTGGAGTTATAATTATACAGGGTGGTTAAACAATGTTATATACTGTGGAACGTAAGTAGTTGCTTATACTGGACATATAGGGCGAACTAAAGTTATAGGTATACAGGGTGATTTAAACAATAGAAAAATAGAAGTTAGTAGGGTGGAGAGGATTAATACTTATACAGGGCGGTTGCAACATCGTATGAAGTTGAATTATAGTTGTACAGGGTGGTTCAGAAAATATTTTATATTGGGTGACCAATACACAGAAACATATACAGGGTTGTTGCAATATAGGGTGAATTATTGTTACACTTATAGAAACTGATCCAAATAATAAAATAAATAAAAAATTTAAAAATATGTGGAAAATACGGGAAAAAATACAAATTAGAGAGAAATACAGATAAGAATACGCTAAAATAAAATCTAGAATTGTACCTTAGTCAGATAAAAAAGAATATGTGTGATTGATTCCACATTGAGGTAAATTATTTGTTAGTTTTCTCAGATCCCTCATAATCTCACTTCTCTGCCATGATACTGTGCCAGGAATTCATCCGATAATTCGTGGAAGCGGCATTCATTCGATATTTCGGCGAATCCGAAATGTTCGTCGGCAGAAAACCAAAGGAGGTACATTTCAACGGGTTAGCCCCTTATGCCGGACGTCATGACGGAGGAGTTGAGCAATCCCAGGTCCGCAGCATTCAACCACCTGATGAAGACATGACTTTCGAACAGTTTATGGCACTGTATTCTAATGGGCAGAAAGTGCAGCCCGACGTGACCAGAGAGGAACCTCGAGACCTGTTTGACGTACCTATAGAATATTCCCTGGTTCATGGTGTGTCTCGGGATCTCCGGATGTCTAGAGGACTAGGCAATGTGCCAAGAAGTACGGCCAGTTCCAGAAGCTAAGGGAGCAAGATCCCTTGGTGGGGAAGGTCCTTCATCTCGAAGAAGAATGGGTACCAAAGACATCTTCTATTTGGTAACAAAAACATTCTCACAGGACAAGCCAACATACATCGATATTTGGAAGAAGAACCTGATGAAGTTGGCGGTTCCAAAGATAGCCTGTGGGTTGGATGGACTGAGTTGAAGGCTGATGAAACGTATGATGGAAATCAATATTTGCAGCCCAGATTCGAAGAACGTTGACTGTTATTTCCACCAAACTTTCCCGTTGTCGAAATGGAGAGTCCTGCCAATATCGCCACACCAGAAAGAATTTTGGAACATTCCGGGACGAAATGGTCTTAAGGAGGGGGCAATGTGACGGGATATTTCTGCTAATCCGAAATGTTCGTCTGGCGCATCGAGGTCGGAGGCTTGCTTTGATAAAGTTCTCGAAGAATCTAATCCATCTCTCGGCGGCTCTTTGACGTTCTGGAGAATTCCGAGAAGTAATATATAAATACGGAGATCTGACGGAAGTATTCATTCAGTATTCGACTGTTGTATAGTAAAAGAAGGTGTTCAATATAAATTATAAATAGTTGTGTGTACATAAAATTCATGGAAATAAATTAGAATGAGTTCGACTGTTTTTAAATAAATCCAAGAAACCGATTGTGAAAATAAAAACATTACAATACTATTACTAAAAGATAAGTTCACACACCTGTCACACACGATAATGTCACTGGGAAAAAATTTATTTATTTACACCCGTATACGAAACTATTTGTAATCATTGGCGCTAATTAAGTGTTTTATTTACATTTTTCTAATTACAATTGGATTTGATTATTTATTTTACTTTAGTGTATTGTGCTATGATCGGTTGTTCAAACAACAACAATAAAAAAGTTTGCAATCAGTGGATTCTCAACTGTCATCAAAAACATATGTTCAGTTTAAACACAGCAAGTATGTGTACAAATCATTTTATAGAAGGATATTATTATTTGAAATATAAATTGTTGAAATTACTTCAAAAGAAAAAAACTTAAAGGTGGTTGCCAAACCTTCCCTTTAATATATACCAACTTTGTATTTCCTCAAGAAAAAGCACTATAAGAATGCAATAATATGACGCTAGATAGGGATCTTATAATAAAAGATGTGTAAATCCATGTTTATTAACCGACTTCCAAAAAGGAGAAGGTTATCAATTCATCTGCAACTTTTTTTTAGTATGACGAGCAATTATTCAAAAACGGCTTGGGCAATTTTGATGATTTAAACTGCATTATATTAAGGAACATTACAGAAAGGTCTCGTATAATTGTTTATAACATTGGATTTACGGTTATCCAGAAAATTGGAAAAGAAAAGAAAAGATTTCAGTGAATTACAATGAATCTTCACTGTTTTCTCTAAAACCGGTCAAGAAATTTGAATATTATAAATTGTATTCTACAAAGATATGTTCCAGCTTGATTCGGTATATTTTTCTATAACGTAAAACTTAACATTTTTCTGAACATCGGAAAAATATAAGCAAAAAAAACTGTGAACATCATGGTAAGTGTCAAATTTTCATCATAAATATCTAGTTTAAATGTCAACAAATGCCATAAAAGTATATCGTACAGGGTATTTGTAATGGTTTTCATTTTAATTCGTTTGAAGTAAGTTTTTTTAGAGACGATGTTAAGTTCGGGGAGCTTAGTTTATCGAAACGAAAATTTGTTGTGTCCGCGAACTCTTCTATATGGTATCCGCTTGTAGGTGAGTGCGTGGATGCGTGTAATATTGGGTGGTAAATAAGCAGTTGTATACATAGGATGGTTGAAATATAAGTTGGAAATGAATTAGTTATACAGGGTGGTTCTAAAAATATTGTAATGGGTGGCACATAAGTAGTTACGTATACTAGATGGTTGAAATAAGAGTGGTGCAAAACTATACAGAGTTATAAGAGCGATAATAATTATAGTTATACAGGGCGGTTTAAAAAAATTATATAGTTTGGGACATAAATGGTGTTTGAAGTAAGGGTGGGGTAAAATTATTGTTATTCAGGGTGTATAAAAAATTTGTTATAAAAAAATAAGGAGTTAGGATATTTGAATTATAGGAAGTAGGACTGGGTATAATTATAGACATGGGTTCAAACAATTTTAGAAGCAGTTGCATATACCGGGTAGTTGAAATAAATGGTGGAGTAAAAGTTTAGTCATGAAATGTAGTTGAAAAATATGAAAGGGTAGACCATGAGCAGTGGCATTAAAAGAATACTAGATATATGGGGCGAAGAGTAAAATCACTGGTATACACGAATGATTTAAACAATAGAAAAATAGAAAGAGTCAATAGTGTGGAGAGGATTTATACTTATACAGGGTAATTTAAAGATATCAGGACCGTTGTAATATTGTGTTGAGTTGAATTATAGATGTACAGTGCATCCCATTTTGGTTGAGATTGCCAGGTTACTCGGTTGTTATTGAAGATAGAGTCATTATTTTAAAGGGAAAAAAATAAAGAATTCAATGAAATAATAAAATACAGGGTGTTCCATTTAAAAATATATAATGTTGTGTAGTATCTTCAAAACCATACTCGGAAAAAAAATTGAGTACTCCACTGGATTCTATGCAAAATTTTCTATTAGACGTAGTTCTTAGCGCAAGAGTATTTCTAATAACTTCGTAGATATAGAAGGGGTCCAAAAAGTATAAATTATCAAAATCGCCCTGTATCTTATAAATGGAAACACTTATGCAAAATCTGATATGGCCATACTGAGTTTCACAAAAAAGTAGAACAGGTATGTGAAAACCGCAAGACTCTATCTTCAATAACAACCGAGTAACTTGGCAATCTCAACCAAAATGGGATGCACTGTACAGTGTGATTCAGAAAATGATAGACCAATTAAAATATATTTGGGAAATATAGACAAAGAATAAAAATTAGACACGGAGAAAGAGAGAGAGAGATAAGAATACGCTAAAATGTTCAATTAAATTGTACCTTAAAACAGATAAAAAAAGAAGATATGTCTGAAAATAGTACCTAATTGATTGCACACAGTTTTTATTTTAAGTCAGCTGAAGTCGGTTCTTTTTTAAATATAAATTATTTTACAAGTTATAATGTACGTAAATCATATTTTTTTACTAATTTTATAGTTTAACTAGCAACCCGTCCCAGCTTCGCACGGGTTCTTTACAGAAAATATAAAATGTTACTCCGAGAAGATGTAGGTTTCGGTAAAATCATTTTTCCTCGTTATACATAATATTAATTTAGATTATTTTTTGAGTGGCAGTTATTTATGACGCACACAAAACAGAAAACATTTAGATTAGTTTATAAGCATATTCTTTGTATGCGACATTATTTTACGAGAATTCATCCGATAGCTGGTGCAATCGGCCATCGTCCAATCCGAAATGTTTTGTCTCTCAGCAGGTCGACCGCTGCTGTTACTGGGAATTCCCTTGAAGCTTTCAGAACACATGAAAGAAGTTTCCCGATGGTTCGTAGACTTACCCGACAATTTCAAGAGAAATATATAAATATGGACAGCTGGCGATGGATTCATTGAGTATTCGACGGTTGTATAGCTAAATAGAAATATATTGTAAATAGTTCTGTGAATATAAATTGTGTTAAAGTAGTGGAAATAAATTAGAGTCAGTTGGACTGTGTTTTTAAATAAATCCAAGAACTGAATTGAACCCGAGTGTGAAAATAAAAACATTACAGTTGTGTCAGGTGTAGGTGTATTTGTGGAACTTTAAAAGTGGAAAATAAATAGACTGACAAGGTTTAAAAACGTGAGTTTGGACAATTGAAAGTGACGGTCTTAAAAAAAGAACTCGAGGAAAGGGATTTAGATATTAGTGGGAAGAAAAGTGAATTAATTCAACGGCTACGAGATGCCCTAATAAATCAAGGTAACGATCCCGATACTTATTTGTTTGAAGTTTCTGGTAATGAGTATTCTATTGAAAAAAATAGAAGACAAATTGCTTGAAAATTCTAGAACCATGGAAGATAAATTGCTAGAAAATTCTAAAAACTTGAAGGAGGCGTTAAAAGATAAATTCGCAGAGAATTCTTTAACCCTGGAAGACAAGTTACTATAAAATTCTAAAATAGTCGAGAACGAAGCCCGGATTGATGAGTTGAGGCAGACAGCCGTCAAAAATGAAACGCGGATGGAAGAGCTGAAGCAGACCATGGTCGAAGAGCTGAAGTAGACGACAGTCAAAAATGAAACGCGTATAGAAGAGTTAAAACAGATAATGGAGAGATCAGCAAAATAAAAGAGCAGGTCACAACACAAAGGGGAGAAACTCAATAAAAAACCGAAAGCGGAAACAGTCCAGAAGTGGTGGATTCGAAAATTGGCCTCGAAGGAGCAAGACACAAAATGAAACCTCTACAATTTGATGGGAAATCGTCATGGACTAATTATAGGCGCCAATTCGAGGGTGCAGCAAAGTTAAACGGGTGGGCGGCAGAGGAGAAGGCAATAGCACTAACACTCGCCTTAAGAGGGGATGCTACAGATGGTTTGCAACCTTGAATGCCTCTGAGCAAGAAGACTAAGAACAACTCATCAAACATTGAGAACTGAGGTATGGGCAAACCCATTTGGGGCACGTTTATCACTCCCAACTGAAAAATCGACACCAAAAATCGAATCGTTCCCTTCAAGAGTTTGAAGCTGATATTGCCCGTCTGGTTCGCCTTGCCTATCCAGCCACACCGGAAAATATGATGGAAAGGTTAGGGTTATCGGATGCACTGCGGGACAACGAAGCCAGACAAGCTTTAACGCGAGCTTGACCGACTCAATTAGCTAGAATTTGAGGCTGCGAAAAATACCTGTAGAGGTCAGGGCAGATTCCGAATCATTGAAGCAGAGTCAAAAGACGGCGGAAATGATAGGGCCTCCGTAAGGAAGATAGTAGAAGAAGTCCTAACCGAAAAAAGACTAGTGAGATGTTGGAAGTGTCGTAAGGTAGGACATGTCCAGAGTCGTTGCAAGGAGAGCAACGCAGTCCAGACTTCCTCGTCGGGGAAACTAGGTCAATGTAAAGGGACCATCGTCGACCTGTAGCAAACAAGTCCCAACTACCAACGCATATGTCGCTTCGCTACGCAACTACGTTAACAGTGTCTTTGTGGATGGCCTTATTAATAGGAAGCAATTTGCAATGCTGCTGGATACTGGTGCGACGAAAACAGTCATAAGGCCCAACATTGTTTTAGACGAGACAAAGATAAAACCAACAAAGTGGCAACTGCGAACAGCGACAGGAGAATCAACTAAGGTCCATGGAGAAATAGAGGTTGAAATGGTTTTAGGAAAACAGCATTCAACATCGGGCATTAGTGGCAGACATCGAAGACCAAGTCACTATTGGAATGGATGTCATGAGCTCCAAGGGATTCCAGTTAAACTTTAAAGATGGAATTCTGCGAGTGAATGATGAAGAAGTGGTGCTTCATGGGAAAGACGACATAATGCTTCGAGCAATGGCAGAGGATGTAAATGTTCCGGAAAGAGTTGAAATCATTGTAGATGCTTGCCTGGATGGGAAAGCTAAAACTGGAACAGTGGTGATGTTTGATTCCGAAATTAACGACAGCTATCCCCTTCCAAGAAAAGACGACACCCTAGATACGTTGGCTGGATAGATGATGTTTTCCACCCTGGACTTGAAGAGTGGTTATTGGCAGGTGGAACTTGCTAAAGAAGACCGAGAAAAGACCATCGGCTCAGGACTTTACCAATTCACTGTGATGCCGTTTGGGTTGTATAATGCTCCAGCGACGTTGGAAAGGTTGATGGAAACAGTGTTAAAAGGGCTTTCATGGAAAACATGCGTAGTGTATCTTGACGATATTATCGTGGTTGGAAGATCATTTAAAGATCACCTGAAGAATCTGAAGGTGTTTCGGCAACTTCGAATTCCGGACTAAAGTTAAGCCCGAAGAAGTGTCAGCTGTTCCAAGAAGAGGTGCAATATCTTGGACATGTGGTTTCCGCTGAGGGAGTAGCTGTTAATAAACAGAAAATCAAAGCATGCAAGAGTGGCCAATACCTAAAAACATCCACCAGCTAAGAAGTTTTGTGGGGTTATGCTCGTACTATCGTCGGTAGGTAGCGGGATTCGCCAATATCGCCAAGCCACTCAATAGACTCACAAAAAGGAAGTTGCATTACCAGTGGGACGAGGAATGTCAACGATCATTCGAGACATTGAAAAGAGCATTGACGAGTGCCCCCCTTCTAAGTTATCCTTTGCCAGATGGAAACTTCGTATTGGATACCGACGCAAGCAATGTGGAATTGGTGCTGTGTTTTCGCAGATTCAGGAGGGTCAGGAGAGAGTCATCGGACATTTCAGCAAGACCTTGAGTAAGCCTGAACGGAATTACTGCGTTACTCGTAGGGAACTCTTGGCTGTGGTAAAACATTTCTACAAGTACCTCTATTCGTAAAATATTCCTCCTGAGGACTGATCATGCAGCACTGAAGTGGCTCTTGCAGTTCAAAAACCCCGAAGGACAAGTGGCCAGGTTGATTGAGCGGTTGCAAGACTTCGACTTCGAGACTGAACATCGAGCTGGAACAAGCCATAAGAATGCTGATGCCCTATCGAAGAGACCATGCCCTGATGATTGCAAACATTGTCAGCGAGCTGAAAAAAAGGGCTGTTCTCTATAGAACTACTGCCGTCGATGACCATTGGCAAACTGAGATCAAGAAAGACCAGAAAGTAGATCCGGAGTGAAAAGAGGTTGTCCGGTGGAAGGAAGAAGACCACAAACCTACGTGGCAGGAGATTTCCCGACATTCGCCAACCATAAAGTCATACTGGGCTCAGTGGAACTCCCTCATCCTGGAGAATGGACTTCTGAAGCGCATCTTGGAGACTCCAGGGGAAGGGAGGAACAGATAACAGATTGTAGTCCCTAGAAATAGGAGACCAGAGGTTTTGCGAGAACTACGTGATGGTACACCTGGAGGACATCTGGGAGTGACGAAACCCCTGGGGAAGTCACCAGAATGTTTCTATTCGGTAAACTGCCAAGCAGATGTCAAGGACTGGTGTCGGAGCTGTACGGTTTGTGCAGCAAGTAATGGGCCTCAGAAGCGAGCAAAAGCCCCCATGAGGTAATATAATGTGAGCAGTCCATTTGAAAGAATAACCATTAATATTGCCGGTCCACTTCCAGAATCTGACTCCGGAAATAAGTACATTGTGGTGGTAATGGACCATTTCAGTAAATGGGCAGATGCTTATGCCTTGCCATTTAGATTCGCTAAACGATAAAATCCTCATATTGGTTTTAACTCCACATTTCGTTATCTGTAACAAAGATGAGATCTGTTGAGCGATGCACTGACTTCATCTTCGCTCGTTCCCTGAGTTATAACTGGCAAAATTTGAGGGAAATCTCTAGAGAATAAAACAGTACAACAACCCATTGGGCAGTTACTGTTGCGCAGATCTCCCATTATCCTGTCTAGTGTCTCAACTCAAGCTTTATGAGACATAGAAGCTTTATCCTAAATAATCAAACTGCAATCCCTCATTAATTTTTCGACACTACTGTATTTAGAAATATTGCACATGCTAGTGACGTCATCACTACATATTTATGTCAGTTTAAATGTGGAATGGGCGGTTCGCCCACTTTCCAAAAAAAAATGGCTGCTATGCCGGACGATGCTACCCACAGCTAGGGCAATTTTTCTGTCGTGTTGTACTTTTGCTAATAATAAATTTATTAAAAATGTTTTAAGTGTGCCTCTAGGGGCACCTATAAACATTTTACCTTTATTACTATTATTATTTGAGGATAATGTGTCATTGTTCAAGTTAGTTTAATTTAATGGCAAAGTGAATCAAAACGTTTATAGATTTTCCTGACAAAAATTCCACTTGTTAATTCAATTCAAATAAAGCTGTATCAAGCTTTATTTGAATCAAAATTATTTAATGACAATTCGTGACGTCTGTGATGCATACACACAGAAATCTTCAGCCATGCTTTGACGATCATTTTGCCAAAGCAGATGTGGGTCGGTAACTTGACTGAAGGATATCATGATGGTAAATAAATGTCTACTTGATTTAACTGAACAGCATAAGGCAACTTTAGAAAGCGTACTTTCACAATGAGAGTTGTTTTCTAACAGACCCATTGCTTTACAAAGTCCTTGAAATGTTTTATAAGTTATACCTTGAAAAGTTCGTTATTACCATATATTTATTTTCAAAGTTAAAATTTTATAGAATCTTCTTACTCCTACCCTCTAATACAAAGACTACTGAAAGAAGTAGGGCCTTCTACTACGTGGAGCAACATCAATTAATTTCGTTGCTTGCTACAGATTTCGATTTTGCTATATCTCCTAAGGTATTCATTTAATTTGCAAGCTGTAAAGGGAAAAATATTCTTGATGAAATGCTCAAGCCAACTAACGTATTTAAAATGACAAGGATTAATACCGTATTTGCCTAATTAGTGTTCCAATTACCGCTTTATAATTGGCCATTTTTTAAAAGTATTAAAATTGATATAGCAAGTTATCCTTAAGAGATAGACATATGCCGTCGCGGACTTTTTTGTAGACCTCTATAAGATACACAATTACACCATACATTATTTTGATATATCTGAAAGTCCCAGACGGCTTATTTTTTTCCGACACCTCCAACAAATATCGCTATATTTTAGCCAATTTATATAAAAACTTAACAAATTATATACTAAAATCTTCCTCGAGAACCACTCTATCTACTGGTGAAAACAGTATGAAAATCGGTGAGGTGGTTTTTGAGTTTATCGCGAACAGACAGACAGACAGACGCGGCGGAGAACTTTGTTTTATAATATGTATAGAGTGAGAGTTGGTCTCGCACACTAGTAATTCCATACCACCTTAAAAATTTGTTATAACGTAAGTAAATTTTCCTAATTTTATAGTTTAAAATAAGCAAGAAATGAGTGGATTTTCTTATATTTTTCTTTAATGTATTTTAGACTATGTGTTTTCAATTTATAACAATCTACACTTTATTTCTCAGGAGCCCTTTCATTTGGTCTACTATATAATGAGCGATTTTTATAAAAATATATATTTATTTTTTAATCAAAATTAAGATTAAACTTTCGCTTATTCTACCAATAAACTTGCAGAAAGGCCCTATATCAATTATGTTTTTTCTAAATTTTAGGCTCAATACTTACGGAGATAAAGTAGAGAATAATACAATATTAAATCTTTTACATAAATTATTTAAAAAGTACTTGTAAACTATATTTTTATTTTTTATCACGATCCCTTTCATTTTATATATATATATATATATATATATATATATATATATAATTTTCTAATTTTAAATTGTATTCTACAAAGATATGTTCTAGCTTGATTCCATATATTTTTCTATAACATAAAACATACCATTTTTGTGAAAATCCGAAAAATATATGGAAAAAACTGTAAACATCAATGTAAATTTTTATCATAAATCTAGTTTAAATGCCAAGATATGTCATAAAAGTATATCGTACAGGGTGTTTGTAATGATTTTTATTTTGATTCATTTGAAGTCAGTTTCTTTTAGAGACGAAGTTAAGTTACGAGGCTTATAGTCTCGAGAAATCGCAAAAAATATTCCATTAGTTTATCGAAACGAAAATGTATTATGCCGGCAATCTTTCCTATACGGTATACGGTTGTAGGTGTGTGCGTGCGTGCTTGTGATATTAAGTGGTAAATAAGCAGCTGCATACACAGGATGGTTGAAATATAAGGTGGAATAGTTATATAGGGTGGTTAAAAAATATTGTATTTGGTGGCACATAAGTAGTTGCGTATGCAAGGTGGTTGAAATAAGAGTGGAGCAAAACTGTAGTTATACACAGTGGTATTAGCGGTATAGGACGGAGTATAATTACAGAAGGCTCCAAAAAATGTTAGAAGCAGTTGAATATACAGGATGATTGAAATATAAGGTGAAGTAGAATTACAGTTATACAGGACGGTTAAAAAAGTTATATTGTGTGGAACATAAGTAGATGCTTATACAAGGTGTTTGAAATAAGGGTGGAGTAAAACTATTGTTATTCAAGGTGTATCAGAAATTCTAGAAGCAGTTGCATATACCGGATGGTTGAAATGAGTGGTAGAGTAAAATTATATTCATAAAATGAGGTTCAAAAATGTAAATTTTGTTATATAGGGTAGACCATGAGCAGTTGCATACATAGAATACTAGACACATGGAGAGAAGTAAAATTATAGATATACAGGAATAATTTAAACAATACAACAAAAACAGGAACAGTCAGAAGTATGGAGAGGATTTATACTTAATCAGGGTGGTTTTAAAAATAACCGTTGCAATATTGTATGGAGTTGAATTATAGTTGTATAGGGTGGTTCAGAAAATGACAAATAAGTTATATAGGGGTGACCAATACACAGAAGCATATACAGTGTGGATGCAATATAGAGTGAATTAGAGATATACTTAGAGAAAGTGGTCTAAATAGCAAAATAATAAATGTTAAAAAAATATTTGGAAAATATAGAAAAAGAATACAAATTAGAGAGGAAGAAAGAGAGAGAGATAAGAATACGCTAAATTATTCAATAGAATTGTACCTTAAATCAGATAAAAAAAAGAAGATATGTCTGAAAATAGTGACGGTCCTACATTCTCATTTTTTTTTTTTTTTGAGATTGTAGGTTCAGATATATTTTAAACAAGTTATTCTAAAAAATTGATATTAGCATATCCGCTTTATTTTTCCTGCACACTTTGGGTAATGCCCTAATTAACGCTGAGTAGTTACAGATATAAGGGGAGAATGTCGATTTTTGTAAAATTTCTCCCCATAACTACCGCCTAAAATTAGTTTTTTTTTCATTTACGCTATGTGCTCCTGATCGGGTCGCCAAACTATGTACTAATAAAGAATTTCAATTCTCTTCCGTCCAGTAGTGTCAGAAACTGATCAATGATATCAGGTATGCAGGTCATACCGCAGTTTTAAAAGATAATGTACAAAATCTCGAATATATGTTAAACCGAGTCAGCGATGTAGAAGCAAAAATAGGATAAAGAAATCAAACACAGAAATTGAAGTGGCTCTTTCAACTTTCATTAAAATAAAAACTCTCCTTTATAATGATAATATCAATTTAAAACTACGACAGGATGGAATAATGCTATATATGGCCAATGCTGAAGTCTGGACAATGAAAATAGCCCACGGTTCACCGGAAGAGGATACCAACCTCGAAGATTGGTCACTGAAATTTCTTCGACCTTGTTCCTTATGATTTTCTATGACAGAAACCCCACACAAGTAAATCAAAAGCCCTCCTTCTTAGGAATAAACCGGATCAAATGCGATTTTGCAATGAAAACACGTATAAATAGAAATTGGCATGAGTAAATAATATACATAATCAAATACTCACATAGGCAACATCCATAAATTACGTAAGATATTTTAGGGTGAGTGGGTGTCTGCTAATATCTTATGAAATCATATATGGGGGGTGGGTGTTTGAAAAGGATTTTACGTAAGATTTTTTAAATATTATGTTTTCATTGCTTCTGACTTTTATTATAACCAATATCTAAAATTTCAATTCTACTTGATTAAGTATTTGCAAATATAAATATAGTTATAATATTACCTACATTTAATTAAGTATATATTACACAAACCCGCGTATCGAAAAATGGTAAAGAGAAAAGTTTTTGACACATTCTTTTACATAGTAGAGGGTGATCAAATCTTATCATCAACTATTTTTCTTTAAACATGGACCTGCACTTCTTTGTTAAAATTTCGATAAAGCATTGGAAGCCCAGTACACTGGGATATCATATGTTAAGTTTTATACGACGTTTTAGAAGAAAAAATAATCCATCAGAGTACAAAAATTATTTTTTTTATGGCAAGACAAAGATGTTTTGGGAAAACTCTAGAATATGAAAAAATTTAAACGTTATCAAGGAAAAATCTTGAATTTTAAATTACAAAAAACAAAACATGCATTTTTTTGAATACTTTCTGTTTGTCCTTTTACATCGCCTTACAATGCAAGAAAAACAAGTAAAAAATGAATAGGTTTTCTTTATCAATTTTCTAACAAAAAAGTGCAGGTCCGTATTAAAAAAAATAGGTGAACATGGCCTTGAAGAAACGAAACTTTATTCTGTAAAAAAAGTTTCTCTATACCATTTCTCGATATTCTTTAAAATAAATGTAGCAGATCCAAAAAACAAAAAAGACATTTTTTGTGTTCCTCGTAAAACTTGAGAACGGTAAGAGCTGGCATATTTTTACTCTAGTCTCTAATCTCTATTTAATCATGTTTGTATCTCTTACCGTTTCTTAGATAGCCATGTTATCCCTTCATATGGAACACCCTGTATATACTTAAATGTTTTTATAATTTTAACATGCCTTAAGAACAAAAAATATATTACAAACTGTAACATTAGTAATTAAAGTACATATGTTACTTATCCCGACTTGACCATACAATGATTGGCATCACACTCCCTCTAAGGCACGCTAAGAGTGCCTTTAGGGGAAAATTCACTAAACCCCAGATATCCTAGACATCAAAAGGGTTTAGCTCTGTGGGAGCCCTTGCCAGGTTTTCAGGCCCGTGGTTGGAGTCGTGGCGGCAGTTTCCCATAAATTCCTGACCGTCCGGGCTGTCCCTAACAGGACGGCTTTTTGTATTTGTTTGTAAAGATGTTCGTCCAGACCTAGGTATTTTAAATTGTTTAATAGATGTTTTGGGACTATTCCTGTCGTTGACATAACAATTAGTACAGTTCGTGTGTTGTTCATGTCCCACTGAGTCTTTATTTTAAATTCCAAATCTCTATATTTGGTTATTTTCTCAACCTGCTTGTCATTTATATTATTGTTGTTAGGAATTGCTATGTCAATTAAAGTTGTTTTCTGAGCAACTTTATCTACCAAAACTATATAGGGTCTATTGTGAGCAACAGTCCGATCAGTCAGTATAGTGTTGTCCCAGTACAGCTTGTAGTTGTTATTTTCTAAAACAGATTCTGGTTTGTATTTATAGTATGGTAATCTTACCGACTGTGATAGTTCAAGTTTCAGTACTAGTTCCTGGTGCAGTATTTTAGCCACAGCATCGTGTCGTTCTTTGTATTCATTTGCAGCGAACGCTTGACAACCTCCTGTGATATGCTGGATAGACTCAGATGTTTGGCAATCGTACCTGCATCTGTCGTTGTTAACAGAAGGGTCTTTAACGATGTACTTTAGATAGTTCTTAGTTGGGATTACTTGATCTTGGATTGCCAATATAAAGCCTTCCGTTTCGGGAAACATATGACCAGAGATCAATCAGTAGTTCGATGCTGCACTGTCGACATAATCTTGGTTGACGTCACTTATATGTCTTCCATGAAAGGGCTTCTCTTTCCATTTCAGCAGTTTCTGATCAGTGGTCTGGTGGTGTAATTGGACGTGTTGTTGTGTCAGTCGCAGTGGTGTTGAGTTATCAACCTGGCACATGACTCTGTGTAGATCAGAAAATTCTGCGAGTTTCTGGAAATGACTACGCAAAATAGAAATTTGTTGATCTAATAGTTTGCTTAGATCTGCCAATCCTCTTCCTCCTTCATACCGTGGCAAAGTTGTAAGTTCAACAGAACTCTTTGGATGATGATCTTGAGCTTTTGTTAGTAAAACTCGAACTTTTCGTTGTAATTTTTTAATGCCAGTCTTGTACCAGTTAACTATACCGAAAGAGTAGCTGAGCACTGAACATGCATAGGTGTTAATAGCCTGAAACAGATTTTTACTGTTTAGTTTTCAACAGTCCTCGTACCCTTCTATAAAACTCTGCTGTTAGGTCCTTTTTCATAGTCAAGTGATCAATACGTTGAGCCTGCTTTATTCCAAGGTATTTATAAGTATGACCTTCCCCCATAGATTCAATTGAGGTGCCATCTCCCATTTCAAAGTGCCCCTGCTGTATTTTGCCTTTAACTATATTAATAATTCGGCATTTGTCTAGGCCAAATTTCATATGGATGTCACTAGAGAACCCTTCCAATATTTTAAGCATATCATGCAGCTGTTGTTTCGTAGCTGCCATAAACTTTAAGTCGTCCATGTATAACAAATGGTTTTAATGCTTGTACGTTGTGTTTGAGACTGAACCCAAAATTTGTCGAGTTCAGTTTGTTTGAAAGAGAGTTCATAGCCAGGCAGAACCACAGCGAGCTAAGAGAGTCTCCCTGGAAGATACCCCTTCTGAGTGGAATGGAGTCAGTTTGTATCGAACAGTTGGCTTCATTCCGTGAGATTTTGGTTTGCCAGGTGAACATGGCAGATTCTAAAAAGTTAATAATACAATTATTCACTTTATAGAGTTTCAGTGCTTTAATGAGCCAATCAATTATCAGTTGTTCTTTGAAGCCCATCGAATTTTTCGCGCATCCCTTTTGTTGTTGAGTAATTATGTTGTTCAGCTCACAATGTTTGAAAATGCGATGAGTAATGCACGATGTTATGAGTTTGTATAAGGTTGGAAGGCAAGTGATTGGTCGGTACTTTGCTGGGTCCTGTATACATAGGTTGTCCTTTGGTAAGAGGTATGTAGCACCGTGCGTAAGGAAACTAGGCATCTTATGTGGGTGGGTAATTACGTCATTTATAAGGACTGTTAGTGTTTCGTGGGTTGCGTAGAGTTTCTTGATCCAGCAATTTTGCACACCATCTGGTCCTGGTGCTTTCCAGTTATGGAGGTGCTTCATTATGTTGGATGTGTCTTCCGTTGTAAATGGTAGGTGTTGCATGCTATCACAGTTCTGAAATGCAGCCTCCTCCTCATTAATCCAGCTGGCTTTGGAGTTATAGGAGATTGTTGTGGAAAGCTGTGTTTTCCAGAATTCCCCGATGTCTGTTTTACTAGGATAACTAGGAGTTTCTCAATCGACTTGTGTTGACGGAAAGTTTTTGTCGTAGACTGTCCAGACACTGCTGAGATGTGATGTTTTCTCCATCCCACTGGGAGTGTATTCGGTTATTGTCCATGATAGTCTTGACAAGTTTTTCTATTCTGTTGTTCCTGACCCCTCGTTGGTACTCGGTCAGTCTTCCAATGTCTTTCCGAAGAGAATTAATTTTCCCTTCTAGCATTCTTTGCCAAGGTGGTATTCAAGGTGTTTGTCTAAATTGAGGAGGGTCTTGCTTTGGTCTTCTTGCCACCCTAATTGTTCTGCAGATGGAAATTGCAGCACAGTAGATGATTGTGTGTAACGACTCTAACGTATTAGCACCTAAAACATAGTTTGGCAAGATAAATTTATTCATGGCCTGCAAGATGATACCCAGTTTCTTAGAAGATATTAGTTTGGGAAGAGTTGGTCTATTCAATGGATCTGTTCCACTATACTCTAGAGCTCTTTCCATTTCTTCTAGGATTTTCTAAAGCAGGTCATCGTTGGCTGGCTGTTCTTGATGAAGTTCTTGAGTCTCGTCCGCTCTATGCGCCAAAGGTATTTCAGGCTCTGGATCTGTTGTATTTCGACAAAATAATTCGCGCTCAACTTCGCTCTTTATTGCATCCAGTTGATCAGGCGAAATAAGACCATTTCTCAAGATGACACGATATTGATCTGCGACTCTCTGTTCGGTAACTTGAAGCTCTGGGTACTCACGACAGAATTCTTGATGGAGTATTTGGTGATATCCAGTCTTATCCTGGCCAAGGTTCGTAATTCTGTAGAACGTGCGCATTATAAATTCATTCATGGCGCTAGTCCATTTCATGCGCTGTCTTTTCAGTCCCGCTTGAGTGAGCGCTGGCTGTTGATCCTGCGCAACACTTTCTGCGGGTGGAGTTCTCGTTCTCGTTTGACTCCGTTGGTGATGGTCACGTTGATTGTGTGACCGTATTGGTGAGTGATGTTGTGGTTCTTGGGCTGTAGCTCTTTGGACGACAAGGGCCCGCCTCCTCAGCACCCTGCCACCGACGTCCCGCATGCTGTCATGTCCAGCGCCGGCTCCAGACATGCCCTGGCGGTCCCCAGGCAGCGGCTCTTTTCCGAGGCATCTACTTCGTAGCTCCATTTTCATGGGTGGTGTCACAAATTGACCCTGGTGACCCGGGTAACTCGGAACCGTGGGGTTGTCACTTCACAGGTGAAATGATTTGACCAGATCATCCTGTGCGGGTTTTGGGGAAGGGAGGAAGGCTATGTAGTAGGTCAGCGGACAGCCACCCTTTTAGTCGCCTAGGGATGATCGATATTCATCGATGTTGAATAATCATCGATGTTTAGCGCGAAAACATCGATGTTTTGACATGGATGTTAAGTTATCGATAACATCGATACATCGATGTTATAAGAATAAACATCGATGCAGTCTATGCCATCTAGCGGTAATTAGGTATAGTAGATTGTGTGCTGTGAGAAATAAAGTTAAAGCACAGAATAATCTATTCTGTGGATGAAGTAAATAGATTACAGCCATTGCTTACAATAGAATAAGTTACACATAATGATTGTAAGTATCACATTTGCACATTGTTGAATTAGTCTTGTTTTCTGTGTGCAATCTACCAAATTCTTCACAATCATGCTTGTGACATAGAACACAGTGACCTCATTTTCCAATTACAACGTTCTGAAATTCATGCTTCTGTTGGGAAATCTGAGATTTTTGACATTTGGTTCTTACTAATGATGGCCAACAGTTTTTCCTGAAATTTTGTAATGCTTATGTTTCTCTGCCAATTTTCCGAACCACTATAGGAACGTTTTCCGCTGGTCTGATAGGTTCACGTTTAAACCTCTTGCCGTTTGCAGTTTTTAAAGAAAATTAAAAACAAATTCCTATTATATGATTACAAAGTATAATATAAATATGTAATAAAAAGGGATACCACCTAAGTCTCGACTTTTACTTTCAATGGTGGCGGTCGTGTTAATAAATAAAATAGCTTCTTTATTTTGCCACCTAACTAAAACATCGATGTCCAAAAACATCAATGTTTTTCTTTCGATGTTTATTGTACATCGATACTTTTGATTCGATGTTAACATCGATGTCAACATCAAATTGTTACTAATGATAAGATTAAATATAACTTTATTATTATCGATTATATTAGCATTATTAATTGTATATAAAGAGAATTTCTGTGAATATCTTATTTATTAATGTTTTGGAAACAGAAATGATTATTATTTAAAAATGAACGCATCCATGACGATTATTGAATCTAGTGACTAATGATTTAAATATCGTTACTTTTTTGGTAATAAAGTGTACATTTATTAATTTCAGTATATTACTTTTCTTGTGATGAATGTTAATTTTGTGCAATTAATTGAATCCATCTAGCCTAACCACCTTTCCAACATGAGCACACTAAAATTCTAGGAGTTCACTAGTAATATATACAAAAAAAAAAACATTTTCAAATTTTGCCTTGTTTTGGCTTTTTACAGTTTTGTTAGTGTCAAAAATTCAAAATTTGACAATAAAAATACAACGGCTGTAGAAGCTTTTTAAATTACGCACAAGGGGATCCAGGAATTTAATATTCCAAAATCAAACGGAAAAATATATGATGTTTATTTATATCTAATTTTGATTTATTTTTTCGTAGTTTCTTTCTTTTAAAATCATTAGGGACCAAATCTCATCGAAAAAAGTTCAATGACAAGACTTTCTGCCACCCGCCCTCCTTGACTTGGCTGTGACAGAGGGACAACCGCAGAAGTGATTTTATTTTCTTGGATAAACCATCTTTCTGAAAGAGGTCTCTCAAACCGAAAATAGATTTTCTTAACTAAATCCGATGAATTCGACCACACTTTCAATAATTTGAATGCCGTACATTAAATTAACATTTGTAAATAAATGAAATGTACAAAGTTAATGTAGTTGTTTCCAGTGTTCTACAAAATATTTTAAAATATTCATTTGCTAATTTGAAAAATATAAATTGGTTCATTGTCTAATTTTTTTCTTCACAGTTAACCCATTTTATGTAAATGATAATAATTATATATCTATCTCTATAATAACTATACTCCTAGTATTATATCCTAGATTTGAAATCTTCAAGAAACACGATTATTGCACCATTCTATAAATATTGCCAGACTGAAATATTATCACCGCTAACGGCATGCGTATCAACGAACGAATTTGGAAGGCGTTTATCGTTACTATTGATCCATTTCCGCATTTGTTCTAAGCCACTGCTAAAGTGACAACACTATAAGTGCTTTTTCGGCATAGAATTACATCTTTAAAATAGTTTTACATCGGCTTCAAATAAACAATGATAAAACCAAATAAATTTACGGAATTGTACTTTAAATATTGTCTTTCTCAAAAGCTACTTGATCATAAAAATGGCAACGTATATCTCAAAACCAATTTTAATATCTTATCAACATAACAATAATAAAATTTATAAAATAGTCAACTTAGTTTCTAATGAGATGCACCTCAGCCATATGCTTCTTGTAACCTTCTCGATAGTCAAAAGCCTCAGGACAGAGATGACAACAGTACATATTCGTTAGATCGGAGTGCACAAGTCTAACGTGATATTTCAAAGCAGATTGATTAGAATACACTTTCCCGCAATGCGGACAATTTCCGCACTGTGAACTATGATGAGGTTGTATCTCGACGTTTCTAATGTGAATATTCAGCTCTTCAGGCGACATAACTTCAATATTGTCAACGATGTCCTCGGTTTTGATACGTTGCTGTAAGAATTCGGCAGGATATTCGAATGCGCAAGGGCTGGAAGAGTCCGAGCAAGATTTCGTTTGACGCCGATCTGTTTCGTCTGGAGGTTTTCGAGGGATGAAAACGGCTTTAGGAATATCCGACAGAGCGCACATTTTCTCTACTTGAGATGCTATTTGAGTAGTTTTTCCTGTAAACCAATTCAAAACCATGTAATATTTGCATGAAGAAATTAAGGATACTAATAACTATTTAATATAAGAATTGTATATCCTAATTGCAGGAATATTCTATGTATAAAGGTTAACAATCCTTAGACCTTAAGACAATAAATTATTTTTAGGTAGGACTCATCTGTTGTCCATCTTTCAATTTGTATTTATAACTCCCAGTTACATATCAAACTATGACTATGATCACAATCTCACGATTTCAAAAAAACATACCCACAAAGACTCCAACTGTCACCCTGGAAGTCTGTACAGGGTGGTATATATTAATGGTTGACCATGACCCTGAATTAGACGGTTATATCAAGGTCAAAGGTATTTTTTTAATGAGAAACCCCATTTTTTACTCGAAATTCGGAAAGAAAAGAAATTTTACGCCCAGAGTGTCCCTGACCACGACAAAGGTCAAATGGATTTTTACTAACTGTAATTCCCATTTTCATTCTGGATTTGTAGGAGCACAGTATTGGATGAGCAAAGATGACTTAGATCTTGAGCTGACCTTGTCAATAAGCTTTTTACAAAAGAGAACCCCCATTATTTGTTGCAGATTCAAAGAGCGGAAAATTTTACGTCCAAAAGGAGCTTGTCCACGACCAAGGTCAAATAGATTTTTTCAAATGAGAACTCCCATTTTTTAATCTAGATTTGTCAGTGGCGCAGTATTGAACGTCCAAACAACCTTGACCTTCATTTGTCCTTGAACATGAACTTGATGGTAATATCAAAGTAAAAACAATAAAACTCTCTTTTGAAAAATCTATCTGACTTTGGTCGTGGCCAAGGTAATGACTAAGGTCAGGTCAAGGTCATTTTGGACATAAAATTTTCCGCTCTTTCCGCATCTGGAATTTAAAAATGGGTGTTCTCGTTTGTGAAAGTGCATTTGAACTTGATGTGACCTTCAAGCTTATGGTCAAGGTCAACTCAAGGTCTATGTCATATTTACTCATCCAATACTGCGACCCTACCAACCAAGAATGAAAAACGGGAGTTGTCGTTTGTAAAAAGCCATTCGACCTTTGTCGTGGTCAAGGTAATGATCAAGGTCGAGGTCAAGGACGTAAAATTTTCCGCTCTTTCCGAATCTGGAAAAAATGCATTATACCTCGATATGACCGTCAAGTTCATAGTCTAGGTCACAATTAGATACCTAGGGAACAATGCTAAAATTTTGTATTTAACATTTTTGAAAAAAATTGCATTCCTGTAGAATTATTCAGGGATTTCTCTACTTTTGGAACACCCTGTATCAAATACTGGAACGGTACATTAAGTTACTTAATATATAAATTGTTAATGTTGGATTCTTCAAGCACAAAAAATATTTATGATTTACAAAAATTTGCACGTGAGTCTTCGCCTTTAGATATATTTAACGAATAGGCTTAGAGTAAATAAATAAAAATAAATAATTGCTTTATTGTCCAACAGTTTCCCATTTACAGGACAATTTAAAAATGCAACATTGCGGTACTAACTATTTGATTCAGGGTACATGTAAAAATATCACAATAATTGCATATATTATTAAAATTATTGCACACAACATATACTGGTGATTTCAACAAAATGTTTGTCTGGCTCTTGGTGGCCTTAGCGCTTGGTGTTTCCTTGAGTGAAACGTAGGTACATTAAAATTAATTTGATTTAACAATTCCGAACAGTCTACCATATTATTTACTAATTTAAACAAGAATACAACAGCTGCACAATTTCTCCTTAATTGCAAAGAAGGCAGTTGAAAACGTTCACATAACTCATCATTAGGTATATTCCTTTCTGGATATAATCGATCACTTTTGAGAACCAAATATTTCAGGAATTTTCTTTGGACCTTTTCGACACGTTTGCTGTGAATATCATAATATGGATGCCAAATCATACTTGCATATTCAACTTTAGAATGAACATACCAAAAATATAATGTTTTCAATGCGGAAATATTAGTAAAGTCTCGGCAGTTTCTCAATATAAATCCATAAGACTTTAATGCTTCAGATGTTTTTACAGATATGTGCTCTAGAAAGGTTAATTTATCGTCAAAGATAACTCCCAAATCATTGATACTAGTATTTCGCTCCAACAGTGTACCTTGACTTGAATAAGGAAATTTGATGGCTGACGTTTTCCGGGTATATGTCACTACTTTGCATTTTTTCGCATGTAGATTTAGATTATTTCTATTGCACCAGTTTTCTATAGATACTAATTAGTTCTGAATATTATGACAATCATTTACACCTTCTATTGTAGAAAAGATCTTGAAGTCATCAGCGAAGCATAACTTTTCTGTCGATATTGTATTACATAAATCGTTAATAAACAAAAGAAATAGCAGAGGTCCTAAATTCGACCCTTGAGGAACTCCTGATTTAGCTAAGTATGAGTCCGATTTGAAGCCATTATAAGTCACGTAAATGTATCTGTCTGATAAGTAAGACTTGAGAAAATTTACTGCTTGGATAGAAAATCCAAATCCTGATAGCTTGTTTAACAGAATTCTATGATCAATTCTGTCGAATGCCTTACTGAAATCTGTATAGATCACGTCGACTTGTGTGTTGGTGTCCAGTGCTTCTGAGATATATTGAGTAATTGCTACCAGGTTGGTTGTTGTAGACCTTTTATCAATAAATCCGTGCTGATATGGGGATAGTTGATTGCGTAATAGTGGAAATATGCGATTATTCAGTATGATTTAAAAAAGCTTTGAGAAGTTTCACAGAATAGATATAGGTCTGTAGTTCTCTAATATATTTTTCTCACCATCCTTAAAAATGGGATAAACCTTTGCTACTTTCCAGGCTTCAGGAAATTTATTGCACTTGAGACAGTCGTTATATATATTTGTTAGGAGTCCCGATAGCGCAATATTTTGCTATAATGACGGAATGTTCAGGTCCAGAGGTTAATTTATCTTTTAGTTTCTTACTCGCTGATAATACTTCATTCTCAGTAATGGGTTAAAAGTTTTTATGAATAATTCTATGAGAGTTTGTGGGAGGTATAATATTGTCAGTATTTGTGTTTAAATACGTCCGGTTTATCATATTGACTGTTTTGATAATTTACTATCCCAGGGATCCTTGAATTGTGTCTTCTCGTATGCATATACGACCAAAATTTATTAGGATTTCTTACTACTTCCGACTGAATATCTTCAAGGAAGTTGTTACAGGCACTTTTTATTTGAGCTTTAAACATTTGTCGGAGTCTCTTGAATTCAGTAAGATGGAGTATATGGCCCTGTGCTCTATTTTTGTGCGATATTTGTTTTTTAATTTAATATTTTTGATAACATTACTATCATACCAAAGAGGAAACCTATGAGGATAATTTCTGTGCAAGGGAACATAGAGGTCAAAAATCTCATAAATCTTCTTGTAAAAATTGTCTAGCAAGTTGTTAACGTCGGAAGAGTTTTGCGTAATTATATTCCAGTTCGTTTCGTAGATGGTCCTATACATTGCAGGAAAGTCTGCTTTTTTAAAGTTATAGCTATGAGCATCTAGGTTAGTTTTACATATGGAGGATTTAGCTGGCATGTTGAGCACAGTAATAAATAAGGCCGGATGATGACTGTCTTCAGGAACCAATGGACACTCATCATGTACTACCATACAGGAATTTTGAGATATTACCAGATCCAGTAGTCGGTTTAATTTATTAAATACATAGTTGAATTGGTTGAGTCCGTGTGTATGCATAAAGTTGAATATAACAGAGGACTTCGGGTCCCCATGATTTTGTCTTTAAAATGAGGCACATTGAAATCTCCCAGTAATATCAGGTTCTCAGAGTTTACACAATCTAATTGTTCCAGATGATCAAATAATGCTTCAAATTCATCAGAACATATCTTATCCGGTATATACATTGAGATTAAATATAAAACTTTATAGTCTAATTTACATTTTACAACTATCAATTCAATCAATTAATGTTACATTAACTATTTCTGACGTTATGTTACCATTAACTGCCACAAGAACACCACCACCAGTTGCTTTTTGAACGAGTTAAAATTTTCTGTCTTTTCTATATACTACATATGACTTAGGACATAACTCACCACTGCAAACATTAGGATTTAACCATGTTTCTGTTACACTATTACATCGAATTCACATTCATTAATTCCCGCATTAAACTCATTAATTTTACTGTTTAAGCCACGTACGTTCTGATAGTAACAAGATAGGTCATCGTATTTGGGTTTGGTGAGATTGCTGGAGCTGTTCAGTTTAAAGATTTAACTATTCACGGAATCCGTTGAAGTATTTGATTTTATATGACTCTTCACCCTCAGCGTTCTTTCTTGTCACTTCTTCACGGAGGTTTCTGTAGTGATCCAATTCTCGAAGTGTGCGATCAACAGATATGGCAATTCTATTATAGTTACTGTTCTTTAGTCAACTCGCCTTTTTTATAAGGTTAATTACTTGGTTTTCGTTGTCCAGTGTAATTTTATGGGGTCTTACTTTATTATCGTAAAAACGTCCTAATCTTGCAGGCAGTATGTTTGGTTTCGTAAACGCAGGGTCGACGGTTTCAGATCGGGATTGAGGTGATCCGACATCCTGAGGTTGTTCTGGTAAACCAAACAATATAATATTACGTTTACGATGATTGCGCTCATTTATGTCCGTAATAAGTTCTTCAGAATCGGATGTTGTGGTAGTACTGGTAGATTTCTGGGTTTGCAAGGTCTTGATATCGTCTTGTAAAGAGAGTATCAGTCGTTTCAAGTCATCAATTTGTTTTCCTATATTTCTACTTGCTGAACAAGACCATGAGTATCCTTTATTTGGGTCTGTAAGGATAGCGTGTTCATGTAAAGTAATATTTACACATGAATGTCGAAATTTCTTCTGACACACAGCACAAGACAGCAATAAATTAGCTTTAAATGATTTATTGCAACACGCACAAATAAAATTAGAAGGAATATTATCTCTTTAGCAATAGTTAACCCTAATTTTTTATGCTTCTTTCACTTAAGATTGTTTTTATTGGATAGGTCCAATAATCTGATTTTATATTATGACGCTTGCGATTCTCTCAACAGATGGGGAACACAGATTGTTACAAACACTATTTCTTTTACACTATTAGGAAGATGTTGTATTATTTAATTTCGTTAAAAATAATTTTAACTTTTGAAACTTTTATAACTTTAGGATACTTTTACTACCGTTGAAGGACCACGGAGCACGGTAAACCACGTCTTCACCCTAGGACGGATTGCCTACTAGAGTCAATTTTAATAGAATTTCCCATTAGATTAAAGAGAGACAGATCAGAATCTAAATAATAAGTTAAATTGTTTAAAAATTCACATACTTAAGATGAATAATCGTTGAATTAAGAATTTTATTACCACCAATTCCCATATGGGTTGTAGAGGTGTTATCACTGCAATTCAGTAAAAGATAGAAAACATATCTCAAAACATTTATACCTCCAAAGTAACGATTCGTCATTAGTTAATGATTTGTTAAGTGATAGGAAGTATTAGAAATTAATTATTAGTGATCCGATTGCCCCGATTTAACAAAATGCTTTGTCAATTACAATCTCTAACAGCCAAAAAAATTTCCACGAAATTTGGCTTGCCACAGAATTACGTCGTTGTGAGTTAAATCACTTTTTACCAACGTCCCTTTCGTGATGATGAGAATTAGCATGAAGATATCTTTTGATGTGAGATACTTCTGTATACTGTATGGCCAAGGGTTCCATGTTTTTCCTATCAGAACATCATAGAATGGCAATTTAATATTCCCCGCCTTTAAGTAGAAGGCGGGATCATCACTCTCGCAAGGACAAAAGAATAAACAAATGGTGTACATTTAATAATGTCACGCCACTATTACATGTTACTCACTGCTAATTTTATTTTTGCTTATTTTCAACATAAGGGATTTAATATTTCTAATAATAAGTTATATCACAAACAGTAATTTATGTTAATTTATTTCAGATTAATGCCACCATCAAAGCTCTTCAAACTGTTGAAAATAGTTTACCGCTATAATTTCATTGTAATGGGTGATAGAGAAATTTTAACAAATAATATATCACATCTTAAATACTATAAGAAGATATTTTAACTATACAATATGGACATAAAGTATGGAACATACCAACTAAAATCTACCCCGATTAAAGAAGGAAAAAAAACCCTCGGACGCGACAACCTTAATTTAAAATGCTCAAATTTGGACGTAAATAGATTTATCATGACGTTATTAATTTGGTGTGTATGACGTCATACACAATTTTTTAAATGGCAACCCCAATAATTAATTGTTTTCTGAATGATAATTGTGGCATCTCTGGTTTTTATTTTTTGTGAGTTCTTTGGTAATAACACCACATAAACTGGAAAGTCTGTATATTTCAATAATTAATATATTGATTTGAAAGATCTAGTAATTCTTCATATATGACGTTTATATTTCAAATCGGTTACATAACAAGTTTTTCTGGTACAAATATAACAAAAGAATAAGAAAAAAATCAAAGCAAGTGTTCAAAGTGGCCACCATTTACTAGCCGACAATGAGTAATGCGATTTTCAAATTCTTTTTTTTATATTGGTTAACTCTTGAGGAGTGAATAAGTCTGATTTCTTCCATTATTCTTATCTTTAAATCATCGTACTGTTTGGTTGGTTGACGTAAACTTTTGATTTCAGACAGCCCCACAAAAAGAAATGGAACACAATTCCTACTAATCCAATTGTTTGAGAAAATGGTTTCTAAATAATTTCGAACAAGTTGTGAAAAATGTGGCGAAGCACCGTCCTGCTGAAACCATAGAACATCATCGGGCTGCAGGGATGCTCTGCGCCATTTAGTGCACCTTCAATAAAAAACGGAGCGATGACTGCAGTGCCGACAATTCCGCCCATACGTTGACCTTCTGGGTTTGTCTATTGATAGAGCCATTTAATACAAAAAGATTCTTCATCTGACAAAATTATACTACTTGAAAATTGCAGATCATTATGGCATCGCCCAGTAATTGTTTCATAGAATTCAATGCTTCAGTCAAAATCATCTATATTAAGTTCTTGTCCCAAATGAACTTTGTATGGATGCCACTTGTTCTGCTTTAGGGATTTTAAAACTGAAGATTGACTTATTCCTGGCTGCATTGCGATCTGTTGGTTTGATAAGAAAGGATTTTCTTTGAGTCAAGTCAATAAAACATACAATTGTTTTTCTTCTGATAATGCTGGACGACCTGATTTAGACTGACTCTTATATGAACCAACATCATAAATTTGATCTGTATCTTACTTATGGTTGATCTTGTAATATGTCGGTCAGGGTACTTGTTACTTTTTAATACAATCAAAATTACAATTCAACTCTATCAACTACCAAATTTGACATTTATTATGAAAGGAACAAAAAACCAACTTGTTTATTCATTTTTCATGAAAAAAGGTAAAAACGAACAAAACATTGATCTATAACAAAACATGAAAGGTAGAATTTAAAAAAACAACAACAATAGTGCAGTTTCTACAAATGAATTTGAAAATTTCAGTGCTCATTGTCAGCTAGTAAATAGTGCCAATTTGTACATTATTTCAAAGTACTGAGTTCATTTAATATGAATCCCACACAACACTCACCACAGCAGATTTAACCCAGAAGTAAAATGATTATTTTTTTAAGCAAAATCTGTGCATTAAAAAAGTTATGTAACCAAATTTGCTTAGAAATGAAGGGAGATTTTAAAAATAATTTTTATTTAAAACAAAATCAGTGGTGTACCATCAATGTTTGCCAAAATATTGTGGCCAGATTTTCCATGAATGCCACTGATGGAAATAAAAATGCCTCTTGATGTGTCGTACATGTACACCAAATTTCATTTAAATTTGTAGAGTGATATTAAAGATGATTTAAGTATCTCAAAAGTTAACACTTCTAAATCATAACTTCATACAAATAATTTCCTGAAATTTGTTTTAATTAAATATTGGTTACATTACACTGGTGTTTGGATTGCACTGCAAATTTGAATTTTAATGAAAAATAACAATTTCATGCATTTAATGACTGATTTAGAATCATGAGCCAGGATACCTATAAGTTCTAAAAAAATTCTCAGCAAATTATAAGCTCAACATGTGAATTTGTGAAATATGTACTGGAAAATTTCATTAAGCAACTTGTGTTTTACATTACTACACAACATTAATGAGAACAAAAGTCTTCATATAAAAATTATACAAATTTCATAATTTAGAAACATATTTTATATTTTACTTCATATAGTATTTAGTAATTCTTAAATTACCTGCTTGAGCTGTCAATGATCTCTCCAGAATGCTACTAGGTTTGTCTTTCAACTCCAAAGCAGCTTCTAAAATAGATCCTTGAGTTTCTTTTTCAGCAACAATTACTTCTACTTTTTCACTAACATCTATGTCATTATTATTGCCAATATCGATTTCTTCTTCAGTCTTTATTCTATCTGTTTCATCCAAAGAAAAATGGGATATGTGTTTTGAATCATTGATTAATTCTTCATTACTTAAATTTGAAGTTACTTTTTTTGGTTTTGGATTTAGCTTAATTTTTTTTGTTGGAACTTCTTGAGATTCATTCACCTTAGCTTTAGGTTTAACAGGAAAAGCAACTTGCTTTTTTGGGGGAGGATCATTGGTATTCATCAAACCAGATACTTGAAGAACCATGGCTGTGTGTAGAAAGGAAGATAATTGTTCTTCTGAAACTGTAACTTCTCCATGGTACATGAAATTTATAATTGCCATCAAATCTGAATGACACACATCTCTGAGTATCACAATTGGATGTGAACAAGGGTTTTCCTAAAGAAAATATTTGGTTTAATACCTGTTTGTTCATGCATGTGCTACTTTAAACCTTACCTTAAAAATTGTTCTAAAATATGGGCTACATGCTGAGAGAATGAACTTATGGGCTTTTATATTGATACCTTCGCAAGTCAGAGTAACATCTGCTAGGTCTTCTGTAGTTTGTAAACTTTCAAAAGCACTAAGAATGTTACTTTGAAATCTGGTCCATTTTAAACAGAAGTGTTTTGTAGACATATTTCGATAAGAAGTTAATTAAATAATACATCAAATTCAAACTATTAACGGTAATATTAAAATGAAAACAATATAATTTTTGAAAACAAATAAATTAAAAATAACCACGTATTAAATCATATTGAAAACATACTGAAATGTCAAAGGAAGAAAATAGAAACGTCGTATGAGTAAAATATTTATTTTAGTTCAGTCACTTTGGAACAGATGTCACCACGGAAAAAAATTAAACTAGGAGCGAAAACTAACATGCAACTAACCCAATTTAAAATTATTAAATATGAAGTGCAAATATTTCAAATTATTTCCCTGAAATGTTTGCACAATTAAGTCCCCCTGTGATTTCAACAGTGTAAACATAAAAATAACGAAATACTTAGATTCATTGGGTGATATTTATTCAGCAGGCAACTAGTTATGCAAATATTTGTTAGATTAATTGCCATTGGAAGATTAAAATTGAAGCTTCACTAAATTTCTTTTTTTTAACCGACTTCAAAAAGAAGGAGGTTCTCAATTCGTCTGTATCTATGTAGCTTTTTTTTTCTATTGAAATATACAATAATTGTCAATAAAATGTGTATTTTAGTAATATGTGTCGATATACTATTTTGATAAGGAAAACAGTCAGTTTTGCGTTGTTATATTTATGTGTAAAACGAAATAAAAATAATTTGGTATAGTGCCAGTTGAACTCTTATTTAAGAGTTCTGTACCAACTTACATTATTGTTTTAAGCAAATTATGTACCATTATGCAATTAAAGCCTCTAGTTTCATATATTACATAATGCTTTTGAAAATAATTTAAAGTTTCATTTTGCATTTAATTTTATAATTTGCCCACCAAAAATAATATTAATATTTCTTGTAAACTATTTTCCATTGTTTCAGCTTAGTAGTTTTTGAGATAAAGGGGCGAATGGGACGATTTTCGTATGTTTTATATAATACATTTTTAAAATGTTGTAATGTTTTTATTTTCACACTCTTCGAGTTCAGTTCAGTTCTCGGATTTATTTAAAAACACAGTCCAACTCACTTTAATTTATTTCCACTACTTTAACACAATTTATATTCACAGAACTGTTTAAATTTATTATAACTATACGACAGTCGAATACTAAATGAATCGAAATTCTCTAGTAGGTCAACGAGCCGTCGGGAAATTTTTTTCGTGTGTTCTCGAAGATTCGAGGAAATTCCATGAATGTCTGTTAGAGATAGCCGCCGGTCTCTGGTCGAATACCAATTGCACCAGATATCGGATGAATGCCGATTGCACCAGATATTGGATGAATGCTGATTGCACCAGATATTGGACGAATTCCCGACAGATTGCCCCCTCCTTAAGACCATTTCGGCCCGGAATGTCCCAGAATCCTTCATGGTATGGCGATATTTGCAGAATTCTCCATTTCGACAACGGGACGTTCGGTGGAAGTAACTGTCAACGGTCTTCGAATCTGGGCTGCGTATATTGAGACAGAATACAAGGATGTCGATGCCACTGAATCGAAAGATAGTTTCCATCATACTTCTCACCACCCCCAATTCAGTCCATTCCTCCCACCGACTATCTTTGGGACTGCCAATTTCATCAGGTTCTTCTCCATCATCACAGTCCTCAATTCTACCAGGGTCTTCCAAAGATCGCTATATGTTGGCTTGTCCTGCGAGAATGTTTTCGTTACCAATGCCACTTCAGTAGATAACCAAAGCGGTTTCTGGGGCGGAAATGGCCATAAAGGTAACCAGTCATCGAGTTCTCGCCGGGAGCTGCTGCCGAGCTGTTGGTAGTTGGTGTTTGGATAAGAAGAAGAAGTCATTGGGAAGAAGAAGTCATTGGGGGTGGTCGTAGGGGTGCGCGAAAAACATTTAGGTGTGGCGCAGAGGTGCGCGCCATCTGTTGGTAATAAATGAACGCCATTGTATTGTGGGTTGCGTGTGTTGCAGGAGTGCACGCCATCTGTTGTTGGTTGTGGTGGTTAGAAAGAAGAAAAGCTAAATACTTGACCGGCTATCGAACGCGGCTTGCCTGCACAGATCAAACACAAGACTTGCCTGATTACAAAGTCAGGTGTCAAGCGAGCTGCGCTAATGCGGTTAATCGAGAAATGTTTATTTGAAAAGGTATAGTATATGCCCGTTGCGCGGGCGCGTGTTTTTGGGCGTTGTTCCGTTGGCGGGTTGGATATTTGATGCTAGAATTTGGATGGGGGGATATGGTATTTTGTTGGCTGTAAAAAAATTTAAAATCTTTTGCTAATTGCATGCATGCGCGAGAACGTCCACTCCTTCGAGTCTATAGTTTTCGTAAGCGAGCGCCTGCCTGCGCAAGAACGGAGGTCAGTAAAGTTAGCACCGCCATTTTACAGAAACTGAAATTAAAACATATGGGAATTACGAGCTATTTAGGAGCTCTTGATTTTTACCTAAATTGATTTTTGAGCTCAATATTTACTATGGAAAACGTGCAAAAAACTATTGGCGGTGCTAACTTTACGTAAAGTTAGCACCGCCATCTCAGAAAAACAAACAAAAAAATGTTGTGAAGTGTCTCAAATTAGGAGCTATTTACGAGCTTTTAATTGACGTATTGAACGTCAACCCCTAAATTTGTCTAAGTGGCAAAAACCACTCCCGAAAAAATATTGAATTTAATTTTAAATTTAAAATCTATTCAAATTATCTACGATTTACGAGCTCTTTCCTGGTGTAATGCACATAAACATCTAAAAATGTTCAAGGGGTGAAAACAACCCCCCAAGTATGCAGTTTTTTATGATTAATAAATTTTGAAAAATACCAGCATGATCTACGATTTACGAGCTTTCCAACGGTATATTACACGACAACATTCAAATTATTGGAAGGGAGCAAACCACCCCCCAATTATGCAGTTTTTTCAATTTTTATGATTTATAAATTTTGAAAAATACCAGCATGATCTACGATTTACGAGCTTTCCAACGGTATATTACACGACTACATTCAAATTACTGGAAGGGGTGCAAACCACCCCCCAATTATGCAGTTTATTCAAATTTTATGACAATAAATTTTAACAAAAACCAGCATGATCTACGATTTACGAGCTTTCCAACGGTATATTACACGACAACATTCAAATTATTGGAAGGGAGCAAACCACCCCCCAATTATGCAGTTTTTTCAATTTTTATGATTTATAAATTTTGAAAAATACCAGCATGATCTACGATTTACGAGCTTTCCAACGGTATATTACACGACTACATTCAAATTACTGGAAGGGGTGCAAACCACCCCCCAATTATGCAGTTTATTCAAATTTTATGATAATAAATTTTAACAAAAACCAGCATGATCTACGATTTACGAGCTTTTCAACGGTATATTACACGACTACATTCAAATTACTGGAAGGGGTGCAAACCACCCCCCAATTATGCACTTTTTTCAAATTTTATGATTTATAAATTTTGAAAAATACCAGCATGATCTACGATTTACGAGTTTTCCAACGGTATATTACTGGACTACATTCAAATTACTGGAAGGGGTGCAAACCACCCCCCAATTATGCAGTTTATTCAAATTTTATTATTTATAAATTTTAACAAATATCAGGATGATCTACGAATTACGAGCTTTAAAATACTACATTAAAATTTTTGGAAAGGATGCAAACAACCCCCTTAATTTCCCAGTTTGTCTATATTATGTGATTTTGTTCATTTTCAAAACTGACAGCCTAATCTACGATTTAGAAGCTCTTCAAGGATATATAACACGATTATTTTCAAATTATGCAAACAACCCCCAATTTATGAATTTTTTTCCAAATTTGTAGTTCTTAAATTTTTAAACTGTCAGAGTTTTGAAATGGTTGAAAATATTAAATATTATCCTTACCGCGGCAAAGGTTTAGAAATCTAGATTTTACAAATTTTGTGATTTGAAAACTTGGAAATGGTGTAAGATGTAATTATCTACGATGTATAAGCTTTCCAACAATATATTTAAAAACGGCTACTGTTGTAGTCATTATTCGGATAAATAATTGTATTATGAATTATGTTCTTTTAATTAACTAACGAAAAATTGTAACCATCTTTATGGACCACGTGTTGTTACCGTTTCTTCTGGTTTTGTATTCAACTCGCTTCTTCTTCAAAATCGTTGCTCGAAGTTTTAATAATTACCTCAAAGTTTTTTGTTTCTAATTAACATATTAAAACTTAGTTGTTTCAAATAGAAATAGCAATATTTTGATGTATTACGAAATGCACAGATTAATTCCAGTCGGCATTTTTCAACCAACAACGTTAAGAAAATATAAGTCAAATAATATTCTTATTTTTATCTAACCTTTACCATTTAAAAATGGGCTGAATCTATAATCTATACAAGAAATATAAAACAGGAGTTTGGTATCTGAGGGGGCATGTATTTTGTTATTATTCTTTCAACTATTATTTTTGTACCCACAATAATCAAATTATTCATAGTAACCCAATAATACAAATAGGAATACATAAAAGATCAAAGGTATTTGAATGAATTAAACAAATGTGTTGTCTCGCCATCTAGGTGCCCTTATTCCTACCTGTAACTAATAACTCAGTAAAATTTCCATAGATGGACGATTTCATATTTGAAATTACTGGTTAATGTCATAAAATATATTAGAATTTTTTGTTAAAATCCAGTGTCATTGATTTTTGTGTGTATAGATCTGCAACCCGCTATTCGAATTTTCTAGGAGGGTAAGCAACAGTTTGGTTCTCATTTGTTGAGGAAATGTTTATTGATATTAATTATATAAATAACTACTTCAATATAGGTACCTACTTATTGAGAGAATTTCAACGTACTTGAATTTCAAAAAGAAATGTTCTTAAATCAAATGATAGCGATTAATTGTATAATAAAGTATATTATATATGAGTTTGAACGTAAAGGATGAGTACAGAGTGGCGTATATTACTTGTGTTATTTAAGAATTTAAGTCACCCCTGCAATAGAAAATATCACATTACGAATTTTTTACTACTTTAATAAAATATATTGCCTCGACTAGAACCAGTGGCACCAATCAAATATTAGATAACAATTATCAGAGAACTGTTTCCAATATATTCACATAATGTGTATTCAAATTTATTTTTTCATGCTACAGAAAAGGCCATTATAAACAGTGGCAAGAAGGCTTTTTCGAATGTTACATCAAAATCTAAAATGAAAATTCTTTAATAGGCCAAAAATAACGTTTTAAATTTAGATATTTGAAAATAGACTAAAATAATTATGTAAAAATATTGGGGATGGACTAATAAGATGGTAATATCTTTTTCATTACTGAGTATCCTTATTGGCAAAACAACATTACTGGTGTACAAACCGCATAATGAATGAATTAATTGACAAACAATATTTTATGAGTTAATCCAACACTGAAAAAAATTAGTTTCCTTGAGGAAACCTTGGGGGTGGTTTGCAACCCTTCCAGTAATTTGAATGTAGTCCAGAAATATACCGTTGGAAAGCTCGTAAATCGTAGATCATGCTGGTATTTTTTAAAATTTATAAATCATAAAATTTTAATAAACTGCGTAATTGGGGGGTGGTTTGCACCCCTTCCAGTAATTTGAATGTAGTCGTTTAATATACCGTTGGAAAGCTCGTAAATCGTAGATCATGCTGGTATTTTTCAAAATTTATAAATCATAAAATTTGAAAAAACTGCATAATTGAGGGGTGGTTTGCACCCCTTCCAGTAATTTGAATGTAGTCGTGTAATATACCTTTGGAAAGCTCGTAAATCGTATACCGTGCTGGTATTTTTTTAAATTTATAAATCATAAAATTTGAATAAACTGCATAATTGGGGGGTGGTTTGCACTCCTTCCAGTAATTTGAATGTAGTCGTTTAATATACCGTTGGAAAGCTCGTAAATCGTAGATCATGCTGGTATTTTTTAAAATTTATTAATCATAAAATTCGAAAAAACTGCATTCTTGGGGGGTTGTTTTCACCCCTTGAACATTTTTAGATGTTTATGTGCATTACACCAGGAAAGAACTCGTAAATCGTAGATAATTTTAACAGATTTTAAATTTAAAATTAAAATTCAATATTTTTTCGGGCGTGGTTTTTGCCCCTTAGACAAATTTAGGGGTTGACGTTCAATACATCAATTAAAAGCTCGTAAATAGCTCGTAATTTGAGACGCTTCACAAAATTTTTTTGTTTGTTTTTCTGAGATGGCGGTGCTAACTTTACGTAAAGTACCGCCAATAATTTTTTGCACTTTTTCCATAGTAAATATTGAGCTCAAAAATCAATTTAGGTAAAAATCAAGAGCTCCTAAATAGCTCGTAATTCCCATATGTTTTAATTTGAGTTTCTGTAAAATGGCGGTGCCAACTTTACTGACCTCAAGAACGGCAGCTCCTTCGAGTCTCTGATTTTGTCGGATGATTCAAGGCATTGAACGCCTGCATGCGCGAGAACGTCCACTCCTTCGAGTCCATAGTTTTCGTAAGCGAGCGCCTACCTGTGCAAGAACGGCAACTCCTTCGAGTCTCTGATTTTGTCGGATGATTCAAGGCCGAGCGTAATAATTTTGAGATTTGGGAAATTTTTTAATGATGAATCAAGAATTTGATGTTATGATTTCTAGTAGCCTGCTAATAATTTTTGGAATAAAGTAACGAACGAGGTTCAAGATGAGCATAGTGTCTCACCAACTGATGTTAAATGCAGATCGATAAAAATGACTTTACTTAAATCAAGCTTTATAATATTCACAGTAATTTTGAAAAATGTCTTGTATGTTAATATACCTTATGGAACCAAGGACATGGCTGTATGCCCTTCAGGGAACTGTTTGAACCGCTCCAACTATACATTGATGGCTCGAGATAGATTAAACGATTGCCTGTATATTTTGCTCGCCTGTCAAACACAACAAAAAATTTCAAACTGAAGGTGATATTTTCTGATGACACTGAAGGTGACACTGATTGGATTTCAGCAGCATCTTACCAAGATGAAAAAACTTTACTATCGAACAGCTCAATGACTATACGTGATGCCAACCTACAAGAGGAGCTCCACAAAGTGCTAATTCTTATTTGTGTAACACTCTCTACAATTACAATATTATTACTTAAATTAATTATGAAATGTATAAGGAAAAGAATGAATAATTAAAACACATAGTTATATACAATGTTTTATTTATGTATTTAGAAGCCAATAATAAACTACATCAACATTCTCTTTTGCACATCGTACTGGGTCATTGCAGCGGCAGTGAAAAATGCATGGAGAGTCAGAAGGTTCCAGTTCAAAAGTGCCTTTGAAGTTTTTCAGATTGATTAGGTGACAGTGTGATTCTCCATCTTCGTTAAGCAGTTTTCTCAAATTGTGAATTTTCAGCTCTTCAAATAACTTGATAAATAAAAAGTCATATTTCTGATGGCCTCTTACATATATGTGCGTGCATTTGGTTAGGAAAATTCTCAAAATATCGTTCACAGTATTCAAATCGTAGTGGCCATCAGAGTAGTGGAGTCCATATAGCTGTTCTTCCAAATATCGTACTTGCCTTTTGTCTGCTGCTGATAGAGAGTTAAACGGTTTGGGTGGTTTAAACAAAAACACACCTGTGCCTTTACGTGTCTTGATAACCAATTCTTTGGGAACAAATCTTCCCTCGATTTCGAAGCCTTGAATGTCGACAATTGCAATTTCCATGGTGAACCGAAACTGATTTTCTAAACATTTAATATAAGCTTCGGACAATTTCGCTGAGTGGGAGAAATTCCATTAGGCAATCGTGGATAATTATGCAGAAGGCTCGGGTCTTATCGGGAAATCCCGTCTGTCTTTCAATATCCAGGCGAATATCTACAGCCGAGGATTTCATGGTGTCCTCACGTCGGGAGCAATCGATGACGAATAGGGTGTGCGTCTTGAATGCAACATAATCCAGTAGAGGGTGTTTGCCACCGCCAAAGCTGGGATAAAAGTCCGTATACCTTTTGTACGCCTCACCGTACTCACTCTTTGAAAAATCTAAATCAAATTTCTCCATAGGCCAAAATTCGCTATTTAAATTTAGACGAATATTGGAAATGTGAATATTATGAAATTCCTTGGGATCTTCTTTGATGTTGCTGTGGCGATCCGTTTAGAAGGCTAAGATAACGTAACGAGGGCTTTCCAGTGCGGCACACGTCTTCACAGCCCAAATTTCACGAGTAGCACCTGTTTTGAGAGCAGGCAACTCATTTAGCTCCCATTTACGAAACGGTAAAATTATACTGGAATCCGCTTTGACGGCTTGCAGTAAATCCAATTTAACGTCATCCTTTGGAAAAATGTGACGGACTTTGAGTTCGATGTTGTTTATTGTCACTTTGCCCTTGGTAGCAGCATCCGCGATTATAAGGCAATCATCATCGCTACGGCTTCGCACCAGACGAATTGTTTGTTTACCACACATCACCTGCTTGTCGTCGTTGAAGATGGAAAACAAATGTCCCAATGGAATGTACATGTGAAGAGTTATATCGGCGGCATTAATATACGCTTTATGTGGAAAATTCCACCCGGCTATGAATAGGTCCTTTGAACTGTTGGGGTCGTAGCACAAGTATCCACGAATTGTACTCACGCGACCAGGGTCTCTCACGGTTTCAATTTCCTTGCCGCACAACTCGTACGTAACGCTGTCGAAGAAGAAAGCCCCAGCATTTGGTGATAGAGAAACATCTCCATTGCCTGCTGTCTTCACCACTTGTCCCTGGATTGAGATGCAGGAATCAGCCATGGAAAACCAACAATCTGTTTGATTGACGGTGATTTCAACGATATCATTGTTGCCGAATGGCTTGACCTATGGATAGTAGGTTCGCAACTCCTCACGTCTTACTCTATCATAAAATTTGGTTTGCGGAAGATATCGAACATTTGAGGAATTGACATGGTAGCCGAGCGTTTGTAGAAACAATCTGTTTGAGAGCGTGAGTGATCTCTTGAGAAGTTTCATAGAAACTGATGGTGTTCGAGGAGCAGTTGACTTTCTATATGGTTCTTCATCAACAAGTCGACCCATTATTATTGTAGTTGTTTCAGCTCAAGTCGAATGATGATTTCTTCACCACGAAAATTGACAAGTTCAGAGTCTTGATTCAAAATTTGTGAGGTTATCTATTTCGCTTCTTTTAATCGGCAAATAGATTAAATGCTGAGGTGTTTCGTCGATGGCAAAACCAGGATCAACTGCAACGGCAAACTCCTAAATGGTGTCTGAAGGAGTGTTGTTGTAGAAGGCTCCCAATGTGATGTTGCTATCAATGTGGATGGTACGCACCTTGATAATGTTCACTGGTAAATCGGAACTGTGAACTTGATTGCGTGGTAGCAGTTGTTTAGAGAAGCCCAGAATATCACCGATGCTGTCTTGCGGTTGAAAGTCCACAGCGTACTTGCTGCTGAAAAGCTCACACTTGAGAGTATTCTTGTTGGGTTTCAATGAGAAAATATTCTCAACGTCCTTTGCCAAATGAATGCCAAGTGCCTTTCTAGTATAAGCTTCGATGTCACCAATTTCGTATGAACCTTCAGGCAAGTCGATGAATGTTTGCGTGTTGTGATCGTCAAACAGGGTAGATCTTGTCATCTCTCTCAATGTTTGGGATGCTATTGTACGAGTGAAAAGTCAGTAAAGCAAGACCGTAGTTGTTGTTGGGATCCAACTGAATAGGTAGTTGAAAATCAATCGACAATATTGGGCTGCGACCTTTCAATGTGATGATCACAGACATGACTGAAAACTGGCTGTTTGTTAGCTGCTAATATAGGTACAGGTAAAACAACAATAACGCAAAATATTTATTTTTTTATTATAGAGAAATTTCAAGCATAAATGGCGCACAATTTGATTGATGTCTGATAAGAGTCATTGTTGTAGAGGATTTTCACTCCATTGCCAAAGTAGTTGACTAATTCTCGGGTTGGTTTCAAACATCCAATGCTATCAAAGTACTGAACGGTGTTTCCATTTCGCACATAAGCTACCCAATGCGTACCGTGACGACTGCTGGTATCCAAATTAACGATGGCAGACTCTCTTGTTTGTGAATGTTTAGGTAAGGCGTCTCGCATAAATACTCCCCTAAAGTGGGGATCTTCAATTGTTTGACATATTGCTCAAGCTCGTGATTGTAGAGTGCTCGGTTGGGTAGCTTTATTGGGAGTTTTTTTGCTTCTTTACGTAAATTCCGAAGCCGTTGAGGGACCGCTTCCTTTCTTCGCAAGCTCTTCCATGGCTTGAATATGGCGCTGGTCCTCCTCCAACTTCTTACGGGCGTTCTTTGTATCTATCACGGCTTTGGCTACTCTACTGGTTCCGCCGGTAAGAGCTCCAAGTGCTAACAACCCCGCAAATAGGGGTATTAGTGGGAGAAACCCACCAATTTTTCGACTCAAAAGGAATGACTCGAGGTACATGGATTTTCTTGCGACCGCCTGCCTTCTTAATGACTGCTCGGGCTGCTCTCAACGCCAATAACGATGTCTTACGGACATCACCTCCAGATCCGGCAATATCTCTTTTGATTGTTAGAACCACATTCTGTCGAAAAGATTTTTTTCCACATCGTTTTTTGATTCCAAGCCCCATCTTGCGCTTAGCCTTCATGCCTGTAGTTATAAGCCAAGAAGCTGCTTTTTCTCCAAGTAAAGCCTCCTTTGACTTGAATCTCTCCCAGGCTCGATTTTCCAACTCGTAATCAGCCTTTTGACGATCCGCCAAAGACTTGTATTCTATCTTGTTGATTCCCTGCCGATCCTTAGAGAGACGATCTTGAAGTTTTGTACCGGGTTCACAAAACTAATAACCAGGTAGATGTAGTTCAAATGGTAATTTATTGATTGCGCTATTTAGTAGACTGCCTCCTTTGGAAGTTAGCATGATACTGATTGAAACTGAGATAGACTACTGTATTTAATTAGTATCGGCAATAAAGATGATGTCAGTATATCGTAAGATGTATATGAAGCAACAAGATGTCCAACTGCCTATCGAAAATTTAGACTTTGTTGAAGAATCGTTGTCATCAGCAAGTCGACACGGAAAATTGTTACCAAATTCCCTACGAGCAGCATTCTGCGGACCTAATGGTTGCGGAAAGACCAATCGTTATCACTGCTATTCAATGAAAACGGCCTACAATTCGAGAACGTCTACATCTATTCCAAGTTACTCTACCAACCAAAGTACCAGTCTTACAAGACGTTCTCAAGCTGATTAAAGGTGTATCGTATTTTCCCTTTAAAGAGAACGAAGAAGTAATTGATCCGAGTGAGGCAAGCGAATGTTCAGTATTCATTTTCGATGATGTGAATGGTGATAAACAAAACAAGATTGAGAATTTTTTTTCGATGTGAAGGCACAGGAATATCGATTCAATATATTTATCTCAAACGTACAGCAAAATACCTAAGCAACTGATTCGAGACAATTGCAACGTGATTGTCATATTCAAACAAGATGAGGTAAATTTGAAACACGTGTTTGATGAGCACGTGTCTCCCGACATGGACTATGATAAATTTAAGGCAATGTGTTCGAAATGCTGGCAAAATCGTTTTGGCTTTATTACAATAGCTAAGGACTTCAACTTGAATGATGGCCGCTACCGTAAAGGATTCGATAAATATATGAAGCTTCAATAAAGATTATTGCTATTAGTTGATAAAAATGTCTTCATTGAGTAGCAACATTGCTGCCACTACTCGAAAGAAAAAGATCAAGCAATTGGCACGTTCTATTCGCAAAAAATATGTCAGCCTTAAACTGGGAAAGTCCGAACATGATGAAACATTGAATAAGCGTTTTGGACCGGTAATGACACCGCTACAAGATATTGCCTCAACTACGACAAAAGTTCTCACTAAGATACCAACACAGACCATTAAACGTGAAGTAATTAAACAAGAAGTGCAGGAGCTGCCACCAGTCAAAAAACATGAGTTGGAAGAGACACAATATCTCGCTGAAACTAGTATGCATACCAATGATGATGATGATGATGAGGTGGAGAACTAAACCTTTTACGAGGATCCCGGTAAAATCTCTCTAAAGAAGCACTAGAGGACTACATGGAGCAGTATCCTCCAGATTCACACAAGTACCTTGAAGACTATATCACTAAAAGCGATGATATTGACAACATATATGGAGCTATATATGACGCTGCAAGTTCCAAATGGTTTCTTGGGCAAAAGGAAATCAATTTCAGTCGTAGTACAGGCCACATTATCGTTGGTGGGCTACAGTTTCGAGGTACTCCAGGGCTATATCAATTAATATTTTTCAAGTCACCTGATTATGCTCCCGATGATTTAGAAGCATACCGAAAAGTGTTGGTAATGACATCAGCACATAAGAATGCAGCAGGTCGTTTGAAAGCTTTAAGTCTATATAAATGAAATTAAAAAACCAATGTTTCCTCGTCAGGCGAAAAAGCAGCGTTTTGCTGGAACTGCTATGAAGTTAACTTACAATAACAAGCCAATGGAATACGTCTACTGGGATGATCCCAACGAATTGGTTGAACGGTTGAAACTACTGATTGCATCTAAGGAAGCAGGCAACACCTCTCACGACAACGAAATAATTGTCAGTGTGTTGAACCTAATAGATGTCGGTGACATCTACCGTCTATTGTGTAATTTAAGTATATGAAGGCATACTATGCTATAACATATACCATAGTTAGACAGATGGTTCGAGTGTTTTATAAAATATATCTGGATATATATCTGTATATATATTTACTTATGTGTTTTTATATAAAACACTCGAACCATCTGTCAAGAGTATTCCTTGTTAAGGTGATGGAGCAACATTGCCACATTTCTCTAAATCTCGGAAAGTTCCTTGTATCGTTATGATAGCTATTATACACTTGTCAAATATGAAATAGCTCTTAGAAAACTTTATTCAAGACTATTCCTTTAGATTTAAGGTAAACATAATAAACACACACAAGTTTTATGGAGAGATAACAATGTTCGCCCTAGCGTTCTAATCGGAAGTAAATTTCAAGTACTTATCTATGGCCTGTTATGACAGTAAAACAATGTCTTGTATTTAAAATTTTATTTCAAAGCTACATATAATATATTATGATATACCATTCCCAAATTCAAAGGCATTTATGTTTATTTCGAAAGAAATAATACGTTTTAAGACCCAGCCACTACCTTCTGTTGAAAATTGTTCGAGGGAATTCATAATTGGATCCTTTTCGTGATTGTCAAACCATTCATCCAAGTCTGTTCCCCGATCAATAATATCATTTTTAGTATTAAAATATTTGTAATTCGTAATTTCATCCATATCTGACTTTATAAATTCTCCACAAAAACAAGTATTCACTTTAAGCGCAGATAGTTTTTTCAAAATGTTACTAATTCTGGACTTGAACATAATTGAAGCATCATCCAGAAACATCAAGATATCTTTATGTGATTTGTTAATTATTATCCCAGTTCTAACACGGTTTTGAAAACATGAAGCAATGTCATCCCATTGAACTCTACTAGAACGTTTATTATTTAAACCCATTCCAATTTTTGACTGCTTCAGCAAAGTCCGAAAGCGTTTTAAATAACCAACGTTGTTTTGTAATTTTTTCAAAGTTCCCACACATAAATTTCCATGGCGAATAGCACAATTAAAAAGTCTCATATGTTTTCTAATATCCCTAAGCCACAATGGTATTTCAGCAGAGGAAATAGAATGATCCAACTCATCTTGTTTACATTTTTTTACATAGTTGTCACTGTCTGCACCAATTTGATTAAACATTTTGATGAATCTCCACCACTGTAGTTATTTGCTGATTTTATTGCGTCTGGTTGCTAGCAATTATAAACATAAAATGAAGTTAATTTTAGAAAATATTATTCTTATACATATTGCATTTATTTACTACAACATTCAGCTAATGGTACTACAGTAAATGCAACTCATCATAGGCAAGTTAGTTTAAAATTGGATTGGGCTCTTCCAAATACAATTCCAGCTCATCTGGTATTTTAATAGGTACAAAGTCCAATTTTTAATATTTCTAAAATATTAATGTTACAATGAAATAAAAATTCGCAATTATTTTATTTATCAGTATCGAACTACGTCTTTTGCGTATAACGAAATTTCCGTTCGTTCTAGAAAAACAACTAATTAATGCTTATCACATGGGAACTTCCTGCAAAAGTTTATCGCTGCAAACAACATGATAAATTTATCAAACCACAGTAAACAACATATCACAGTTTCCTTTCGCTGCGGTCATCATTTCCGTTGCGGTTTCGATATCTAACATACCAAATGAAAAATATGTGAATTTATTATCAGGAATTTTTAAATAATTACGGATTCATGATTTATATTATTTTTCGATTTTATTAACATTATTTTTAAATAAATACAGATTTGAGAATTTATTATCAAGAATTTTTAAATACAGCTTTATGATTATTTATGATTTTATTGACATGAATTTTTAAATAAATACAGATTTTTATTCATCCCTCAAGACGTAAAAAATTCCTGGTTCCACCACGAGTAAACTAATCGTTTCTGGGAACCCTCCTGTTGCTGCCGCTGAGTTCTACCTCCTTCACGGGTGAACTGAGCCTCTATGAAATCAGTACGATCGCCCATACCTGCACGTTTCATTTGGGGTGGTCCTATATCTATTTCGACTCCATTTGGTAATCGATGGCTAAACAAGCAAGTATTTCCAAACGGACATTTGGGTTTGCTTTTTCGGAAATACCTACATCGTATTTTCTTCATTTTTTCATTTTTCTCTACTATATAACGATCTTTTTCCGCTTTCTGGTAATATACCTCAGATTGGTAGACATAAGGAGACACAATACGGCATTCTGGACAGCCTCTGCGAATATTCAAATCAAAGTATTTGTATTCATGCCATCTTTTTACGCATGGGAAGCAGAAACAATGGTTACAATTTGGCAATAGTCCAAAATTGTTAGTTATCTCTTCGAAACATATTCCACACCTTTTATCCATAGCGAATTGAATAAGACTGCACCTATAGCCACAAAAATCTAATATTTGTAGTGTTGGCTGTCGTCACACACTCAAGACAATAAGTTAAAAGACTTTATTTATTTCATTCAGTCTTTAGTTGAAGCTGTAACAATCCAGTCATGAATTTGGAAAGTTTACTTGATGACCAAGAAAGATTTACTATGAGTGCAGTGCCAACGAGAACTATATAGCCGAAAGATTTAACTGGAAAGTTAAATCCCAAAACTGGATGTTACATGGTACCAGACGTTTTAACAACTGTGATTACCTACAACGGGCGCACTTGCAAATTTGCGGCAGTACCAGAAATTTTAACAATTAATGTTACCGATACCGAAACCACTCTTAAAATTGCTGAAACAATTCTACATTTAACGGTGGAGAGTTACACGGTGCTTAAAAAATACTTGGAATTTGCATATGGTTTCCATGACGATCCTTCACATGGAAAGGGTGAACCTGACACTGTATGGGCTGATTGCCAGCTTTGTTCTGATGGTATTTCTTTGGATCTGAGTATGTGGTTGGATGACGGCGGCCTTACTATACATTGTACAAAAACAAAACAACAAATAGCTTTAATTATTAAGGATGTTCTGAATATTCATAATATACTATATGCTAATAAACTTATTTAAACAACTGTCTAGTTTTAATATATCCATTATTTTCACCTTAAATAAAATTCAGACGCTTGAAACAAATATTTCCAAGTCTTCAAATTATTACGCTCGGCTTTGAATCATCCGACAAAATCAGAGACTCGAAGGAGTTGCCGTGCTTGCGCAGGAAGGCGCTCGCTTACGAAAACTATAGACTCGAAGGAGTGGACGTTCTCGCGCATGCATGCAATTAGCAAAAGATTTTAAATTTTTTTACAGCCAACAAAATACCATATCCCCCATCCAAATTCTAGCATGAAATATCCAACCCGCCAACCGAACAACGCCCAAAAACACGCGCCCGCCCAACGGGCATATACTATACCTTTTCAAATAAACATTTCTCGATTAACCACATTAGCGCAGCTCGCTGGGCACCTGACTTTGTAATCAGGCAAGCCGCGTTCGATACCCGGCCAAGCTTTTTTTCTTTATAACCACCACAACCAACAACAGATGGCGTGCACCCCTGCAACCCACGCACCCCACAATACAATGGCTTTCATTTATTAACAACAGATGGCGCGCACCTCTGCGACACACCCAAATGTTGCATTGTGTTGCACTTTCTGCCCATCCGAGTACAATGCCATAAACTGTTCGAAGGTCATCTCATCATCGGGTGGTTAGATGCTGCGGACTTGGGCTTGGTCAACTTCACCGTCATGACTGCCGGCCTAAGGGGCTAACCTGTTGAAATGTACCACCTTTGGTTTTCCTCGAGGTAGCTTCTTTATTCTGTAGACAACATCTTTGATTCTTTTTACAATTTGGTAAGCCCCCTCCAGAGATCTCTGTAGCTTGGGCGAATATCCACGACGACGTTGCCGGTTATGCAACCAAACAAGATCATCAACTTGGAATTTTCCGCCCTCGGCTATGATGTCGTAGGCTTTCTTCATCAGGGCACTGGCGTTCTCGAGATTTAACCGGATTCGTTGGTGGATGTCGTTCATCTTTTGACGTAACTGGCTGACGTAGTCTTCACCTGCAGTCTCTTCTCCTGGGGGACATCCAAACTTCAAATCGCATGATAGTCGTAATTCTGTGACCCGTGGACTCGTGCACAGACGAACGATATGCCAATAGAAACAAGTGCAGATACTGGTCCCAGTCTCTTTGGTGGTCAGAGACTACCTTTAACAAATTAATGCTTCTATTCATCCGTTGTACCATACCATTGAATTGCGGGTGTAATGCTGTTGTTCGTGTTTTATTGATCAAAACGATTGATCCATTCCTTGACAAGGACATCAGCAACAGTCAAGGCTTCTTGATTCGCCAAGGCATACGCTTCTGCCCATTTACTGAAATAGTCCACCACCACCACAATGTAGTTATTTCCGGAGTCAGATTCATGAAATGGATCGGCAACATCAATGGCTACTCTTTCTAATGGACTGCCCACGTTATATTGCTTGATGGGAGCTTTTGCTCGCTTCTGAGGCCCATTACTTGCTGCACAAACCGTACATTTCCGGCACCAATACTTGACATCTGCTTGACGGTTTACCCAATAGAAGCGTTCCCTTAACTTCCCCAGGGTTTCGTCACTCCCCGATGTCCGCCGGTTGTACCATCATGTAGTTCTCGCAAAACGTCCTGTCTCCTATTTCTGGGAAATACAATGTTTTCTGTTCTTGCCCTCCTCGGGAGTTTCCAGCACGCACTTCAGAAGTCCGTTCTCCAGGATGAGGGAATTCTACTGACCCAGTATGACTTTTATGATGGGGAGAAACGGGAAATCTCCTGCCACTGTTTGCGGTCTTCTTACTTCCACCGGTTAACTTCTTTTAACTCCGGATCTAATTTCCGGTCTTTCCGGATCTGCTCAGATTGCCAATGATCATCGACGGCACTAGTTCTACCGAGAACAGACGCTTTTTCTTCAATTCGCTGAAAATGTTTGCAATCATCAGGGCATGGTCTCCTCGATAAGGCATCAGCATTCCTATGGCTTGTTCCGGCGCGATGTTCTGTCTCGAAGTCGAATTCTTTCAACCTCTCAATTCACCTTACCACTTGCCCTTCACGATTTTTAAACTGCAGGAGCCACTTCAGTGCTGCGTGATCAGTCCGCAGGAGGAATCTTTTACCACAGAGGTACTTGTAGAAATGTTCCACCCCATTTACCACAGCCAAAAGTTCCCTGTGACTAACGCAGTAATTCCGTTCTGGCTTGCTCAAGGTCTTGCTGAAATAGCCGATGACTTTCTCCTGGCCGTCTTGGATTTGCGAAAGTACCACACCAATTCCGACATTGCTTGCGTCGGTATCCAAGACGAAGTCCCCATCTGGCAAAGGGTAACTTAAAATGGGGGCACTGGTCATTGCACTTTTCAGGGTCTCGAATAATAGCTGGCATTCCACCTTCCCCAGGAAACTTCTTATCTGGTGGAATCGGCCATTCTTGGACGGCTTTGATTTTCTGTTTATCGACAGCTACTCCATCTGCCGAAACCACATGCCCAAGGTATTGCACCTCTTCTTGGAACAGTTGACACTTCTTCGGGCTCAACTTTAGTCCGAAATTTCGAAGTCATCGAAATACATCCTCCAGATTCTCCATGTGGTCCTCAACTGATCTTTCAAGCACGATAATGTCGTCAAGATACACCAGGCATGTTTCCATGAAAGCCCTTTTAACACTGTTTCCATCAATCTTTCAAACGTTGCTGGGGCATTACACAACCCAAACGACATCACCGTGAATTGGTAAAATCCTGAGCCGATGGTAAAAGCCGTCTTTCCGCTATCTTCTTTAACAAGTTCCGCTCTTCAAGTCTAACATGGAAAACATCTTCGATCCAGCCAACGTATCTAGGTTATCATCTATTCTTGGGAGAGGATAGCTATCTTTCTTTGAAACGTGGTTTAATTGCTCATAGTCCACGCAAAATCGGGTCGAGCCATCTTTTTTTTTAACCAAGACAACTGGAGAAGCCCAAGTGCTATTGGATGGTTCAATAACACCTTCTTCCTCCATCTCGCGGACTATCCTGTCGGCTTCTTCTTTTAGCTAGGGGTAGTCTTCTCGCCGACTGTCGAATAGGCTGAGCGTCCCCAGTATTAATTTTATGTTTCACCAGGTCAGTTAGTCCTCTTTTGCCGTTCCCTACATCGAAGATGTTCTGGTACTTTCTAACGATGTCCCTCAATTTTGCTTTCTGGTTTGGTTTTAAATTCTTGGAAGAATAGCTGATGAGTCTTTCCAGTTCGTCAGATAATTTACCTGGTGGTATTTCTGCATGCTGTGTGCTTCTGACTACGGAGGAAACTGTTGTACAATGGCCCAAAATTGTTCCTTTTTTTAATGCAACCGAGTTATGATTCAGGTTCATTACTCTTACCGGCACAATCTCCTTGGCACGAAACAGAGTCTTCCCCAGTGCGATTTCTCTGCCTATATTTCCGTAGTTAAGTTCAGGATCAAACATCATTACTGTTCCAGCTTTAGCTTTCTCTTCTAGGTAAGCATCTACGATGATTTCAGCTCTTTCCGGAACATTTACTTCCTGTACCAAGATTGCTCGAAGCATTATGTCGTCTTTCCCATGGAGCAACACTTTTTCGTCATTAACTCGCAGAATTCCTTATCTTTAAAGTTTAATTCGAATCCCTTGGAGTTCATGACATCCATTCCGATGATGACCTGGTCTTCGATGTCCGTCACTAATGCCCGATGTTGGAATGTTGTATTTCCCTGTCGCTGTTCACAGTTGCCACTTTGTTGGTTTTATCATTATCTCGTCTAAAACAATGTTGGGTCTTATTACTGTTTTCGTCGCACCAGTATCCAGGCAGCATTGCACATTACTTCTTATTAATAAGGCCATCTACAAAGACACTTAACGTGGTTGAGTAGCGAAGCGACATATGCGTTGATAGTTGGGGCTTGATGGCTACAGGTCGACGATGGTCCCTTTACATTGGTCTTCTTTAGTTTCCCCGACGAGGAAGTCGGTACTCCGTTGCTCTCCTTGCAACGACTCTGATTTGTCCTACCTTACGACACTTCCATCTCATTAGACTTTGTTTTCTACAGACTTCCTCTACTGTCTTTCTTACAGAGGCTTCATCCTTTCCACTATCTTCTAATTCTCCGTCAACGATCCGGACTCTGGCTTGACCTCTGCAGGTATTTTTCGCAGCCTCGAATTCCAGTGCTCGAGTTAGTGCATCCACTAATTGAGTTGGTCGAGCTAGGTTCAAAACTTTTCTAGTTTCGTGGTCCCAAGGTCCATCTAAAAACGCTTGCACTGCTAACTTTTCTATTACATTTTTCGGTGTGGCTGGATAGGCAAGGCGAACCAGATGAGCAATATCAGATTCAAACTCTTGTAGGGATCATTTGTTTCCTGGTGGCGATTTTTCAGTTGGGAGTGATAAACGTACTCCAAATAGGTTTGTCCATACCTCAGTTCTAAATGCTCTTCGACCATTGTGTGCTTTAGCTCTTCCATCCGAGCTTCATTTTCAACTATTCTCTCTTCGAGCAGCTTTTCAAGTTTTCTTCTAGGGATTTAGAATTTTCCAGTAATTGGGATTCTAACTCTTTCAAGGTTTTAGAGTTTTTTAGCAATTTGTCTTCTAGTGTTTTAAAATTTTCTAGTAATTTGTCTTGTAGTGTTTTAGAATTTTCTGGTAATGTGTCTTCCAAGGTTTTAGTATTTTCTTGTAATGCTTCTAGGGTTTTCGAATTTTCTACTAATTTGTGTTCTAGGGTTTTAGAATTTTCTTGCAATTGATCTTCTGTGGTTTTAGAATTTTCTGGTACTGTTTTTAGCTTATCTTCCAAAGACTTTGAATTTGCATCCATTTTCTTTAATAGCAGACTCATGTATCAGGATCGCTTCCTTGATTTATTAGGGCATTTCGTAGCCGTTGTATGAATTCACTTTTCTTCCCACTAAGTTCTAAATCCCTTTCCTCAAGTTCTATTTTTAAGTCCTTCACTTTCAATTGGTCCAAACTCACCGCTTTAAACATTGTCAGTCTATTTGTTTTTCACTCGTAAAGTTCCAAAAATACACCTACACCTGTCACCACTGTAATGTTTTTATTTTCATACTCTTCGGGTTCAGTTCAGCTCTCGGATTTATTTAAAAACACAGTCCAACTCACTCTAATTTATTTCCACTACTTTAACAAAATTTATTTTTACAGAACTATTTACAATTTATCATAACTATACGGCAGTCGAATACTGAATGAATCCTATAGCCAGCTGTCCGTATTTATATATTTCTCTCGGAATTCTCGAGTAGGTCAACGAGCCGCCGGGAAATTTCTTTCATGTGTTCTCGAAGATTGGAGGAAATTCCATGAATGTCTGTTAGTGCCGGCCTCGGCTTAACAGACCAACATTTCGAGTTCCACAAAATATCGGATGAACGCCGATTGCACCAGGTATCGGATAAATGCCGATTGCACCAGATATTGGATGAATTCCCGTCACAATATATATTCGCATTTCTCATAATTTGCAGTTTCCATTTGATATACCTATTACATGATGCGCTTCAAAAAATTTCATTTATTTTTCCTTTTTTCCGTTGGATTCAATTACAATATTTTTACACTCACTATAAAAACACAATCACAATATTTATTTAAAAGAACAACGATGATTAACACCGGATAGATTTTTACTGTGCGGCTTTCCAGTAAACTTCTGTCTCTGCCATAAGTCACTAGTTCGCGATAAATCGCTTGTCATCTCCGGTAAGACAAGATTCTCCAGGAATCCCTTTCTTATTAGCGTTATTAATTTGATATGTTTTTATTGTTTGCAAATTTAGTTTTTATTTAGGTTGATTAATTTCTTGAAGGTTTCTAATTTTGGCAGCGTAAAATGAAATGTTGCAACACTCTATGATTGCGAGTCAATCGAGCTAAACGAACCACCTTCATCTTAGCTTTCGAATTCTAGCGAAAACGATAGACTACATCATTAATCCTCTTGACCATCTCTTATGGACCATCCCAGGCTGGTGGGAGCTTTGGGAACTTGCCTTTATTCCTCTAGGGGTTGTATAGCCAGACCTTGTCTCTCTCCTGGAACCCGACTGAATTTGCCTTGAGATTATAGAGTGTCTTCATCTGCGTTCGGGCTAGTTCGTGTATTGCCAGCATGCTCTGTCGGAGTTGGTCGGCATAATCATTAACTTCTTAAGGCGGTTCTTCTGGTGAGCCAAAGATCAAAGACCACAAGGTACTCTCCAGTTCTTTCCGAATAGTACTCAGACTGTAGTCAGTCCTGTGCAGTTGTGTACGGCTGAGCGATAGGCTAACAGGAATGGGGGAATATGCTCATCCCAATTACGCTTGTTGTTGTTGACGACCTTGGATAGATGCTGTTCCTTTATTCGGTAACTTGATGCGGATCAACATCATGTCATAATAAAAAAATACCTTATTTTGGTGGAAAGACTGGGCACAATAAAAAGCGAAATTGAGCGCTAAGTATTTGGTCGAAATACTACAGATCCAGAGCCTGAAAGACCTTTGGCACAAAGAGCAAACGAACCACAAAAACTTCAACAAGAATCAATGCTGACATGCATGACAAGATCCAATAAGAGTTGGAAGGAGCACTTCTAGAGTACATTGAGACAGATCCCCTGATAATATAAACTCTTCGCAAACTAAGATCCTCAAAAGAACTGGGTATTGTCTTACAGGCAATGAACAAATTTACCTTCCCAAACTATGTTTTAGGTGCTAATACGTTGAGGGCATCTGTAGAACAATTGGGATCGCAATACGACCAAAGCAAGACAAACAAACACCTCGAACACTACCTTGGCGAAAAAGTTTGAAAGGATAATCAATTCTCTTTGAAAATACATCGGAAGACTGACCGGGTACCAACAAAGGATCAGGAACAACTGAATAAACAAACTTGTCAAGACTATCGTGGACAATAACGGCATCAGAAAAGGGTTTTATAGAAAACATAATAACAGCATCAATGATAATAAAGTCCATAGCTATCCCAGTAAAAGGATCATGGAGTAATTCTGGAAAACATCGCTTTCCACAATTTCCCAGACCAAACTCATAACTCCAGAGCCAGCTGGATTAATGAGGAATTGTACTGACCAACCAGTTACAACGGAACAAAAATGAAAAATCTCCATAATTGGGATGCACCAGGACAAGATGGTGTGCAAAATTACTGGTTAAAGAATCTGTACGCCACCCATGAAACATTAACAGCCCTTATAAATGATATAATTATCCATTCACACAAGATGCCGAGTTTCTTTACGTATGTTACTGCATACCTCTTACCAAAGAACAACCTATGTACACAGGATCCTGCAAAGTACCGACCAATCACTTGCCTCCCAACGGTATACAAACATACAAATTGTGAGCTGAACATCATAATTACTGAACAGCAAAAGTGATGGACGAAAACATTTCAAGCGACACTCACTTAGCCAGCTATGAAACCCCCGCCCACACAAACTGAACTCGACTCACTTTGGATTCAGTCTCAACCACAACAAGCATTAAAAATAAAAAAAAAATTATACATGGACAACTTAAAGTTAATGGCTGCTACGAAATAACAGTTTGATGATGTGTTTAAAGTAGTACAATTCTCTACTGACATCCAGATTCAATTTAGCCTAAACATATGCCGAATTATTAATATAGTTAAAGGCAAAAGAAAAGTAAAACTAATGAATACCTCGGAATAAAGCAAGCTCACCGAATTGATCGCTCCACCATGAAAAAGGATATAACAACAGAATTTTACAGAAGAGTAAAACGACTGTTGAAGACTAAACTTAACAGTAAAAATATGTTTCAGGCTATTAACACCTACATGTGTTCAGTGCTCAGTTACTCTTTCAGTATAGTTAACTGGTGCAAGACTGACAACATTGCCATGGTGTGAAGGAGGAAGAGGATTGGTAGATATAGGTAATCAACTAGATCAACAAATTTCTAATTTGCGTAATCATCTCCAGAAATTCGCAGAATTCTGATCTAGTCATATGCCAGGTTGAGGACACAACATCACTGTGACTGACAGAACACCAAGTCCAGTTACACCACCAATCAACTGATCAGAGACTGCTCAATTGGAAAGAGAATAAGCCCCTTCATGGCAGACATATAAGTGACATTAACATTAAGTAGATAGTTCAGCGTCAAACTACTGGTTAATCGCTGGTCAAATGTTCCTGAAACGGTACTTACATCAAGAACCATCGCTGAAACTTAAACTATCACAATCAGTAAGGCTATGTCCAACGTAAACGCAGTTTGTCGGCGTTTGTTTTCAAGAATTTAACGAAGGATCACGTGTATGCCCACGCCGCTGAATATATGTCAATGAAGCAGATGAAACGGAGATTATATTTCCTACCAGACCGCAAAGTATATTTCGAAAAAAAAAACAGTTCTGTGCGCTGTAAGATCCAGGTAACAAATATCCTCCATAAATTATCTATATCATTGTGTGATCTTAGAACATATACTTCTGGAGGTAGTCTGCTGCAATTCACAAATATCATAAGACTAGAAAGATGACTATAGAGAGTCTAACAGGCTATTTTACTTAGTGCGTACAAGCAGCTGCTAATCAAGTGAAATGGCCTGTTAATATCTCTCTTGACCGTTCTAGACTTATCACAATATTCATTTGCATTTGCAGGCTACCTCCCAAGTACATGCTGTAAGTGTGTGATAGGGAAATATTAATTCATACTGATAATTAACATCTGTTATGGTAAATTATAAAGTGACAACATAGTTGATAAAAAACCGAGATATTTCCTACAATCTACTCTCAGTATTTTTTACATATGATATAGATTTCAATTACGTATTAAGAAAATATTTTTGAAATTTTTGTTGGGAATTTTCCCGTGTGTATGGTCTGAAACTGTTTGAAACTGACCTATAATATTACGTGCGGGTTCTTGCTTTACAGAATAAAATACAATTCATAATTCTTTTAATATTAAACACTTTGATTACCGAGGTAATTTACGTCGCTTATTTTTTATTTGCCGTTTGAGTTAATTACAAAGGACCGGTCTAATAGTATAGAAAAATTTAAGAACAACAAGTACAAAAAATATATATTATACTGTACAAATTTCTACAGTTGTGCCTATATACAAAAACAAGTATTAAAATTTAAACAACTTAAACTCAAATCAAGATATCCTCAGATCCCTCAATTATGTACATATGTGCTCAGCTATCGAGCGGGTCAGCTATTATTAGTTCTCCAGCTTCTGAAGTACTAATTGTAATCATCATTTTTTCTTCATTACTTGAACTGTCTGACGAGGCTGACTGAGTAGAAGTAGCGGCCTCCTAAAACAAATACAGCATTATTACTTTTGTTGATAAAAAGATTGCCTGCCTCACATAATATATTCAAGTTCCAAATCAAGAATGAGATTTTTTGTAGCAAACATAATGTTTTTGGACACATGATATTTCATTACGACATTTATTACTTATTTTCATGCTGTTGGGAATACGTAAATAGGATAAGAAACTGAAAAGTAGAAACAAAATAAAAATCGAGGTATGAACAAAAAGGAGGCTTTGATAGCAAGCTAAAAGAACTGGAGGAACCATTTGCATTAAAGTAGGACTGGAAGAAAATATTTCAAGGTTATCTCGTTTTGAGACAGAGGCAAGGGCGTACCCAGCTTTTAGTTTAGGGAGGGGCAAATTAGAAAAAAAATGACCTAGAGGGCGACAAATCGGAAAAAAATTGTCCTAGAGAAATCAGAAATTTATTGGTCCAGAGGGGGCAAGTCAGCAATTTTATGGGAAGTTTTAATGGCTCACGGCAGGTTTTTCAAGTCCGGGAATGCAGCTGCCCCCGCTCGGTACGCCCATAGGCAGGGGGATTTCTTGCAAATAAGATGGTTTAACTGATTGTTTTAACTTTTTATTTTAATGGTATACACACAAACGGATTAGTATACCAGCACAAACGTGTGTGGTATCTTTGCTGATAACATAAGCCTAATTATAAGACAAAACAAAAGATCAAATATATGGTTCTCAACCCCCAGTTGGGAAAACACAAAAGGAATTTGCCTGACAAATAGTACCCCAATTAGATAGTTAGGTGTAACATTTACGAACTAAAATTAAATAAAGGCATTATTAAAATATTTGGGGAAGCATTCAAATGATACCGAAATTTTGAAATAATTATATTTGAAGAGATTCACGAGTTGTGTGGAAATTAAAAGGGAAAAATAAAGCAATAGAAGAAACAAACTGTAAATGGACTGACTACAAAGTTATAGTCAAAATGCTAGGCGGGTGGGTGAGTGAAGGTAGAACTCGAAAACAGAACTTCCAAATTTGTGAAGAAGATAGGGAATAAAAATGACTGGGAAATAAGAACCAGAAAAATGTGGAAAAGGGTTAATAGATCACTAGAGCGCTTCTTAATATGGTTGAATACTTTTATTCGATTGCTTAAAAAATACTTTAACTAAACTTTACTTTATACACAATAACCTTGAAAATCTAAAGTGAAAATAATAATAACACATTACATCTTAGTCCGAGTATATTCCATCTGTCTTCTCTTGTCTCTACATTCTAGACTATATTCAGACACATGTGTGGAACCAATCGGTTTCAAGGGTTTGGCTAATATATTGTATTTCACTTTTTTGGGAATTTTTTGCATAGGAGTTCCGACAGCATAAATGTCTATGGCCTCAAAATAGAATAATCCGATGTTGGTAGGTTTCAAGGTTTTTCTAGTATCTCGCCTAAACATTTGGATACCGACAATGAATAGTTTAAACAGTGATCGTCAAACTTATGAGTTATAATTTTGACATTTAAATTTGAAATTTGTGAAGAAAGTTTATGTAACACTTTATCACAAAACAAACAAAATAGTCAAGAACCAAATACAAAGAAAGTTGGTTTAAACATTAAATACAAATCTATTTAATAATAATCTTATCGACGTTTTTTTTTCTGAATGAAGTCGCCTTTTCTATACACAGTGACCGTATTCTATTATAAGGGTAGGGTATTTTCCAGGGTGATTCTTTTAGCTCGCTGTGGTTTTGCCTTGCTATTGAACTGTGCAAACTTTGGGTTCAGTCTCAAGTAAAACAAATGTGAAGCATTACTGATAAATCATTTGCTGAATATGGACTACAGAAAATTAATGGCAGTTACAGAACAACAGCTGCATTGTATGCTTAAGTTAATAGAAGGGTTTAATATAGTTACAAAGGCAAAATGCAACAAGAGCCCTACAAAATGAGAGATGGCATCTTAATTGAATCCATTGAGGAAGGCAACAGCTACAAATACCTTAGAATAAAACAAACTGACAATTGCACCATAAGAAGGATTTAATAGCAGGAACTTACAGAAAGGTAAGACTATTGTAGAAAACTAATTTCGAACGTTGATCACTGGAGTACTGGCAAATACAGTCAAGTGACGGACTCTACAAATTTCTAGTTTGCGTGATGATTGCCAGAAATTCGCTGATTTTCTAATCTACACAGGGTCATAGGCCAGGTTGGTGACTCAACAATTATTGCGATTGGTAGAACAACCAGTCATATTACAAAACCACTCAAACAATCAAAAATTGCTCACATGGAAAGGCAGGCTCATGATAGCAGAGATATAAATGATGTCAACCAAGAGTTAGTAGACAGTTTAATGTGGCACTACTGGTTTATCTCTGGTCATATGTTTCCAAAAAGAGAATTGATATAGCAATCCCTAATAACAATAATTTAAATAGTAAGCCGACAAATAAGGAGACAATCGGACATGAACAAAACATGAACCATACTAAGTGTTTTGTGGAGAACAGGACTAATCCCAAAACGAGCATCTTTATAAACTGATGCAAAAACGGTTCTATTAGGAACAGCCTGCGCGGTCAAAAAGTTCATGGATAACTTGCTCAGGGCTCCCACAGACCTAAATCCGTTTGATACTGAGATTTAGTGAATTTTCCCCGTGAAATACATTGTGTGATCAATTGAACACAAAATACAAGACACACATTTAATGTGAAATTATCTTGCGAGGTTATGATAAGTCTGGATTGTATGTATTTTTTTAAATTTCAAACAGAATTCCAGATTCTTATCAGTAAGACAAAATTACTCCAGATAAGGTTTTTGCCTCAAAAAATGATAGTATGTATGAATATGCAGAGAAAAAAGGGATAGAATAGCAATGTCAGGTTATCAAACTGATCCTAAGAGTTATGTCTTTTTTCTCCAGGTTGATGAAATGTTTTGTAGATCAGCATTAAGATGTTCCTCTAAATTTCTTATTACGTCAGCAAACCAGGTATTCGTCTAAAGGCTATGTAAATTATTTATAGTGCTTAAAGTAGTTTTTAAGCAACCAAAACCAGGTAGTCAATATTAATGCTGAGGGCATAAAGGCCCTTATTTCCCAGTAACTTTTGTTCTTAGTTTCATCAACCATTCCTAATCTCTGTTTTGGATTTCTGCATTTGGACGAATACCGCTTATCAGGGGCGTCTCAAGTCAAATATCTCAGAAGCACTAGAAACATGAATCGAACATAGCCCTTGCTACCCCTCCCCCCACTGGAGCCGCCAATGCCAATATAGTTTTTTTCCATTTTTTATTTCACCGTCTTCTACCTATTCATTCGAATCGAATCATCAAATCAACATTTTTTAACAATTTACTAACAATTAAAAATATAATATATCATACCTGGGAATAATTAACATGCGTGATTGCATATTTAATATTGTTTTTACTGTCAGTTATCCAAACAGGTTTCATGTCCTCTGAGGGAGCCTCCGTTTGGGATTGTTCTTGCTCCCAAGTGTCATCTTCATCTTGTTCTGAAATATCTTGCCTCTGAAATAAGTAATAAAAATCAGACATCTAGTTTTAGAGAGTTCAACAATGATGTCAGGTATATCAAGTAATATTTATATATTAATTTACATTTTATCAAGAAACAAACCAAATAACTTCCGAAGATATAAATATCGTTTTACTTACTGTTATCCTTTGCTTCTGGTGGGTTTTTAAATGTTTGGATAAATGATCAGATCTCATGAATTTTTTATTGCACTCATTACACTGGAAACGTTTTTCACCTGTGTGCGTTCTTCGGTGTCGTTGCAATTCATCGGATCTTGTGAAACGTTTTCCGCAAAACAGCCATGTGCAAACGAAAGGTCGTTCACCGGTATGCCATCGAAGATGAGCCCTACAAAATAAATTGATTTGAAATTAATAACTTTAGGGGTTATCCGCACGTATAGACATGGGTGCCATAATTACTAAGTTTAGATAGAGACCGTTCCTACATATATGTACAACGCGAAATGACATACCAAGTTGATAGGGTATGGCAAAAGTAGCGGAAATGGTTAGAATAAACGTTATAGGATTTTACTTTGACTATGAAAAGAAATGGCTGTAAAGGTCAAGGTCTCTCCAGCATAGGTCCCTTTCATTCTATCCATTTCCCAAAAAATGCACTCCCGAAGAGCTTTCCAGTCCTTGCGGTATGTTTATCACACCCTGTATATTAATTATACTCACTGAGAAATAAATCCCAAAACCCAGAATGAGATATTTAATTTTAATATTATTTTGGTAAAACAAAGATGCTATAGTAAGGAGTAAATGATTAAAATTTGAATAAAAATACCAAGGAGTAGGAATTTTTTTATTAAGTTTGTTAATGTGTTTGTCCACCGCGGTTATCTATACACTCCCCAACACGTCTTGGCATTGATTCATTCATTCATTGATAAGGTGGTCAATTTCTTCTTCCCAAGCTACCTGTATTTCATGTCTTAGAACCTCTAAAGTCCGTGTAGGCTGGGGTAAATTTCCGAGCCTTCTACCCATCATATCCCAAACGTGTTCTATGGGCGAAAGATCGGTGGATCTGGGTGGCCATGACATCAGATTCACACTCACTCAAGCAACATGCGGCTGAGCATTTTCTGGTTGATATTTGGGATCCATGAGCCGATTAAGGTAAGGGAGTACATACTCCACTACTTCCTGAAGATAACGTTTCGCTGTCATGTTGCTTCGAACAAATACTAATAAGATGACCTACTTCTGTGTGCACTAGCAACGCATACCATAAAGCCTACTGTTCGGTGTACATGTCGCTCAACATCAAATTAAGGTTGACGTATTTCTCCCCGACGTCGCCTAACCTTTTTCGGTCATCATGTCCACCCAAGCAGAATCGAGATTCATCAGAGACCCTGATGACATGCCACGTTCCAATGTTGTCGTTCTCTGCACCACTGTAGTCGTTGGCATCGATGATCAGTGATTATAGGTAGCACAAGATGGGGTCGATAATGCTTCAGTCCAAAAGAGCTTATTACTTACAAGATGGCCTTGTTATCCTAACCACTCATCAGCCTCTAAAGGTCATAAGTCTCAGACGTTGAACTTGAAATTGTGGGTATTTTCAAACCACGCTGACAATATCTCATAACAGATTTCAATAATTCCACGTCTTTCAGTTTCACTTAGCGGACAATAGATTCGGCGTATATGTACTCTAGGCACTTTAATATTACTACACATCGATTTTGGAAGCCATTAAGCAGTTTGATTTTTAGTTATTTAAAAAAATGAAAAAAATGACTACAACATTAATTGATAAAGTTTACAGGAAAAAACATTCACCAAACTTTACCAAATTTTAATCATTTACTCCTTACTACAGCATCTATGTTTTACCAAAACAATATTAAATTTAAACATCTCCTTCTGGGTGTTGTGATTTCTTTGTCAGGGAGAATATGAACAGAAGCGTCTATGGTGACAATAAGCTTTCATTTATAAATCCATTTACTCATGTCTCTAAATAACGTATAAAAAATTAGCTCTACTGCAAATTAATAATTCTAAGACAAGCATTTTTAAAATAAAATGGCCCTGATAATTGACCCTGTTATATAAAACATATCTACCTGACTACTAGGTAAATTATCTGACACTAAATAAGATAAGATGTAAAACATAATTCAAACTGCATAGTCCATTATTTCTTTACATTTCCAATCGAAGCTATTTCGGCTTCAAAAAAGTATGGAAGATTATAAAAAGGCAAAGAAATATCAGACAGTAAATATTAATAAGGAGTCAAAAAGAACTAGAAAATTAAGGGTGCAATAATTTAAATGTTTGTCCAGCTAGCATAGCAATTTAATAACTCCCAAATGGGATCTATCCCATAATTTGTTGCTAATTTATTTCACAAAAATAAAATATTCGATTTAATGACAATTGCATAAAAATTCCAATAATAAAAAAAGTAAAGGGCGATAGTATTCTTACACTGAGAACACATTAACTCACAAACCTGAAGAATTTATAAAAAAGAGCAAAAATAGGAATTTGTAACTAAAATTCACCCTGTCCAAACGCATGTGAAGAGTTTAAAGAGCTCGTTGTGAGCCATAGTATTATCAATGGAATTACAGATACCGAAATCCAGAGACATTTGCATCAAGAAATACAGCAAACCTGCTCTCGGCGCTTTGGAAATTTGGAACGTATGTTGTATGGAAACTGACATAAATTATGTTTAATATATGGGTTAAACTCTATATATGTCAATTTTCATGCGACATACGTGGTAGAGCAGTTGAATGGTTTCGAGAATCGGGTCCCTGATTTGGGGTTAGAGCAGTTCCATTAGAGTATGAGAACCTGTAATTTTTGCCTGAGATGGGGAAGGTAAGTGACCAGGCGATCATCTGAGCAGAATGTTACATTTCCGGATAGGCTGCCACAAGGATCGTCGGCTAGGGACAGCTAATCTAATGCCAACAGCCAACGGACAGTAAGTATGGGAAAAGGAAGGAAATAGAGATTTTAGAAATATTAGTTGTCTTGATTTGGGTTGGGCCTTGAAGATTCGAAAATGACCTTGAGAAACCTTTAAGAAATTAATAAGCGGCAGAAAATCGTAGTTCACAATCTAGAGGTCAACCAAAAAAATTAATTAAACTCGTTTCATAACAATTATTTATAAAAATAGTTTTGACAAAAGAATTGAAAATGCAATATTATAATTTATGGTTTAGGAGACTGGAAGCTAAGGTACAAATAGTTGCAAGTATTGATTAAAATTAATAGAATTACTGTGATAAGGGAGTATGAGATCTGAAAATTTAAGCTTGTCCAGTTTTGTTTCATCTGGTAATTTTGTTGTTTGATCACCATGGTTAACTAACACAAAGCACTAGTTTCCATAACTGGGGTTGAGTAAAGTGTTAACAGTCAAAGATATAGAAACAACAGTATCCTGAGAACAAAGTAACATGTTTTCTGAATGATAATTGTGGCATCTCTGGTTTTTATTTTTTCTGAGTTCTTTGGGAATAACACCACATAAACTTGAAAGTCTGTATATTTCAAAAGTCCAAACGTTTCAAGGTCTAAATCAGACCTCGTTTTCAATGGTAATAACACAAATTGAATAAGAAATTAAAAAATTAATTTCAAATTGTGATTATGATATTTGTCATTGCGAATCCTCTTAATTTTTTAATTTCTTATTCAATTTGTGTTATTACCATTGAAAACGAGGTCTGATTTAGACCTGGAAACGTTTGGACTTTTCAAATATACAGACTTTCAAGTTTATGTGATGTTACTCCCAAAGAACTCGAAAAAGATAAAAACCCAGTGACATACAAAATGACACTGTGATTTCAAGCATCACTTAATTTTAAAAAAAGGAAATTGCTGGATACTTTATTATAGTTAGAAATAGAAAAGAAGCTGCAACTGCTCATTATTTTAACAAAAATAATTGCAAATTACATTATCTCACCTTAAATGGCTAGTCTTTCCATACACTTTATTACAGCCAGGTATATGGCAGATATGTTGTTTTTTCCTGTCTGAATGTCTTTCACCCTCCTGGCAATTGGGGCAGGTGCAAGCGACTCTCCTGACCCTTTGCTTTTGCAAGCTATCTTGGTTAGGGTCGTTTTGAGGGGAATTACCGTCGACGTCTTGAGGTGTTGTAGTAACTACAACACTTGGAGTTAGTGGAGTGGCAGTGGCTGGAGTTGTGGTTACTTGAGGAATGACTTGCCATTTATTGGGGTCATTTGGATCCTGTTGTATGTGTTGACCGACAGCAATCTGAGGTGTAGCTGCTGCTTGTTGAGTTATCACTTGAACGTTTCCAAGACCTGTTGCAGAAACATAAGAAGACTTGAAGGATACATTATCAAATTTATGTCAATAAATAGTTCTTATATTCTAAACAAATATAATTAAAGAGCTCCTTCACATTTCCTTTTTTTTTGTATCTAAGTTCCGCTAACAAAATGTCTATGTCGTATGCACCTATCTTTCATAGTTTTTAGTGTAGTTGTATTTATGGGCAATCATTGGTAAAATGACGTTTGATTACAGTCGCATGTGCCTTTTTCACGTCTCCTTGCATCGTCCTCTTTTGTTAGCTGTTTCACTAGTTTATTGATAACTGACAATTGTTTCGGCCAGTTGACTGTCTTCTTCAGAAAATAATTTGAAATTAAATGCTAAATGTCTAAATACATTATACAGGTTGTCGTTTAGAAACGTTGTTTGTGGCATATTCTTGAATACTTTTATGTTTTTTTGGGCAATAACACCACAATAGAAATAAAACGACGTATATTGCAGGAATACCAAACGTTTCAAAGTCTGTTCTGACTTCGTTGTCAATGGCTTTATATTTATTGATGTAGATTGTAAAATGAAAATTTGATTATACAGGGCTGTAAAAGAACTACAACTATGCGAAATTTTGGCAATTTATTTATTGCTTAATATTAATTATACTTGTCTAAAGAGAATGATTAAATATTAATAACTAAAATAACTGAATAAATATCATTATACCAGGAGATTAACGTTAAGTAAAGGTGAGGTATTTATGTCTGTCTGATCTATAAAATATTTGGTGAATATTTTTTAAATTAATTTCCAGTGATTCTATCAGGAATAATTTTCTACTTTTCTGATAAATGGCAAATGTATATCAACTCTAAATTTCACCAAACCATCACATTTATCGGTCCTCCATCCACAAAAAATTTTCAATTTATGAACAAAAACACATAAAAAATAACAAAGACAAAATTAATAAATATTACAACTCAAGAGTTTATAAGTTAACATGTGGCAGAGCACTCACTGGACACTAATAAAATTTTAGTTATTAAGTAGTATTTATTACTTATCCTGTTTAGATAATTAATTAAGCCGTAAATGTAAATTAGTGAAAATTAACACAGTGTTTGCTTTAATACGATTAAAAAAGATTTTCATTAAGTAATAACCGAACTAATCATCAGTTTATAGGATAATTGCAGAAACATCATCTCCAACACTTAAAGCAAAGACATATTTTTTCATCTAAACACGATATTGTTATCTGGACAACCGCTTTATTTCAATTACTTTTAAACTGAATGCTGAAATGAATGCCTTAAGTTCCGCTTAAGCCTTTGTAAATGTAGTATCAAGATGAACAGTCGGAATAGCTCTCTTTCAGTGTAAGAATGATGATATGTTTTCCTTTGTATTTATACATATCTCATTTTATTCCTTCGTGTTATCTCTAGCATGGCCCTGTTCTATGGTTATATACCTATTACCATAACATTTTTTATGTATGTCAAAATTTGACAACTAAGAAAAGAAATTTAGCCTTGAATGTAGCAGGTTTTTTTCCTTCAGCAGATAAATCTTCATAGTATTATGCTCCAAGTTGTGACCTGTTAGTTGCTTTCTGGTAAATAGAATATTTTTGAAATCAGTAGTCCGAATCCTGTATTTCCAAATTACCTTACTACACTTTAATTGATTCAGTTACAAAGCAAATACTCATCTGTAGGGAAAAGAAGTTTTGAAAGAAATCCACAATAATCAATATCTAATTACAAAGCTACCCTATTATGCAGATTTATATTCACAGGGGCAGAGCAGCAACGGCATCTAGAGATGGACGATTCGTAAAATTAACAACTTCAACAAAAATAACTAAACATAACAACTTGAGAATTCCAACAAAACATCGCAAATCCAAAGAACGAATCGAACAACACAGAAAGGAGTCCAACATCAATTCGTAGGAAGAGGTAGAAGGTATATTGACCAAAATAAGTAACGACATATGGCAACTAATAGAGGAATAACATCGACTAAAACACGATATAAATGTCTATAACATTAAAGAAATTAAAGCCTTACTACAACAACAATATGAACACATGAACAAGAAAGTGAAGAAGTCAGCCAAACACTGGCATGAACAACTAGCAAAAGAAGCCCAGGTACCAGCAGAACAATGCAACGTGAGGCAATTGTAAAAAATTTCAAAATGTCTCAGCGGCAAAGAGGCAACCATAAGTAACAGTTAAAAGTACAGATGTACTAACGATAACCTATTCACAGTTAAACTGATGGAAAGATGACTTTTGTGAGGTGGTAAGAGCAATAAATGCTGACATAAACATGGAAGTTGATGAGATACGAGAAACAACAGCATTGCAGATCCATGAACATCGGTAGACAATCTACATCGTCTACTTTTTGAAGTGTGGAAAAATAATAACGTCCCAGATGCATGGAAGCAAGTCTTAATCGTTAAGCTTCCCAAAAAAAGTGATATAACACTTCGTCATAACTGGTGAGGAATTTTTTTGTTGAACACCATTCACAAAAGTTTGCCATCGATTATTCACTCCAGACTTGCTGCTTCCAACGAATTTTTCATGGTTAGACCACATCTTAGAGCAGTCAATAGGATTTCGAATACCATTGTATTTAATATTCGGTCACTTTGAAACGGCATTTTATGTGTTCCTATCAAACTTATCTGGGTGATTGAAAAAATCTACAGAAATGCTACTTGCAACTACGGTAGGACCAGTTATGTTTTTAACCTAACTGCAGGAGTTATATAGGGCTGCACTGTAATACTAGACAGTTAGAGAATTGTAGAATGTTACTGCAAATGTTCTCGGTATCCGATGAACACTGACATTACAACTGACACAGATCAAATAAATGTCTATTAATTCTCTAACGAGAGTTGGTCTTAAGAATGTAAAAGAATTCATATATTTAAGAAGCATCATTAGCGTCAAAAGCCGTGCCAACGCAGAAATGGCCAATAAGATCAAGAAAGCGCAGAGGGCATTGGGTCATTTGAAGCCGGTATGGAACACACGCCAACTCTCCATGCATGCAGTGCAAATTAAGCCACTTTAATTCAAACATTAATTCCATTTTACTATATGGCTGCAAAACCTGGATGGTGATAAAAAAACAACTACATTGGTCTATCGTTGCCTGATAAGGATTCTCAGATCTCCTCGAAGTTTTCTTGGACTTCCATCGTCTTGAAGTGGTTGATCTCACAACGTTTCAATAGCTGTGTATCTGCTATCGATCATTCACCTGATGACGATAGCAGATACACAGCTACTGAAACGTTGTGAGATCAACCACTTCAAGACGATGGAAGTCCAAGAAAACTTCGAGGAACGAGTTACATTGTCTGCCAACTTCAGACTAACATTCTCAGATCTGTTCCGAATCACCAACCAAGAAGAGGTCCATACAGAAATTCTGAAAATAAATTGGGTATTTATAGGTCACACTCTAAGAAAGCTAAATAAGGACATTGCGAGAACTGCACTCGAATGAAATCTCCAAGGAAAAAGAAGTCGAACACAAACTTGGCGACGGTCATTTATAGGGGAGTTCCACAACATCGGATCCTCTTGGAATGACGCAAAAATAACTGCAGAATAGAACTGTAAAATTCTCATAACTTTACGAGAATTACAATAATGTTGTATATTCGACTATAATATACGAAACCAGCTATAAGATATTACCTGGAATATTTTGTACAGTGGGTATGGCTTGAATATTAGGCACTTGAATAATATTTCCTAAGTTTCCTAAACTTCCAACAGTAGCTCCCCTCACTTGTTGCAAATTCGCAGCCGGAATGACTGTAAACTGTTGTCCATTTGCTCCGGTGAATGTCAATTGCGTATTCGCATCCATTTGTGCCACCTGTGCTGTGGTTTGAGCCACAGATGTTGGAGTTTGTGGAGCCGCTACTGATGTAGCAATCTGCAACTGTTGTATTTGTCCATTGGGCGTCAAGATGTTGGCAAATTGTGGCTGCGCCTGGATTATGTTCGGTACGGCAGTAGCAGCTAACTGGACAGGAAAGTGAATCGTTTGGTAGACAGTCTGTCCATTACCAGTAGAGATAGGTACTTGAATGGGTATTGTTTGTTGCATGGGAAATTGAACCATTTGTGGGATACTTGGACGAACTGTAACGCTTTGACCATTTGAAAGTTGCACTGTGGGTAGATTTTGAAGGTTTTGTATGTTTTGCAAATTTTGTATGTTGGCTGGTAGAACACTCGGCCCTCTTATGATTTGGCCAGGGCTAAAAATTTGTTGTTGCTGACCACCTGGAAACAGAATAACATTATTGCAGCAAACAGAATTTTTATTTTTTTACCATCAAATAATAACTAAAAGTGTGTGATTATACATAATAATTATAAAAGACTCCAATTTAGTTCGATTAATCTTGGATAGGGAAATTTTGTCAGAAGGAAATAAAATGTTTTATAACCCAACACCAATTTTAGATTTCAACAGTCGGCGCACATTTTAAAAATAACATTGGCAAGCCTGTAGCCAGTCCAGCCAATATTTTTTGCAGAGGTATAGATCGATGAGAACCGTCAAATTTATATTTTTATTCATGTGTATTTCCAGCGTATAAAAATGTTTAAATAAACTTTATTTTTATGGAAAAAAGTTAATTAGTTCAAATTCAATCTCTAAACTAAAGGTATACATCAACTACGCCCGCGCCGCTGAACTAATTCGGAAGTAATTCCACTAGACCACAGTGCGAAAAATTACAGTGAATTCATACTCCATACATATAATGGTTTAGAATTTATGTAATAAAGTTAACCCGCAACGGCTACGCTCCGGCCTCAATATCGGCACAGATTTTCAAATATGATTCTTGGTGTTGAAAAAGTCACCCCACCTCTGCCGACCTCAGTATCTTTACACTGTAGTATTCTGATAACACTATTAATGCACCAGGAGATTTAAATTAGAAGTTCAACCACGATTTTCCAAGTCCTGTCTTCTGGAGTACTGAACGGTTATATGAGGTACTTACAATTCATGGAAAAATCCTAGACTTTCCTAGGGGATTTTCCTGTGATAATTAGATTTTCCAAACAAAAAAAAGTAGGTGCTTCGAAGACTTTCTGAGTACTGCCATGTTAATAAAACGATAGGTTACCATCGAATTTACCAAGGAAGGTAGTAATGGGTTTAAGGGTTGAAATCGATTTATAAACATGTAAAAAAATTATTAATTTTCAATGGTTTTCTGAGTCCTGCCAACTAAATTAACTTAATCAAATATTTATATCGAAATGACCAAAAAAAATGTCATGACGCCTCCTAGGGGATAAATGAATTTTCATTTGGAAAATTGTGCGGAAATTTTTCATCTTTATTCTATTTTTCCAGAAATGTCCCTAGGAGGCGTAATGCCATTTTTTTAACATTTTAAGATAAAAATTTTTGATTATTATAGTTGGCAGGACTCAGAAAATCATTCAAGAATTAAACATTTTCCCTACATATTCATATATCGATTTCAACCCTTAGACCAATTACTACCCCCTGCCAAAAATTGTTTCGTGATAAAATCGATGACAATCTATCGTTTTATTAACGCGTTAGTACTCAGAAGTCGTCGCAGCACCTACTTTTTTTGGAAAATCTAATTTTCATAGGAAAATCCCCTAGGAAACCCATGTATTTTTTCACGAATTGTAAGTACCTCGTATAACCTGTCAGTACTCCAGAAGGCAAGACTCAGAAAATCGAGGTTGAACTTCTAATTCAGGTCTCTCGGTCTATAAGATTTCGTCGAATAAAGTTGGTTCTTATATAAATTAAGACATCTTGAAGTACAAGTGCGGTATCTGATACCGGCACGTAGTCTTAACAACAAATTACATCCGTCTCATATGTATCCTGATGATTACAGTTTTCAGAAATGGAGAAAACAATTTATGGTTAAAGAGTATGATTCGTGATGCTGATGACTATGTTTTTACTAAGTAGTGGGCATGAACCGAAGCTGATATTTTATGAGATCTACAGAAAAAATATTAGCCTTTAATCAGAATCCTGACAATGACGAAGAAAAATATTACTGGGGATGCCAGAAAAAAAAATCCACCTAACTGGGAATTGTTTAAATAATCGAAACAATAATTTTATATACATACATATTAATTTTTACACAAATACCACAACCAAATTTATAAAGCACTTTTCAGTACATATATTCGTACTATACCTATTACTGATAAAAACGCATTTGCTATTTTTTTAATCGCATATAAATTAGATATCTAAATGTAGGTATGTTCAATAATTGAAATTTTTGTAAAGGATGTTAATAATTTGTATTTACCTTATATTAAAAAAATGGTTTCGTTTATTTTTCCAATAACATATTTTGTTGAAGACTTTAAATTAAATTCCGACAAAACATAATTTATTTTTAAGATAATCTCTACAACAATTTTTTACTTAGCGGTATCTCAGAACTGCGCGTAGTCTAAGCCCTCGAATCCTTCACCGTAGCGTCCGTAGCAGTTGCAGCTTAATAATTACACTTAACCTCTAAAAGGATTAAATTTATACTTTATGATATTTATGAACAATATATTTTAAAATCTACAGAATAAAATAAAAAACTTACGGCAAACTGATCTTTACAGAAAAAAAATGGAGAATTCAAGCGATACAAAACAGTAGGTACATGTGACAATCACCTAGATTTTTTTTGGAAATAGTGCGTACTCCCAAATTTAATACAATTTTTCAAAATTGGTCATCATGACTATTGTGCGCATGAGCTTTTAGGCGTTCCCAAAGACTTCTGATCTTTTTGGCAAATTAGTAATACAGTGTTCCGTGCATGGTTCAATAAAGACAAATTTTGAACCCTACCATATACCAAATCGGCGAAATTTAATGTTCTCAATAGATAAAAAATCATGTCATTTATTACATCACGGAATAAATGGTGTTTAATCGTTAAAAAAATAGATCATTATTTTATTTAATGAATCCATATACACTTTAAAAGGTCAGATTGGGATTTTTAATGGGAAATAATTGAGTGAGCAAAAAAAAACAAGAGATAGAGAAACATTTAAATTACCTGTAGCCAACGACATGGCCGGTATGAACAACGCTTCCTGTCCATCGACAGTGACTGTTTGCATAGGTTGCATCACATTGTAGGCTAACGCTGCAGCTGCATTTTGTCCAGCAGCAGCAGCAGCCATCAACTGAGCAGCTCCAGCAGCAGCTTGCTGTTGAATGATCTGTTGTTGTAGCTGCTGGGGCAGCCCAACAGGAACGCTGACCAGCTGCGGGGTCACTGTCGTAGTCTGTTGCTGAGCCTGTTGACCCTGAACGTTGCCGGCTTCGCTTTTTAATAACTGTTGTTGTGGAGTTTGGGGTTGCTGTTGCTGCTGCTGTTGTTGAGGGGTAGTAGGTGTACCATTTTGCATGTTGGACATTGCGGTTGCGACTGGAACAATGTCTATGGTATTTTGATGCGGGCCGATTCGACTGCAAGTTGCAGCAAGAAGTGCTAACGGCGAAGGTGTTGGTTTACTATCCTGAAAGAGTTACGTACATTGTATGATTGTGTTTTGAAGTTTTATGCTATATAATTAAAGCAACTAGAAATTTCTGCCCCTGAAACAGTTACTACTTGGTCAAAGGTGAAACAACGTGCCAAGATCCGACAAGTACAAAAAATATCAAATAATATTGCGGGTTGTATTAAAAAACATTATCATTTAATATTTTAGAATTATGCCTTTTTTCATTCTTCTTTATTAATTCGTTTTCCAGAATTGTTTTTATTCTTTGGTTAGTTAGATTTTATGAATGAGAAAAGACTTGTTTATTTAAATAATTTTTATAAGTTCTAGAATTACAGTAAATATATGTTGTTTCCCTAAACGATAGATCTCAAAGGCCTAGTCTTACAGCAGGGGCGATCCAGAGACCAGCCTCAGAGCGGCCGATATCGTACGAAACTAATTTAGTTAGGGGTCGATTTCTCTATGGCTTTGATTATAGAAGATGACGAAGAAGCCCAGAGGTAGAAGACAGGTGGGTATAAAATGAAGTACATAATATTCTATTTTTCAGGAGACAAGGGGACCGGGGTGGGGGAAACCAACCGTACCAAGCAAAGAGAAGACAAGCAGAACACACACCCACCAAAAATCGAAGAAACGTGCACGCTGCAGAATGGTGGAATACGCTATATATCATAGCAAAGAATGAGCAACGAACCACAAATAAGACAGTTGCTGTACTACCAATAAGGTAAAGCACTGGAAACAAAACCAAGCTATCATCCCAAGGAGAAGACAGCGATTATGCAGAAGGAAAACTGCGTTAGCGTGAGAACCTGAGTTAACTCTCAGGGGGTGGGTGGCAAGGGAGCTGGAAGTGTCCTCAGTAGTTTTCTGAAGTGCAAATTCAGATCCTGGGCTCGCGCAAAGGGTGTGTGTGCTTTTATTACATTGTATTGCTTGGCCTATTTTTTTTAAATAATCGCTCTTCTATTTAAACCCTCAGAAAATACTTTATTTTAAGCTCTGGGATGTAAGATTTTTCTTGATTTAGTGTCTAAATTACTATCTTTGGCTCTCGAGGGGGACGCTCACCCCCATTCCCCTCCTCTGGGTCCGCCATTGCTTTCTGTTCAAGTGTAGAAGTTATTCAGAAAAATCAGCAAATTTTAAATTAGAAAACGGCAAGACTATCATTCCTTATATGAATTTTCTCAATTTTTCTTGACAAGATTCTTCTAAGAATTTTCAAATATACCTACCTCTTTGAGACAGTTCATATTTATGCGTATTATTTTTGTTTCATATTGAAGTACAAAGTACTGGTGTAAAATAATCATATTAACTCTGCCTCATTATAAGCCAGATGTTTGAAACTTGTGATATACCTAAACAATAAAAAAAATTCTTCAATGGTAAAAAATATAAAACTAAATAACAATTTTATTACCCGAGGTGTTTTCAAAAGGTAATGGGTATTTTGTTTTGTTTTTTTTTCTGCAAATAATTTTATTTGCTCGCCTATATAACTGTTAACCTCCAAAGAATAATTCTCAATAGATATTAAACATTTTCTGATCCCCGAAACACGTCTGGAACTCGCTTTTTGTGATCCCGTTTACATTTCTCAGCGATGAGCGTTTGTTTTCATCAGGGCTTCCAGATTGTATAATTGTATACAAAATATGTATAAACTGGTTATCTTATGTATCCAGTTCGTATAGCAGATTGCGAGATTTACAACAAGAATTAGTTTCTAATTGTTAAAAACAAGAATTGTAAAATTTACCCCAACCGGAAACAGCGCTCTGCTGGATACTATGGATAGTACCTATTGAATTACCTAGTGAAACTTTTTAAGCCAACGCTACTTACACTTGTAACAGCTTACCATTTTTTTTTCTTATTTACAGACTTGATTTTGTATAATTTTAGGGAACTAGCGGTATAACATGTAAGTTGGCTCTTCTGGCAGCCCTAGTTTTCATTAATACTTGCAAAAGGCGGCCCTTTAATTTATAACAACTATTTATTCTCTTTATATTTGGGGAAAAAAAGATGAAAGCATTCTGCCTTCTGGCAAATACAGGGGTTAAGAACAGATTCAACATGACAGTGATTTTGGAAAAAAAAATCACGACAAGCAGTGCAAATGTGAGGTCAGGTCATCAAAGAGTAGCATAGTGAGGAGAATAAACTAAAGACAAATTGACGTATATTTAACGTACCCAGTTGCCTAACAATCTTATTATGGCTACCTATGCCTGACTTAGAAGCGTCGATAATTACGAAAATTTGATAGTTTATCTGAACCAATAAATTAGTCAAATATAAGTTTTCTTATGTTAGTCTGAATCTGGTAGACAATGTCCCTCGTTCTTCGAAGTTTCCTTGGACTTCCATCGCCTTGAAAAGGTTGATCTCACAACGTTTCAATAGCTTTGTATCTGCTATCGTCATCAGGTGAATGATGGGAAATTCAGTTTATCCCTGGTACTTATACCTTTAATCGGTCATGCCTCGCCGATCATGGTCATTGGGTCTCATCCGGTCCAATCAGCGTCGTCGTATCTGGCGGTGGTGAATAGAAACAGTGGCCGAAGAAGGGGTTTCCAAATGTTTTTAATTTGGACGCTGGGCTCGCTAATTATATTCTCGTTCGAGATTATAATATATGCTGTCTCTAAAAATTTTCTTTTATACCGATGCTCCTCCTTGTGAATTACCCTGGCCTGGTCCCAGTTGATGTTGTGGTGTTCGGTCCACGCGTGGTTAGCTAGCCCAGACTTCGTTAGCTCCGCCCTTTGAGTAGCTTTGCGGTGTTCCTTAACCCTGGTGTCCAGCGGTCGCTTTGTCTCTCCAATGTAAAGATTGCCACATTCACAACGAATACTGTGTATACAATTATTTGGTATTGCTGGAGCGTCCGGCCTCGTTCTTGCAATCATGCTCCTTAGAGTGTTGCTGCTCTTGGAGATCATTCTGATTCCATATCTGTCTACAATTCGTCTAAGTTTCTCCGACAAGCCTTTAGTATACGGGAATAATAGAATTGCTATCGTGGTTTCCTCTTCCTGCCTAGGTGGTTTGTCCAGTTCTTCAAACGCCTTGTTAATGATGGTTTCCGGGTATCCATTCGCCAAAAGGTCTTCTCTAAGTTTCACTTGTTCTTCTTTGAGGACTTCTGGCGTACTACAGATATTTTGGCTCTATGGATTAGAGTTTTGATGACGCCGGTTTTCGTTGTTGATGGGTGGTTAGAATTATAATGTAGATACAGTCCTGTATGGGTAGCTTTCCTGTAGACAGTTGTTTGGATTCCGGTCCTAGTCCTTTGACACTTTACATCAAGGAATGGTAGGCACACATCTTCTTCCATCTCCATGGTGAACCTAATGGATGGTTGGCATCGGTTTAGGTGCTCCAGGAATGCCTGTAGTTGTGTCTCTCCGTGTTGCTAAATAATGAAGGTGTCATCGACATATCTCAACCATAGCTTGGGCTGCTTCTCGTATCTCTTCAGTGCATGTTCTTCGAACCACTCCATGTAGATGTTGCCGACGGTTGGTGATAACGGGGAGCCCATAGGCAATCCATCTTCTTGCATGACGAACCTGTCCTTCTCTTGAAAGTAACAGTTCTTGAGGCAAGATTGCAGTTTCGTCTTCACTAAGTTTCTTTCTCAGTATGTCGAGAGATGCGTCTAATGGTACGTTCGTGAAGAGATTTTCAACGTCGAAACTTACTAAGCGATGTTTTGGTTCAAGCTGCATGGCACCGATGATTTCAACAAAATGCTTTGAATCCTTGACGTCCGATGGTGTTTTGCCCTCCAAAGGTTGGATGATTGGTAGAAGGAATTTTGATAATGCTGCTGTTGGCGAGTTGCGTGAACTAGTAATCGATCTGAGAGGTACTCTAGCCTTGTGTATCTTGGGTAGGCCATAAAGATGTGGTGGTTTGCTGTGATGTGGCGTCAGTTTTCTCCTTGCCTCGGGTGGAATGTATTCAGCATGATCTCTGAGAGGGTTGTAAGTTTTCCGTTCTATCTTGGAGTACGTCCTCGATTTTCTTGTTGTACTCCGTTCTGTCCATCAGGATGGTGGCATTTCCTTTGTCAGCTGGTAGAATGATGATAGATTTGTCTATTTGTTGTTTTTATAATCCTCCTTTCGGATTCGTTGATGTTCTGTTTGATGTGTTGTGTTTTCTCAATTGCGGTCCTGACTTTCCATCGAAATTCCTCCAGTTGCGGTGTATCTTTGCTGCCTATTGCTGACTCCACTGAACTGATGATATCTAGTACTGGCATCTTTTTTGGAGCTACAGCGTAGTTTAGACCTTTAGAAAACAATGTTTCTTCGACTGCTGTGCGAACTCTGGATGACAAGTTCACCACTGTTTTCTTGTTGGTTGTATCCTTCGGCAACTACTTTCTGGTAAGTTAATTGAGTTTCTCTGTGTGCACCTTTTGGCCGATTCGTCTGATGTTGTCACAGTATTTTTGGATCGAAGCAAAAATCGGCATATGGTCCAACCTCAACATACAACAAAAATTATCTTATTAACTCGACGTCGTCTGGGACATTCCACACGAGTCTGGTGCTGTAATCAGAGTCTTGATGCTGTAGATGGCTTAACATATACCTGCTCAAATTTTTTAACACCACATGATTTTTTGACAAGGTTATATTCCATGTCTTTAGCCTCGGTAGTATAACAGATAAGGGGGAAGGACCCTCGAGTTCCATACACCTAGTTTTAAATTCTTTTAAATTAGGTAGGTATATATGAATTTTAAAATATGTATATTTGTCAAAAGAGTCCTCTCATTTCATACTCCACTTGATGCACTTTAACTTATTGTTAATTTCTAATTTTGTCCACAAAATTATACTTAGAATCGTTTTGCGTCTCTTTTGAAATATGAGAGGCCCTGTTACTTTCAATATTATAGGTTATTTATAAATTATACTAAGTATATTTGTAGGTATCTGTCATAAAGGGTGTTTTATTTATGCTTACATGCGAATATGACGCACTTGATTTAAAATAATTAATTTAGTCCCATGGGCGTAGGTACTCACAATTGAAACATCTAGGTAACTGCCCCCTTGCCTCCACTTGGCTACGCCCATGTTTTGCGTCCAAAATTAAAGTCTAAAATCATTCGTTTATTGTCGCTATGCGTCCGTGACTAGGTCACCGAACTCGGTTTAAGTATCAAATTTCATCTCTTTTCGTCAGTAGATTCGATAACGAATGCCGGACAGATATTTTCCTTCATATGTATGTGTATGGAACAATTTTCCTGCTGGAAAATGTAGCAAATTAATGTATTATAAATAATATCTAACGTTAACATAAATATATTTTTAAGGACAATTTATCCTTCATACCTATTCCAATTCACTTATATAGATAGATATTTAAACTTTTTCAAAAAGTATATGTATCTATTTTTATATAAAATAAATATCATGGTAATTTTAAATATTACAAAGGTTCACTGCAAAATAGAATTGGGACTGTCAATAAATCAATCAATCTAATCATTCAAAAACACATCCACCTACCTAAACTACTGCCAATAACAAAATATATCTTACTCTCAAAAAGGTACCATTCAAATGACCATATATAAATTGCTGCACGAACAATTTAAAATGAGACTTTGATTAGACCAGTAAAGTAATTAAAGATTAAGATGAACATTCTAATCGGAGTCCTATCCCAAAATTATCTCGCCGAAAGTCCAAAATATTGTATATTATAGATACTGAGCTATTTTGATGTCACCTAAAAGAATTTTACTTACACGAGTATTCAAAGTAAAGAATCCAGCGTAAGGCTATAAAGATAATATCAAAGCCAAATATTCAAAACGTGTAATTAAATTCAGGATTATTGTTTACATGTCCACCTTCTTTATTTTATTGTTTTCCAGACATAATGTACTAAATTCTGCATTTTCTGATCATTACAAGGCCATATCTACCTTACACATTACAGTAAAAACAGCAAAGAATGACTATCAAAAATGTCGTGAAAATGCTTTCGCATAACTGCGAAACTGAATAGCTCATTGGAAGTTAATTTCTTAAATACTTACTCATAATTTACACAGAATGCTAGAATATTACAGAAAACCAGAATGCGAATAAAAAGTGAATTATAGTCGAGAATTTTATATGTTATACTTTTGATTTTGCTTCTTCCAAGGAATGCTGTCAAAACACTCTTCTAATTTTTTGAAGTTATAACCTTTTTCTCATTTCGGGCAGCCATGCATTTCCTTAGAGGGTATTTATGGGCTGTCATATTGTGACAAATATGTAGACCTAATAATATATTTAATACTTATAATATTGAGCACTAATTTGACGTGACATAATGAACGTATATAACCCAAGGGCCCAAGAGCTAAATTTAAGTAACTTGCATCCTTAAGCACGTGGTTAGGTATAAAAATATTGACATTATTAACAAAAGTGATTATTAAAGTAAACAACTTTATTTTGTTTGCCAGATTGGCTTTAAGGTGTTTACTATTGGCCGTTAGGCGTTAAAAAATCACACCCACTTCCTAATTTCATTTATTAGATGAAAGTGTCGGTTCGTGCAACTTTTAACACGGCCTACTATGACAGTAGTAGAGCAGAGTTGTAAAAGCAGATTAAAGGCTAGAAGAGCCGACCTCCAAAGGTTCAACCTCTTCCGCCTCCTCTTCTCCACCGCGGCCGCCGACGAGGCCATAGGAACTCCCACAGAACGAGAATTGGCCCGCCCGTCCCGCTTTTTGTGCATTCAAAACTCAAAATTAAATTATAGACTCACCTGGTTCGAAGTATCAAGGTATTCCACGCGGACTTCCGTCACTTCAGACGTCATAATTCCTTTCGAATATCGAAAAATTCAAATGCATTGTTGCTAGAATGTCCTGTGAAACGACCTTTCCTTTGTTTTAAAACTCGTTACCACTTAATCGATGACGACACAACAACTCTTTCAATAAATCGTTATTTTTTTGGCGTACACGCACTGATTTTTTCTAAATTACGTTTTTCGGGGCACTAATTAATTGACAAAGTAATAGCCAATTTGGGCGTGATATTTTCGGGGACCTAGACTCCCAACGCTTGCTAAATTCTGTATTACAGGATGGGCGACATAGGTACAAACCACGCCATTCTGGGACTGGCTTTGGAGGGGAGGGATCGGTCGTTCCGATTGCCAACCGATCGGCTGGTGAACGAGCGTTCGGTAGGTAACCGACTGCACTTTTCAGCCATGAGCGGGTATAACGGTGGGTACAAAAATATTCAAAGATAAATATACTAAATAAATATTTTTATTACCTGTTTACTTTCCACATTTATTGAAATTTTACTTAATACAGTATTAAGATTTACAATATTAAAATATTTAGTTAACACATAGAAATGCCATAAAATTTAATTACCTTATGTTTTTGTTTGCTCTAAGTTAGGTAAAGTGAAAGCAGTTTCTAAATGGTAAGTATAATAATCATTTATTTCCAAATTTTTCAGACAAAAGTCTAAGTTTACAGAGGTACCTAGATATTTTTAGCTTTAAGTTTTCTAGTGACGAATGTTAACAATAACTATGCCAGTAATTCATGAGATGTACTGAATATGGCTATTATTTACATCTTCTACAAACAATTTATTTGCAGTAATGTAGTTTGGTAATTTACTACAAAACTGTTCACAGAAGATAATACCTAAATCATTTTCAGTAGGCAATGCCTACTAGGCATTATAATAATTAGAAATTATAAACCTTCAGTATCTATTTACTTACCAAATAAGTCTCTTTTTTCTTAAGTTCGGAATAATTTCTAATACATAAAATCAAAAAAATATCTCCAAAAATTACGAAAAGCAAAATTTACTGGAATTAGGTAATAAACATGTAATAAACAAATTTTTTTGAACTCCTTTATTTCAAATTAAGGTGTCCGACACCTGTTAATCAACAAATTCCTCCAACTGCTGGTCCAACATAATTTACTACGGAAAATTATACCTACTTGTAAGACTTGTAAGTAATAATTTACCTACATTAAACAAAGTATGAATGTTTAGAGTATGAGGAAGATTCACGGAACGTCAACCGTATGGTGGCGCCACTGCATATAAGGGTATAATGGCCGCCACATATACAATATTATTTTCTGAGCACATAAAATATTCAAAGATTCTTATGCATGGCGGCCATTGTACCCTTATATATTCCTGATAGGTACCTAACGACATCATGTTTTCCAATTTATGAAGTTAAATAGAGGAAATACCAAAATTTTTAGAGCTACCACAAATATCTATAATAATAAGGATTATAGGTCAACATAATAATTCGGAACACCTAAGAAAAAACCAAATGTTGTCAATGGTTTCATATTTATTGAAAATTTAAATTGAATAATGAAATGATTTGCGCGAAAAATCCGTAATATGAAACGGAATCTACATACATTAAAAGTATATCCTGATATTCCTGATTTGTTAAAAATTCCACCACATAAACATAATATTCAGGGCCGGATTTAACTAAATGCCGGCCCTGGGCACCGGAAAAAATACTGATATTTTATGGAAACTTATAGTTTATATATCGTATTTTTTATAATTAAAATAATTAATTGCAGAAAATTCGCTATATATTATAAATTTTCAAAACATAAAAAAATAAAAAATATATTTTTTTATGTTTTAACATATTTATACTAAGGCTGTAATTGTATTACACTGATTGATTAAAATTTATGTTTTGAAAAATGCAAATATAACTCCAAAATATTTTCAATGTTTCGAAAAAACTGTTAATTTAATTGTAGTTAATTATATTGAGCAATCTTGATAAGACTGGTATTTTTTTTACTTTCCAAATTTGGCCGTGGCCGCCCTAAATCCACCGTTAATAATATCACTTGAGAACTGAAAAGCACCAATAGAAAATTGTTCTATTTATTATTGAAATGCAACTATCTTTTTTCGCTAAGTCAAATCATATCAAAATTACATTCAAAACAAGTATCACTACTATTCGAACGAAAGCAGTTTAACACTCTGTTGGAAATTTTTAAATAAATATAACTTAAACATGTATATGTTTTTTTAAGGAGGAATGTTGAAGGTTTTTTTATTGTCCTGTTCAGTTGATATATTTGTTACTCTTTTGTAAATAAATTGTTAAATAAGCACATAATTGCTTACTTTAGTTCACAACTTTGAACGATTTTTTCCCAAAAACCATAAACTTTTTGGCATATTATTATTTTATATAATACTTTTTTCTTTATAATGATCAGTCCTATCGCCTACCAAAATATATGTATATATGTTTTCCAATTTGTACACGATTAAAAGAATTAAGATTAAGAATGTAGAATGTTTTCAAAAAATTACAAAGTATTGAAGTTGGAATTTTAAATGAGTTTTTGTCAATTGCCCATTTCTTTTATTGGTTTATCCATATGCTAATAGTTTTCAGGGCTGTGATTAGTCATTTGTTGTCAGGAGTTTCCTCTTAGCTACAAATCTAGTTCAAAGAATATTCCAAAGTGAAAATTGAAATCAATGTAAGTCCAAGGACAGTCCCAATTTCCATTTTTTTGGCTCTATATAGGTACTTTGAGTTTGTAGCTTCAATAAATTATTTGTCAGTACCTATGTAAACTAATGTCAATGAGTTTAGAGATTCGATTTTAACGAAATAATCATATTTTCATAAAATACGATTTATACATTTTTATATACAGCAAATGTATACAGCAATATATATTAAATTATTTTTTATTTATCTAGTATTACAAACAACAACTTAATCTTACAATTTAGTTGTTTTTTCTTTAAATTATGGACTGGGTTTTTATTAATTTAAGTGTATGCTTTGAAATACGGAATTCATTTATTTCGTTACTTCCGATAATAGTAAATTTTGTTTTAAACTTAATATTAATCTGATCTATTGCAATTCTATTAAAACTGATAAACAAATAACATGAAAAAGTTATTTATTAAGAACGAATTTTATTTTTGAGTCAACAATATTAATTGTTTCCTAATACGCCCGATACTATTTTAAGCCTTTATGGAAAAAACGGAAAACTCAGTGTTCCCAGTAATATGACTCAATAATTCTTTCCTTCATCAAAGTTTATTTCTAGTGGAAATATATCCCAGTGCCGCCACTGTCGCACTGCTAAGAGCTCCTTCCTATGCATCAGTTGTTTTCCAGGGCCAAGGGGCGTCAGCCGTCTCAAATTGCATCCCTCCGCCACACCCCTCTGAATAAACTTGACCCATATGCAACTGCTGAGAGCATTTGGTCATTGAACACGATAACAAGATACACACGTATGGCTTGCAGTCTATCTTTAGACCTGCGGTTGCAGCTGCTCTCGTATCTGTTATGACGTGGCGGGATCGACAGTGTTCATTGTTTCTCTCAAAACCTATACGCTTACTGCAAAAAAAAATTCGTACGTTCGGGCAGAGTAAAAGCGGAAGTGTTTATATAATCAAGACCGCGATTTCCACGAGAGAAAACAAAGTGCATCCAGCAGGGGCAGGTCATGCAGCGGGGGTGGCCGTGGCGTGTATGCCCGGTTACGCCCACCGCCGTCTTGCTTTCGCACCGTCTTCACTAAATTAGGACCTCAAAGTGACTCTCTCCACTAGTTTCATTTGCAGGTGTGAAATTGTCGTCGTGAGTTCACAGTTCGCGCTTCATTTGACTTTTTCACTTGGCCTTGTTTTATTTTTAAACGTGCGGTCTGTATTGAAGGTTTTTGATTGTTTTGCCGTGGAAAATTCTTAATTTGTATTTAATCAATTTTTTTTAAATATTCATTAATATAGTGAATATATTAACAATAAAATATTATCTACTGGCTATAAAATACAGGAAATCAATAAATTGAAAGATTAGTGTGAATTTTAGTCTCCTTATTTGTGAGGATTTTCTTAGAGTTTCCATTTTAAATAAAATCAATTTGATTACATCGGAAATGGCGTTAGACAGTGCCGGATTTAAACTTTTCTTAAAAATAATTCGGTACATTTCGCTCCATCCTTCCTGCCTATATTAAACTCTCACTCGTACCTATTTATTTACCTAGGCTTCTATAAGGTACACCTAAATTTGAAATATCTAATTTAAGTGAGTAGTTTGGGTAAGGTAGATATTAAAAAATGAAAAAAAAAAGTCATCAAATTGGATCAAGTGAATTAGTCATAGTTTATGGTGTTGATTATAGCTGCTTCTATATATATTCACTGAAAAAGAAATTACAACACCCAATTTAAAATTGTTTTGGTAAAACATAGATGCTATAGTAAGGAGTAAATGATTAAAATTTCAATAAAAAATGCCAAGAAATTTAAATTTTTTAAATTAAGTTTGTTAATTATGTGTTTGCCTACCGCGGTTATCTATACACTCCCCAACACGTCTTGGCGGTCTATTTCTTCTTGAGAAATACTATCCCAAGCTACCTGTATCTGTATGTCATGTCTTAGAACCTCCAATGTCCGTGGGGGCTTGGGTAATTTTCTGAGCCCTCTACCCATCATATACCAAACATGTTCTATGGACGAAAGATCGGGATCCATGAGCCTATTAAGGTAAGGGAGTACATACGGCCCAAGTACTTCCTAAAGACAACGTTGCAATGTCATGTTTCATTGAACAAAGACTAAAGGTAACATACTTCCATGTGCAATAGTACCCCATACCATATCGCTTACTGTTCTGTGTACATGTTGCTCAACATCAAATTGGGGTTGACCTCTTCCTCCTCGACGTCGTCTAACCCTTCTTCGGGTAGCATCTCCGCCCAAGCAGAATCTAAATTCATCTGCGAAGACGACCTCATGTCATTCCACATTTCAATGTTGTCGTTTTCTTCACCACTGTAGTCGTTGCCGTCGATGCACAGCGGTCAGAGGTAGCACAAGATGGGGTCGATAATGCTGTAGTCAAAAGAACCTTATACGGCGGTAAACGGTTCGAACACTTACAAGATGTCCTTGTTTTCCTAACTACTCATCAGATAAATTTAGAGTTGTCGAAAATCGGCCTCTAAAGCCCATAAGTCTTAGACGTCGATCTTGAATTTCATTTGTGCAACCTTATAACAGCATTTGGATTTCTTTTCGTGTGGTTAGTAATTTCTCGAAATGAAAAACCCGCCTCTCGTAAACCAATAATTCGTACTCGTTTAAATTGACTTAGTTGGCGATACATTCGGCGTACGCGTACTCTTGAGACATTTTTACATTACTAAACATCGATTTTAGATCCCATCAAACAGTTTGTTTCTGGTAAATTAAAAATAAGCAAAAACCGACTACAAAATAAATTTATAAAAAATGTTTACATGAAAAGACACCAAACTTGACCAAGTTTTAATCATTTACTCTTTACTGGGTGTTTCAATTTCTTTATCAGTGAAAATACATATGTATAAGTATCGACTTATGGTTGTCTTCTAAATGTTATTTGTAGCATATTCTTGACTGTTTTTATGTGTTCTTGATATTTCCCAGTAACACATAAAAATAATCTAACTACTTATGAGATGTGATATAATTTTTCATTTTTAAATAAGAAACGCTCCATTTCTCAAAAACAATTTGCGGCCGGACTGTACACATTCCTGACCCAAATCGTTATTTACAAAAATATTGTAGGTGGCTACGGGGAACTCAGTTTTGTCGAGAAAATTCGCGCATTCAAGTCAAAAATGCAAATTCTTCTTTGTTGAATAGGTATATATGCATAATCTCTCTAGTTCAGCTCTCTGCCCATCAAAAAAGTTATTCAGTAAGAATCTCTGAGGATGTTGTTTCAATTTTGTCAGGTTTGATGTTTAAGGAGTCTCTTACTATGAAGTAAAGTCGTTTTGAAATAATTAAGTCCACTCTACTCCCATATCTATAGGTATTCGAAAACCATAAAAAACAAGGCACCTCTAAATTTGAGGACCCACGTTATTTAGTCGATAAAATTAGCATTTCACAATCCGACAACAAATGAAGTGTCAAGTTTTTCCAATTTGCGGAGAATCCTCTGCTTATTTCTCAGGATAGTGTTCAGTGAAGTGTAATTTCGAAAACTTTATGCACTTCACCCCAAGAATCACTTAGACTTTTATAGAGATCCGCTTTTGCTATCCAAGGTGTTCACCCTCTTAAAGGACTTTCCACTGTCTATTTCGTTAACTAACGTTATAAGGATTTATTGCTGTCTCTTCTAGTAACATAAAGACTTCTGTAGATGGAATTGGGTATCCACCAAATTTAATTAATAACCTGCATAGTAAGTGGTGACTATTCTTGAATTTTGACCAATTTTGGCCAACCACAACAGTCTTCCAGATCCATTTTTAACTTTTCAAATTAAAAAAAACCTATACCTACTATAATTCATGAGCCGTCTTCTCTACAGAAGGTTGGATATTAAGAAATCTATCATATGGCTAACATGGGTCTTCATTATTTAAAACATATCGAAACACTAGTGACCATAGGCGTACCGAGGGGGAAGGGGCAGCTGTCATCTTGGACCTGAAAATCTGTCGTGAGCCTACAAAACTTCCCATAAATTTGCTGACTTGCCCCCCGCTAGACCATGTTTTTTTAATTTACACCTCTTTCCTATACAATTTTTTTTCCTGATTTGCCCCTACTTAACCCAAAAGCTGGGTACGCCCTTACAAGTGTCAATTGCCCCGCATTACAGGATTCTGCGAAAACTGCACATTTAATGAAAATTAATTAGCTTTTTTTACCTAATCAGTAATGCATTCAATTATGCCTACCTTTCCAAGTTTCTAATGTATCTCAAAAAGGATCATACTGGTGCAAAAACAAAAATATTTCACTTACTCTTAAAATTCGTCTATTATAGGTACTATGCTAACAGGTTTCCAATTGATGGTACGATGATTAGTCTTCGAAGGGTTCAACCCCACAACTTTTCAGCTACGTGAATAAAAATATAAATTTTGCGGTACTAATCGTTTCATTAAAAAAAATTGATCCAAAAAAATTCTGGCTGCAAACCTCTCAAATAAAACCGATAATTATAAATTAAATAAAATTGCTGATCTACCAATTTACGTCCTTCTGAACCAAAAACTGTGGATGCCTCTGCAATAAAATTACTTTTTTCGCTTAGATCAATTTGTAGGTAACCATTAACCTAAAAAAATGTTCTATGAGTCTCATACATACCTACATGAGTCAAGATAAAGCATTGTGAAAATTCCGATAATAAAATCCCTGACTTGACCATACAATGTATGGCATCACACTCCCTCTAAGGCACACTAAGAGTGCCTTTAGGGGAAAATTCACTAAACTCCAGATATCCTAGATATCAAAAGAGTTTAGCTCTATGGGAGCCAAGTTCCCAAGTTTTCAGGCCTGTGGTTGGAGTCGTGGCGGCAGTTTCCCATGAATTTCCTGACCGTCCGGGCTGTCCCTAACAGGACGGCTTTTTGCATTTGTTGTAAAGATATTCGTCCAGACCTAGGTATTTTAAATTGTTTAATAGATGTTTTGGGACTAGTCCTGTCGTTGACATAACAATTGATACAGTTCGTGTGTTGTTCATGTCCCACTGAGTCTTTATTTGAAATTCCAAATCTCTATATTTGGTTATTTTCTCAGCCTGCTTAACATTTATTTATTGTTGTTAGGAATTGCTATGCCAATTAAATTTGTTTTCCGAGCGACTTTATCTACCAAAACTATATCTGGTCTATTGTGAGCAACAGTCCGATCAGTCAGTATCGTGCGGTCCCAGTACAGCTTGTAGTTGTTATTGTCTAAAACAGATTCTGGTTTGTATTTATAGTATGGTAATCTTACCGACTGTGATAGTTCAAGTTTCAGTGCTAGTTCCTGATGCAGTATTTTAGCCACAGCATCGTGTCGTTCTTTGTACTCATGTTTGGCAACCGTACCTGCATCTGTCGTTGTTAATAGATCAACCTTTAGATAGTTCGACGGTCTGCACCTGTTTCAGGAAACATAATCTAGTTCGACGCTTGTCGACGGTTGACGTCATTTATATGTCTTCCATGAATGGGCTTCTCCTTCCATTTCAGCAGTTTCTGATCAGTGGTCTGGTGGTGTAATTGGACGTGTTGTTGTGTCAGTCGCAGTGGTGTTAAGTCATCAACCTGGCACATGACTCTGTGTAGATCAGAAAATTCTGCGAGTTTCTGGAAATGACTACGCAAAATAGAAATTTGTTGATCTAATAGTTTACTTGGATCTATCAATCCTCTTCCTCCTTCATATCGTCGGCAAAGTTGTACGCTCAACAGAGTTCTCTGGATGGTGATCTTGAGCTTTTGTTAGTAAAACTCGAACTTTTCGTTGTAATTTTTCAATGTCAGTCTTGCACCAATTAACTATACCGAAAGAGTAACTGTGCACTGAACATGCATAGGTGTTAATAGCCTGAAACAGATTTTTACTGTTTAGTTAGGTTTTCAACAGTCGTCGTACCCTACTATACAACTCTGCTGTTAGGTCCTTTTTCATAGTCAAGTGATCAATATGTTAAGCCTGCTTTATTTCAAGGTATTTATAAGTATGACCTTCCCCCATAGATTCAATTGAGGTGCCATCTCCCATTTCGAAGTGCCCCTGCTGTATTTTGCCTTTAACTATATTAATAATTCGGCATTTGTCTAGGCCAAATTTCATATGGATGTCACTAGAAAACCCTTCTACTATTTTAAGCATGCAGCTGTTGTTTCGTAGCTGCCATCAACTTTAAGCCGTCCATGTATAACAAATGGTTTATCTTTAATGCTTGTACGTTGTTGTGTTTGAGACTGAACCCAAAATTAGTCGAGTTCAGTTTGTTTGAGAGAGGGTTCATAGCCAGGCAGAACTACAGCGGGCTAAGAGAGTCTCCCTGGAATATACCCCTTCTGATTGGAATGGGGTCTGTTTGTATCGAACAGTTGGCTTCATTCAGTGAGATTTTGGTTTGCCAGGTGGACATGGCTTATTCTAAAAAGTTAATAATACAATTATTCACTTTATAGAGTTTCAGTGCCTTAATGAGCCAATCATGTGGAACTGAATCAAAGGCCTTTTTGTAGTCCACATATGCCATGTAGAGATTTCGTCGTTTGGGGTGTGGCTTGATTGCAGACAACGGAATCAATTATCAGTTGTTCTTTGCAGCCCATCGAATTTTTCGCGCATCCCTTTTGTTGTTGAGTAATTATGTTGTTCAGCTCACAATGTTTGAAAATGCGATGATTAATGCACGATGTTATGAGTTTGTATAAGGTTGGAAGGCAAGTGATTGGTCGGTACTTTGCTGGGTCCTGTGTACATAGGTTGTCCTTTAGTAAGAGGTATGTAGCACCGTGCGTAAGGAAACTAGGCATCTTGTGTGGGTGGGTAATTACGCCATTTATAAGGGCTGTTAGTGTTTCGTGGGTTTCGTAGAGTTTCTTGATCCAGTAATTTTGTACACCATCTGGTCCTGGTGCTTTCCAGTTATGGAGGTGCTTCATTATGTTAGATGTGTCTTCCGTTGTAAATGGTAGGTGTTGCATACCATCACAGTTCTGAAATGCAGCCTCCTCCTCATTAATCCAGTTGGCTTTGGAGTTACAGGAGATTGTTGTGGAAAGCTGTGTTTTCCAGAATTCCCCGATGTCTGTTTTACTGGGATAACTAGGAGTTTCATTATTATTGATGTTGTTGAGTTTTCTATAAAACCCTTTTTCCGATTTACGGAATAGTGCGTTGTCTAGTTTCCGTTGGTACACTGGTTTTGTACCTTCTCAATCGACTTGTGTGGACGGAAAGTTTTAGTCGTAGACTGTCCAGACACAGCTGAAATGTGATGTTTTCTCCATCCCATTGGGAGTGTATTCGGTGATTGTCCATGATACTCTTGATAAGTCTTTCTATTCTGGTGTTCCTGACCCCTCGTTGGTACTCGGTCAGTCTTCCAATGCCTTTCCGAAGAGAATTAATTTTCCCATCTAGCGTTCTTTGCCAAGGTTGTATTCGCGGTGTTTGTCTAAATTGAGGAGGGTCTTGCTTTGGTCTTATTGCCACCCCGATTGTTCTGTAGATAGAAATTGCAGCACAGTAGATGATTGTGTAGCGACTCTAACGTATTAGCACTTAAAACATAGTTTGACAAGATAAATTTGTTCATGGCCTGCAAGATGATACCCAGTTTCTTAGAAGATCTTAGTTTGGGAAGAGTTGATCTATTCAAAATGGATCTGTTCCACTATACTCTATAAGAGCTCTTTCCATTTCTGCTTGGATTTTCTCAAGCAGGTCATCGTTGGCTGGCTGGCTGTTATTGATGAAGTTCTTGAGTCTCGTCCGCTCTTTGCGCCAGAGGTGTTTCAGGCTCTGGATCTGTTGTATTTCGACCAAATAATTCGCGCTCAACTTCGCTCTTTATTGTATCCAGTTGATCGGGCAAAATAAGGCCATTTATCAAGATGACACGATATTGATCTGCGACTCCCTGTTCGGTAACTTGAAGCTCTGGGTACTCACGGCAGAATTCTTGATGGAGTATTTGGCGATATCCAGTCTTATCCTGGCCAAGGTTCGAAATTCTGTAAAACGTGCGCATTATAAATTCATTCATGGCGCTAGTCCATTTCATGCGCTGTCTTTTCAGTCCCGCTTGAGTGAGGGCTGGCTGTTGATCCTGCGCAACACTTTCTGCTGGTGGAGTTCGCGTTCTCGTTTGACTCCGTTGGTTATGGTCACGTTGATTCTGTGACCGTATTGGTGAGTGTTGTTGTTGTTTTTGGGGTTCTTGGGCTTGGGGTAATTATTATTATTAGGACCTGTTTTATGCAGGAATGACTAGGTATACCTATACAAGAAATTTTATCACTCCTTATAATGAACATTTTCGCCAATTGAAAAATCAAAACACCCTCTACGTTTTCAAATCATATACTTACACGATTCAGGTCATTCTTTTCTAGAACCTCTTCTGATGGTAGGGCTTTCTTCATTTTTAACTTAGCGATTATTTCGGCAAACTGTTGTTTGTTTTCTACTGTTCCTATTAATTCTTCCTAATTTAGGCCCATCCAATGACAAAAATTCCTTACTCATGAACGTTTCTTTCTACCAATGTATCTCTTTCCTTCGATTTTCCCCTTCACGACTATTTGAGGTATGTAGTGTTTAATATTAGGTACTCAGGATATGACCCAGGTACGAGGTTATACGGACTTTTATTGTATGCAGTAGGGATGTAACGAATGTCTGATTTTCGATATTCGCGAATACAAATGCGAATTTTCTCTTACAATATTCGCGAATACGAATGCGAATATTAATTTTTTTAATATGGTGCCAAAAGTAAGCAATCACAAACACACGTTTGATCGCTCTTTTACTACCGTTCATTTTAAAAGACGTAATATAATTTACTTATTTTGGTTTAATAAAAAAATATACCACAAATTGTATTGTATATAATTATTATATAAAGCAATTTTTCTATTTTTAATTTATAAACTGAAATATATGCGCAACCTTTCTTGTGTCACAGGTGTATAAACAGAACATTTTGTATCCTAACACCAAATCCTTACACTCAAAGCTGTTTGAACAGTTAGGCTGTCATCATATTGGAGTGAACCAAAAGAGTTTGATATGCATATAATAGTTTCGTTTATGAGACAAGTTATAAGAAGGTTGTAAAGCTCGTTTACGTAGGACACACCCTTAGGAAAAATATTCTGCTTATTTCCCATTTGACAGTTTGCCCTGACAAACGGCCTGGAGCTAGTCTGAGCGTTTCACAAACTGTCAAATTTAAACTTAGCCCTGAAATTAAAGCTAGGAGTCAATTAAGTGTCTAAAAAGTTTAGAAGTAGCAGATATATTTTAAAGAAACGGTTTACTGGTGAAAAATGTTTTATTACAAATACCTAAACAACAGCACAAAACGATAGGTTGAATACATCCATCAACAAAAAAACGACACGTGAAACACCATAAACCGTTTGTTTGTTTAGAGAAAGGGATAAGTTCAGTTACTATATAATGGTGACTGAGGAATTCTCAATACCTTATAAAGTTGACTGAGTAAGGAATCAGGCTAAACTCGAAAAATTGTTCCGGTATTTCTTTACATCACCCGGTATGAAATTGTAGCAGGATTTGACTCACCCTATAACCTCTCAAAATTAAGGTTTTACTAAAAATTTTATCGTCATTAGGTTAGCAGCGGTACCCAACGAAGCAAAATTTGTCATAAGGAGATTAAAACATACGTACCTATATAGTGTAAATAGGACAGTTATTTTTTGATAGATTCGTAAGCTCAACCTCCCGTTGTATTTGTACATATTCAAGCTTTCAGAATCTAATTGTTGAAACTTCCAGAATCTTATTGTTAAAGCTAGAGATGTGATTCAAGAAAGTACCAGCATGTTTCAAATTTGCCAAAGTTTAGATACGTCTGCAATTTTTTTTAAACTGATTTAGCACTCGGACACCATCAATTGTCTTTTAAACAAGCCATAATTTAAAATCAGTATACAGATAAAAATGTTATAAAACGAAAATAAAATTCGTTTTTCTTGGACAACCTTATATAATATTACCTTTTCGAGATTTTGCAAACCATTGACCGCAACACAATATGTTGCTTCTAGTCGAGAACCTTTATCAACCCTTCCTTCAACTGATTGAATCTCTAAAAGATTGTATCATAATTTCTTTGACAGTTTTTAGTTAACCTACGAATTATTTGTTCTAGGAATCACAAGGAAACGGCGTTATATACAGAATAGTCATACTGTATTTCGAGTCTCTGTAAGCTAGTTTTTCCGGAAACTCCTAGATCACCATAAAACCCTATATCATGTCATGAAACTGCGCTTAATTTGATTTAGCAATTAAATAGATCCTTAATTACATCTACGGATTCCAGAAGAAATGTAAATATGTAGTTGACACACAACTAGTGTATTTTGTATTAAAGTTATAAAGAAATGTCTGTCATCATAAAATTGTTATTTCACATTGCAAATAGAAGTAAATGCCTACCTGTACTTAACTTTTGAATTGACAAGTGCAAGGTTTAAAACGAATATCGCCTTTCATTGTCAAACACATTCGCAAAAATTCGCATATATAACCGCGAATACGAATGCGAATCCGAATATTAAAAAAGACGGGAATATTCGCACATGCGAATGCGAATATTCGTTACATCCCTAGTATACAGTAACTCTCTATCTATCTAGAACTTGAGAATACAATAATTTTTCATTGACAAAGCCTGTACCATAAAATTTCAATATGAGAAAATCTATAAATACAGCAAGGGATAACATTTCCAAAAATATCATATTTAATGACAATTTAAATGGTAATAGAAGTATTTTGTTCGATTTGTTAATGCCAGGGGTGCTACTTAACTTCATTTAATCCCATAATCTTTTTAATGTATTCAAATAATGGTTTAAATAAGTTTACCTATTTGCTGGTATCGTGGTTGTCTTTCATTAGCTTACGTATGTTTCGTCGTTTGTAAACAATACGAGCCTGTGATGAAACTATAGCCAGGAATTATAGGTATCTATTTAAGTGAGATATAAAACAAAGTAAATAGCTACTTTGTGTTTGATCATAATGATTAATATCACAATGGAACGGCTTCCACCATCCGACATAATATATTTATTATTCTATTTTATATAAAAATAAAATTAAAGGTTTGGTATATAGTGCAAAACTCTGTTTCTTATAAAAATATAAGTATATAACTTAGGTATAAGTATATATAATAACAATATAAGCTAACATAACTTTTCTTATAGTTGAAGGATATCATTTGTTTATGAACGTTGTCAGAAACGTATTAAATTTCGTTACATTTCTTTTAATTTCTCACCTGGTGAAAATTTAAAAAAACCTTATAACCCTTTAAATATTAAGAGCAACCCTGTCGAGAGCAAATTTGTTGAAAAACGCTCTTCTATATTCGTTAAAATCAATATAAGCGCTCTTTTTTAATGTTATTGTAGTTTGGGCCATCATGATTAATTTAAATGTCGGATGCCTTTTTTTGTTCTGCAGTTAAATAGTTAGAGAAATAGTCACCCTCGACGAAGATATAGGTACGAATATTACAAAAGAAGCGAAACCAGTTACGTGTACAGTAGCACTAAGAAATTGTGACATATCTCTGTTGAGAATATCCATCCAGTCATACATAACTACAGAAACTTTATTAATTTGTAGGTACTTATGCAGTCTAACTGTGAAGAAAATTTGCAAAGTATTAATAATTTTTTTACCTTTTGGAACTTATATCTGCAAGTCTAATGTAGCGAGATTTCGTTATTGAAATTAATGGGATTTTGTATGTTTTCTATTTGTTACAGCTATATAGAATATAGTTATCCAAATTCATTTTTCACTTGAAAACTTTTATGGGTATATATGTTTATTGACAGCGACAAACACACAACAGGTAAACATTTTTTACTGGAATCTATGGAATTTTTTCAGGGGTAGAAACCTACTTAGTTAGCATTCTAGACAAGATCGAATATATAGAGTGTCTAATATTTTACTAAGTATAGTGTTACCAAAAATTGTCAGTTAAATAGCAGTATGCTAGCAGAGGCACTTTATACAACTTGAGCGGTGTCTGCGGTATCACAGACCACTGATCTTGGGGGGCCCATAAATGACCAGGACCATACATAATCTAGGCATTTTTCAGAAGCGCAGTTATAGAAGTTCACACCAAATGCCCTGTGGAAAACTTCTATAGATTTCAATAAAAAAGTGTATGGAAACCTATTGTGTTTTTGTCACTGTCAATCCCTATATATACCTATAAAAGTTTCTAAGCAAAAGATTAAAATCTACATTTTCAATATGGATGTTACAAATCGAAAACATTAAACGATTTTGGAAAAACCATTACAACTTTTTTATTGGGAAATACGCATATGTAAGCTCCAAAATTCTAAACTAACTGCAATAGAACACATACATTCCCACATGTTACGTCTTTAGATATATAGAATCCATACCATTACGGGATGTATTAAAATCCCATTAGATCCATTAAAGAAAACTTGCTATATTGAACTACCAGACAGATTCCAACAGTGAATACCTACCTAGATTAGGCTTGCACTATTGACTTAATATATTAATATATTATTCCAATGAAACTTGTAGTTGTGAAACTATGAACGGAAAATATCACAGGCAAAATCACAAATTTTCAACAGAAGACTAAAATTTACGTAAACGAGAAACTGTAGCAATAATATAGACTCGCAACATGAAAGTAAGGAATATTTCAAAAGACCAAAGCTACCTTTACAAGTGAGATATATACTATATATCTATAGTACCTATAGGTATGCGAAAAGATGAATGCATAATACAAGTATACCTACCTACAAGATGTATACACTGTGCATAATAGTGTGTATATATGCTAGTACTCCACTATGACAGTCCCAAGCCTGGGGTCCCATCACACAAGAGATGGGAAAGTGAGGAGGGGGAGGAGTAACAACCTCGTTAAATAACCAGGGTTCATCTGGCCCGGATGATGGTATCCTGTAAGGGCTCCTACCTAGGGTTACAAGGGGAAGAAACGAATGGTACGAAAAGCAGATGAGGACAGTCAAGTTCTAATGGTTGGAGGAACAGATCAGTGGATTCAACAAAGGGTAGGTTGGGCTCTACATTCTCGGCAAGATAATCAACCTAAGGGAAGAATACCCTGAATAAAAATAACCTGGCTCACCAGGTTGGAGGTTGTGGCATCAGGCTAGCAACCCGATACTTGTGAAGAATGTTAAATGATAAAAATCCCTTTAAAAAGACACAGCACGGAAAATGGTTTATGAATTTGGGTTGTTGGAATATAAAAGGGATATCCACAAAAAAAATCAAGTCTTCCAGGAACTTGAATGATATCAAATAGATCTAGCAGTCCTCAGTGAGACCAAGAACAAAGGATGTGGCACTGAGTACATCGAAAATTACGCTCTTCTCTACAGTGGTATCGACAAACACAAGAGGGCGTAAGCGGAAGTGGCCATAGCAATAAAAAATTAATTTGGTCAAGTGCGAGTTGGACTCGCATACTAAGGGTTCCGTACCACCTACAAGATTCGCAGTATTTAGTTTTCTAATTTGGCCCCCAAAAATTAACATTAGAGTTTTATTTTACTAATAAACTGGTATTGAAATTATTTAAAAATACAAATAAAATATATTTTTCAAAATTTAAATAGTGTAGTTTCTAAAATGGGAATTAAGTCGATGTTTAATATCTAATATTTTTTAAATAAATGATTTAAAAATATGATATATTTGTAATTCACATAATGAGCCTTTTATTTGATGCGTTTGAAAATTGAAATTTTATTTTCCATTTAATCGTATAATTTGCCCCTAAAATTGATATGGAGGTTTTCTAATAATTATTCTTATAAATTTCAAGTGAGCCCCAGTACCCCTAATTATTTTCAAAATTTTAGGTAGTATGGTTTCGGGAATAAAGCGAGAAATGAGAATTTTTTATATCTTTATGTTAATATCTTGTAAACAATTAATTTTAAAAATATGAAAAATATATATTTGTATTCCTCATAATTAGCCCCTTCATTAGATATATTGCATGACACCTTAAAAAAATATTTTTTATTTTCCGTTTATTTCTATAATTTGGCCCCCAATATTAATATTAAAGATTTCTTCGTATTTTTCCTGTAAATAAAAAAATTAGGTCTTATAGTTTGGGGAATAAAGGGGAGAATGGGTAATTTTTTAATATATTTTTTAATATATTTTAAAATATTTATTTTAAAAAAATTAAAAAAAATATATTTGTATTAGTCATAATGAGCCCTGTGATTTGATATATTACATGATACATTAGAAACAAGTTTAATTTTTTATTTTATTAAAATATGAAAAAAAAGTATTTGTTTTCGTCATAATGAGCCCTTTCATTTGATATATAACATGATGCGCTAGAAACAATTTTAATTTTATATTTCCCATTTAATTCTGTAATTGCCCCCCAAAATTAAAAGTAGAGGTTTCCCCTTATTTTTCCAGTACACTTCAGGTCAGGCTCTATACCTCTATTTTTTTCAAAAGTTTACGTTTTATAGTTTCGGAGATAAATTTTGGTATATTTTCGTTAATATCTTTTAAATTATTTTTTTTAAATATGAAAAAAATATATTTGTGTTTCTCAGAATGATGCCTTTCATTTGATATATTACATGATGCGTTTTAAAAATTTTTAATTTTTAAATTTTCATTTAATTCTATAATTTGCCCCCCAAAATTTATATTAACGGTTTTTCCTTATTTTTCTTGTAAAGTTCGGGCAACGTTCTATATTTCCTATTTAGTAGTTTCGGAGATCAGGGGGGGAACGGTCGATTTTTTTAGTTTTTCCCCCAGAAGTAATCCTAAAATCAAAATTTCTTTTTTGCGATATGTACTCCTGATCGGGTCACCAAACTATACCTTCATACAAAATTTCAACCTCTTTCGTTCAGTAGTTTAGGAGAAAATTGCTGTTATGTGACAGAGGCAGAAATCCTGAGTGATATTATAAGGGTATCCGTATATTGTATATACGGAACCTTAAAAAGAACCTAATAAAGAAAGTAAGGAATTGGAATGCCGCAAATGAACGATTAATAACAATGGACTTGAAAATAGTAGGAAAACAAATTGCAGTAATTGGAGTCTCAGCATAGACGGATGACGCAGCTATAGAAGAGAAAGAATCATTCTACGATGAATTCAAATCGGAGATTGAGAAAGTTGGCAACAGAAAAGAATTGCTAATAATGGGCGATATGAGTGGACGAACTGTAAAGAAAATCTCAAATCAATTAATAGGAAGATATGGGGAAGACGTCGTAAACGACAATGGCATACGTCTGATAGAAATATGCGAAGAATTCTCCTTAAAGATAACAAATGGCTTCTTCCTCCACAAAAATATTCCCCAATACACATGGACCCAGCTTAAAAGAGATCTAAAATCTATTATCGACTACGTAATAATCAGGCAAAACTCAAAAATAAATGTGTCCAATGTTATAGTAAAACGGGGTGCAGAATGTGGCAGTGATCACTTCCTAGTAAAAGCAAGAACCTACTTTAACCCATATACTAAGAATAACTAAAATATCACTGTAGGACAGGAAAATGGAACCGAACAACAACCACGATACCGGTTAGAAAAATTGCAAAAGACTCTATCGCATTCCTATACTAACTGAGATTAGCCCAAAAACTTGAAAAACCACTACAAGACAATGCAAATGAAGTATATGAATATCTGAAAGCCAAAATCCACCTAGGTGCACATGAATCAGTGGGAGAAAAACAAGGAAACATAGCAACACCTATGAAAAATCAATGGTGGACAGCTGAGATAGAAAAGCAGATAGACGAGAAGAAAAGGCTATATTATAAGTGGTCAACAACGGGAGACAGTGAGGATAAGAAGTAATACTGTAGACAAAGAAACATGATAAAAATACAAATAAATAAAGCCAAAAATACTAGTTGGGAGAAAAAATGCGATTGATTAAACGGATTGATGGGTAGTTCAAGATCCCGAGATTCGTGGAAATTTATCAACACTCTTAGAAAAAGTACCTAAGAGAAAGTAAGAATAGGAGACATTACAGAACACAAATTATTGGAGCATTATTCCTAACTATTCACAGAAGAAAGAGAAAAACAAAACCGGGCGAATGAACAGGGGCAGAAGAGATTCTAGAAATAACGGTCCAAGAAATTCAGAAAGCGCTTAAAATCATGAAAAACAATAGAGCTGCCGGCGCTCGAGGTATAACGACAGGATGTCATGAAATTTTCAAAGATATATTTAACAAATGTCTTCAAGGAAATGAGGTTCCCTTCGAGTGGCGACAAGAACAAGTTCAATATATAAGAAAGGGACTTGGAACGACTGCAATAATTATAGAGGCATTACAGTAATACCTTCTATAGGTAGGCTGTTTGGGCACATAATAACAAAAGAGAATTGAAAGGGAGTCACCCGAAATTGAGCATCAAAGTGGATTTCGCCCAGAACGATCTTGCGTTGACAACTTATTCAGTATAAAATAGCTAATAAAGAAGAAAATATGTAAAAACCAAGAACTGCATATAATATTTGTTGACTTGAAGAAGGCTTATGGGTCAGTACGGCATGAAAAACTTTGGAAAATCCTTGGTCAGAGTGACATCAATAAAAACCACATCGATTCTATTAAAAGTCTGTATAAAGAAAACGAAATATTTATTAAAGTAAGAGGGTCACTTTTAAATCCCTTCAAACCCACAAAAGGACTGAAGCAAGGGTGCAACACTATCCCCAGCGCTGTTTAAGATGCATGGCGCCTTAAAAAACTGGATTCAGAAATTGAAAAGAATGGGTATAGATGTTGGAAATTACCATATATATATACACTTTTATTTGCTGACAATCAGCTAATACTAGCTGAAGATAAAGAGGATGCGGCTTATATGGTCAGAAAATTAATTGAGGAATTCCACAAATGGGATCTTGAATTAAATATGAGTAAGACACAGTATATGGCAATAGGAAGGCCCGAAACAGAATACGGAAACATAGCATGCGTGGAAGAATATAACTATCTAGGTGTGACAATAACAAATGACGGTAGAGACCAAAAGAACATAACAAACAAGGTAGTCAAAGGTAAACGAGCCACACAGGCTTTGCATCCAATACTTTGGAACAAACAACAAATAAAGACAAAAACAAAAAAGACAATATACAAGACGATCTTCGAAAGCTGTGTAACCTACGAATCAGAAGTATGGGTGATTAACAAAGACATGGAAAAAAGAAAAAAGTCTGCAAGCAGCAGAAATTGATTATTGGAGAAAAAGTGCCACACTTACTAGACTAGATAGGGTAAGAAATGAAACTATATTACAAAGAATGATCATAGAAAAGAAAATTACAGATACAATAACTAAAAATTAATTACTTTGGTACGGACACCTAAGGAGAATGAAAGATGAAAGAATACTAAAGAAAATTTGGAACTGGTTTCCCCAAGGGAGAAACAAATGGGGGAGACCAAGAACAACATGGAAAAACATAATTGATAAAAATATTAATAATTTCCTCAAACACACAAATTTGTCAAAATAACTTCCTAATATTGAAGCACGTCGGCAAACACCCCGTAATTTTTTGAATTTTTCTATATTCATAACTGAAATTTGTGTTACAAGAGATTCTCCTTACCATCAATTGTGTTCAAATGAAATACACGATGTTTACTCTGTAGGTCGAAGCTGTAAGATACCATCATATATAATGCAAACTAACAATAATATTCATTAGATCACACAGTACCCCTCTCTATGATCAAAAAAATAGGTACATCTCGCGTCTTCAAATAGTATGTTTTCCCTCTTAATCACTTTAACTTTATGTGCCAATCCATGAAAATCTTCGAGCATATTCTGATATGAATCTCCTGAATGTTTTTTTATACATTATTCGTTTATTTATGTTGTAATTGTGCACCTTATCTGAACAAAAATCCTTATCATTAGGAGTGGGATAGCACTATATTAAAATAACTTGTCAAAACAAAACATTACAATTTGTTATGGGCAGGTTATGGGCGACGTTCATGTCGGAAAAGAAATATGTTTAAATATTTTTTAAGATACGCTGCAAAGGGCAAGGAGGTGGCCCTCTGTCATAGAAGTAAAATTTCAATATATCTGGTACAACGAGGTCCGATATTTTCCAGAAATAATCTTTTCTCTGGGGTTCATACAGGATTGCTAGATAGAAGCAAGGGTAGTACATAAAGAATTGCTGGATAGATGTACATTTTTCCGAAAGTTGAAGTCACAAAGTGGCTGCTATTATTTGTACCGTAACCATTTCTAATTAAGTTTTCCGAATAGGTAAATCAGCTAGCTCCGCTAAGCGTTAAAAAAATTCTCAGAACAGCCCCTCCAAGAATTGCCATAAACCCAACGTTTTCCGAATAAGTAAAGCAACCCAATGTTTTCCGAATAGGTAAATCAGCTAGCTCCCCTTAGCGTTAAAAAAATTCTCAGAACAGCCCTCCAACAATTGCTGTAAACCCAACGTTTTCCGAATAGGTAAATCAGCAAGCTCCGCTAAGCGTTAAAAAATTCTCACATTAATAGGATGAATCAGAACCAGAAAACCCCTCCAACTGTCGATAGACAAAAGCCGATTTGCAGCGATCTACCGGTTTTAACCACGGTTCTACCCTCGGTTAACAGTGGTTGTATTTTGACATTTCTCTTTTCAACACTGAAGTAGAACCAAAACTCATTCGCTAGAAGAGAGAGGGCAATAGTGAGGTCAAGGGACTATTTCATTTGGTTGGGAGCTGCTTGCAATGAAATACGATCAGCATGTTGTTCATTGGCTGTTTCCACCCACCAAGTGAAATAGCCTGTTACAGTCTCTATTGCCCTCTCTTTCTAACCTTGCCACGATTTTGTGCATTGCAGGCTATCTCCAGAAGGTACATACATACTATAAGAAAATAGTAAATGCATAAGCCAAAATGTGACTTAAAAAAGAGACAATCAAAAACAACTACTGCTTCGGGTTATTATCGGTTAAAGATATTTGAAACAATGACGTAACAAAGGTCTCATTGGTGACGTCATTGGTAATAACCAAAACCGCTAGAATGTATTTGGCTCAAACCCTAGGAACAATTATAACCGGTAGATCGCTGCTAATCGATTAAAGTGTCACAACAACATAAGATGAGCGGGGCCAAGACACGGTGATACGTCACAAGGTTTCTGGTTTTATTCAAAATATTTTAACATTGCAATCCTTTATGTACCTACTATATAGATGTACATGTTTCCGAAAGCAGACGTCACGAAGTGGCTGCTAATATTTGCACCCTAACATTTTATAATTATGTTGTTACAAATTTCACATTAATTGGATGAAACAAAACCAGAAAAACTCTACAATTGTCAACAGACAAAGCGTCACAACAACTCGTGAGAGAGGCCAAGACAGGCCGCAGGGTGATAAGTCACACGATGCCTGGTTTTATTCGAAATTTTTTAACATTGATCTAGCGATCCTTTGTGTACTATTATTGGATCTGTGAGTTCTTTTTGACGTAACAAGTATGGAGTGTTGAGTAACAGGAGGACACACTCTGTGTATCAAAAAGTGTCCACAAAAGGGTATCAATTTGGGGGCGCCACTGGGACGACGGGGTAATTTGTTCGTAAAATAACATTTAAAAGACAATTGAAAATTCTAACCTATACATTTTACAAATTACAACAGCAGATTATATGTTTTTTTTTTATAATGAAAAGTAAGTATTTCTAAAAATAAATGCTGTAAAGTTTTTATTTACTTGTTATAAATGTAGTATTATTGACATGATTAAATTGAAAATTATTTTCAGTTAGTTATATTATATACAAAATATTCTCTCCATATGATCTGCGAAATAAACCAACCAAAAATGTGTGGGTAAATAAGAAAAGATGATTTTGTTACATGCCTGAGAGCTAACATTAAAACCAAAAACTGACGCTCAAGATTGGTTAATTATTAATAGGAAAGAAGAGTTTATGCAGTTAGAACAGAACCTATCAAGAATTTTTTTTTAAATGTGTTGTAAAGTAAGTACACATCCAAAAATTGCAAATTTAAACATCATAGTTAAACAACCAGATTTAAAATGATTGGTAAAATTTGTATTTAATATTAATAAATGTATTCAGTCAATGAAATACATTGTACATAGATAAAAATGACTTGCAAGCAAAATTTTATTTGTACATTTTTTTAGGAGTCAAGATAAATATCCTACACAAATTAAACTCTGAAGAACCCATTATTATATAATTACTAAACTGATTATGGCATTGTCCATCGAGAACTCAACAAACTTCTGAATATATTTTTCCAGGGCCATTCACCAGGCGTACCTTTGGAAATATTTAAAATAGACCTACAGCAGAAAGATGCCAAAAATAGTCATTTAATTGTAGTTAATGGAGACAAGAAAAAATATATGGAAAACCAGTGTGTGAAAATGTTAGAATCATTGAAGAAGAAACTATTCTAGCATAAAATGCAAGTGAAATTTGTTCCATACTGATAACAGAAGAGATAACTTAATTATAGCAGTTTATTCAGTGATGAAAAGAATTGTTAATTACCTTTTATCCAGAGAAAGGTGAACAAGAAACTAGAAACACCAACTTTTCAAAATAAATATGTAATATGAACACAAGAATGTAAAAATAAATAATTTTTATTTACATCTAGTTCACCAACATCTATTTGTTAATAAGTATAAAAATATTACAAATATACAAATTTTTCCCAATGTTTAACTGTTTCAAAAAGTTTTATAAGAAAATAACAATTATAAAATCACTCCGTTTTATAAAAAGTCAAAACTGGGGCACACCCTTATTAATTTATATCACAAGTAACACACTATAAACTCATCACTTTACAAAAAACGGAGACAACCATTTACAAAGAGAAGTTCACATAACAGATTTTCTACGTTTTATTTACGATTTTTACTAATAATTTTACATCATTCTCACTTTTTCAGCCGCTTCACTTCTAAATGTAGGATTTGTGTATTTCAATCTGTTGACAATTAACTTCATAACATACCCTGTGGTCACACTTGCGCCATTCTGGTCATTTCTTGAACTTCTTATTTGAAACCGTCCGCTGGACACTTTTTCAGTTTTATTCCCATATAAGTTTGACCTCCTTTCACTCTACACTCCATAGTAACAAGTTACCAGTGAATGGGTGCGTTCAGCAGATACAAGCTGTTTTCCAATTACCAGAGCACAAAGTGATTTTGTGCCGCACAGTGCGGCAATTTTAGGACGTTAATTGGAACATGTTGTTTTTAAAACCAACCGGTAGAGTACACTGATCACCATAAGGTTAAAAGTGTATTACTCGTAGGTTATCAATTGACGTTTATGTGTAGGTAAATTAATGGGTGAGTTCAGCAGATACACCCTGTTTTCCAATTAGCGCACAATTGAGCACAGTGCGGCACAGTGCTAGCACTGAGTGTTCCAATTACAGCACTAGCTCGCACAAATGAGCACAATAAATAACTGTGCCTTTGGGATGTTTTATGTAGGTTTACCAAGTAAACATAAAACTTTATCATAAAACATGAAGTATGTTCCAAATAACGCCCAAAAATTACCGTACAGGGCGACACAAAAACACTTTGAGTTCCAATAATTGGAAAACAGCCATTACTGAATTATTCTGTAAATAATTTACGTACACATAATCGTCAATTGATAACCTATGAGTAATACACTTTTAACCTTATGGTGATCAGTGTACTCTACCGGTTGGTTTTAAAACAACCATGTTCCAATTAACGTCCTAAAAATTACCGCACTGTGGGGCACAAAATCACTTGTGCTCTGCTAACTGGAAAACAGCCACAAACTGTTGTGAACGTTTGCTAACGTTTCATGTTTTGTGCTGCACGTTTCATGTTTTGTGCAGCACAAAACATGAAACGTAAGCAAACGTTGACAACAGTTTGTATCTGCTGAACGCACCCATTTACAGAATAAATCAATAATGGCTGTTTTCCAAATACTAGAGCTCAAAGCTTAGAGCATTTACTTTCTAGAGATAGCCTGCAGTGCACAAATGTCGTGATAAGAGTAAGGAGAGAGAGGGCAATAGAGAGGGCAAGATGCTATTTCACTCAGTTGGGAGCTGCTTCCACCCACTAAGTGAAATAGCCTCTTACTGTCTCTATTGCCCTCTCTTTCTAGCATTGCCACGATTTTATGCTTGACAGGCTATATCTAGATGGTAAATGATCTAAGGCTCAAAGTGTTTTGTGTCGCCCTGTACCGTAATTTTCGGGCGTTAATTGGAACATACTTCATGTTTTATGATAAAGTTTTATGTTTACTTAGTAAACCTACATAAAACATCCCAAAGGATGCTGATTTGTGCGAGCCAGTGCTGTAATTGGAACACTCAGTGCTAGCCAACATTCCCTGTTTTCCAATTAGCGCACAATTGAGCACAGTGCGGCACAGTGCTAGCACTGAGTGTTCCAATTACAGCACTAGTCGCACAAATGAGCACAATAAATAACTGTGCCTTTGGGATGTTTTATGTAGGTTTACCAGTAAACATAAAACTTTATCATAAAACATGAAGTATGTTCCAAATAACGCCCGAAAATTACCGTACAGGGCGACACAAAACACTTTGAGTTCCAATAATTGAAAAACAGCCATTACTGAATTATTCTGTAAATAATTTACGTACACATAAACGTCAATTGATAACCTATAAGTAATACACTTTTAACCTTATGGATCAGTGTACTCTACCGGTTGGTTTTAAAAACCAGTTCCAATTAACGTCCTAAAATTGCCGCACTGTGCGGCACAAAATCACTTGTGCTCTGCTAACTGGAAAACAGCCATTGTGCCGCATGTGCTCAGTGCGCTAATTGGAAAACAGGGGTTAACAACAGTTTGTATCTGCTGAACACACCCATAGTTACAGTTACAAAAGGAAAAGGAGTGGCCGTCCCGGAAGAATAAGTTTTTTATTTGTTTTTATATTGAAATTGCTAATATAGAGGAGGATGGGTTATCCCAGACGCATTTAATTATGCACCTCTTCTAACTCGAGGCTGGCTAAATGCTTATTGGCGAAGGCCACAAACAAACCAACCAACCTACAAAGTAGGGTTAGGATTACAAAAATAAGCTAATAATTTCAAATTTTCAAAGTCCAAAGATTTTGTAAAAATTTGGCCATGTACTCATCCGTTCATGTATAAAAAAGATGTCCAAACAGAATCTGCTACGTGTAGAACAGATTAATGCTAATTATCTTGACAAAGAAATTTATAAAGCCCTTTACCAACTTTTACAAGATGTTTCAAAAAACCTTCCTGTAAGTTTGTATAAATTACTTTTTCTTGTATATTTAATATAGTATTTCCAGCCTGGTTTTATTGTTCCATTTGAGCTAGAATTACAGCTTCTACTACATTCAGCTTTGACCTACAATTCAGTGGTTAGAAATGGTAGCACATTTGGACAACAGTTATTGTCAATTAAATATGATAAAATTTCTGGGTTTCAAAAAGTTATATACCTCATTAGCAATTGTTTTGAATACTTAAAGGCTAAAACAGAATGGTGGAATCCCTCACATGAAATAAATAATGCATTTTATAAAATAGATTTACTTCGAAAAATTTTAGATTTCATAAATATATCAATATTTCTAAGGAAAGGTTCTAAACTACTCCTCATTGAAAGATTTTTAGGTTTAAACCAAGTTTATGCATCTGAAAATGTCCAAAGACAATATACTTCTAAATATTTAACTAGAGAATTACTATGGAATGGATTTATTGTGAGTAAAATTTCTAGAAAAACCTATAACATTTACCATTTTCAATAACTTTTAGGAAGTTTTGATTTATATAATACCTTTGGTCAATTATCATAAATTAAGAAGAATAGTGAAACAGGTCAATCCATTCCACAAACCTTATAAGTATACTACAATAAGCAGCCAGGTCATAACTATGCATTCAAAATGTGGATACTGTGGTAAAAATCCAATTCTTCCACATCATATGGGTTGTGCACATGTTTTTTGTTATCTATGTTTGAAGGTAAGATTAAATGTATAATATGTCTTTATCTTTATCCAATTATATACAATGTATTGCTGTTGACAAGTTGATTTATCCTTTATAAATAATTTAAAGAAATTTCTGTAACCTGGTGTTTTTGAAGCGTTTTATGGAATTGTGTTGTATTGATTATGAATTTGGAACTTTAATAACATTATTTTGCCTGTTCATTTGGGTTTTCTGTTCCTAGATTTTTTCCTGCAACACAAAGAAAATTGTAAATGGAGGACAAAGTGTAGTAAGGCAATGTCATTAAATTGCCTGGATTACTGGCTGTCCATACAGAAATTCTTCCTCAGAGTTATTCTGAGAGAAACAGATGTCTACAAAATGGTCAACCAGTATATAAATAGTGTTTTGTATATTGTGTCATACTTATCTGTTTTTGGAGTCTTTATCAGTCGGTTTGTTTTGTAGTTTGAAGTTTTTCCCAAAATTTTCACTTTGATGCTGATTTTCTTGTTTGTCAAAAACTTTTGACTCACGAATTGTTGTGATTAAAAAGACACTGATAATGATTCCAGAGTTGGAGTTGAAATGTCTCCAAAAACAGATAAGTATCACACAATATAGAACACTAATTATGTGCAGGAATACTGGTTGATCATATTGTAGACATCTCTTTCTCTCAGAATAGCTGTGAGGAAGAATTTCTGTAGGGACAGCAAGTAATCCTTGCAAGTTTACAAAATTGCTTTACTCCACCTTGTTCTCCATTTACGATTTTCAAATATTTATCTGTTGCAGGAAAAAATCTGAGGAAAGAAAACCCTAATGAACAGGCAAAATAATCAAAGACATTATTCAAATAAAGTATGGCTAGATCCTCAGCCCAGCACTAAATTTTCTGAATGGTTAAATGATGTTCCAGATAATGCAGCATTATAATACTGTAGATTGAGTTACAAGCCATTCAAATTTAGTGATAAGGGAAGGCAAGCCCTAGAGTTTCACGTAAACATTAGAAATGTTGTGTTTAGAAGGACAACAAAATATTTCTTTATTTTTAAAAAGTAATACCAAATCTGCCAACATGATAACTTCCACAATAGTTAGAATAAAGGTGGCTCAAATGGCTAAAAGTGGTAATGATCCACCAAGAAACAAGAAATATACTTTTCAAACGATGACGTCAGATCCGCCGAGATACTTTAACTGTTACAAATTTTATTCAATAAAATCTCATCAAATTCAAGTGACAGAAGCCAACCAACATTGTAACATTTAAAAGAGCAACAAAGTTGTCTTTCAAGAAATTAGCTTTAAATTTTTCATTGAGAAAAATAAAAGCGTCATATTTGCACGAAGCTTGAAGTTTGTCTATTTTATGTGATATCTTTTGCTAAATAAAAAAAAACTGTCAAATATAAAACACTGTTTTCAAAAATATATTTTATATGTTATCTTTGTTTTAAAATGAATATAGTTGATGAGAGAAATTAGAAAAGAATGATCAGGGGAAAATCATAGAATTTTTTTGGACATTAGTAGTGAATCATTTACAATGTATCATAAATTATTCATAGGAATTTATCTATTTTATTTCCATTTTCTGGTAGGCAAATAAGAATTTTCATGGTCAAAAATAAAGTGGATTTAGGTCTTCTCAGTATAAAATTATTTACATAGCAAACACACTATTAGTAGATGTACTTATACCTCCATTTATAATGAAAATCTTAAGTAATTTTTGCATTTGACATGAATTTGGTCAGATAAAGTGTGATATAACAAAATAACAATGGCAAATTCATGTGGCATAAAACAAAATAAAATACAACATTGTGAACAGACCAGTTTGGAAAATTCATGGGAAAAATTCATTTTACTTTTGTTGGAATCAACAAGTTGGATTTCAAGTAAAGTAGCCTAGCCTGAACAACACCAACCAACCACTTTGACTGCTGATTCAACTCTTTTGATTGGATATTATAATTTTATGAATGATTATGAATCTGGGCTTATCAAAAGCATGGGAAGATTAATATATTTTTTTTCATAATAATCACCAAAACAACAAATTTGTAATTCTCATCAGATCTCAGGCACATAAAATATTTTAAGATACCATTTTGTAATTGATAATACAAATTTGTCTTATTTTAGTAACATTAATTATAAATTAAAAAAAGGGCTGCATTTTTGGAATGTAATGGCTTACCCAATTCTGGTAAAGAAAGAACATGTTGAGTCAATTATAGGTTGTGCTGTTATTGGCTAAATGAAACTATTAATATTATTTTTCTGGCAAAAAATTAACATGTTCGAATTTGTATGAGATGTGATTATTCTAACAATTTTTCTTATTTGTAGGGTAATCAGATGGCAGATCCCCAATTTGAGTGCCCTGTGTGTGAACACAAAAATCCCAACTTACTTTGTGATAGAGTGACTGTGATGTAAAAATGGTACAAATAAAATCCAATGTTTTACTACTAATAATTATATTATCAAAATCTTCTTAATATAAAAACATCCTCTAATAAAAATGAGTTCCAAAATATCACCCTTCTTCAAATATCTTTCAACCTTCAACAATAATTATATGTATGTGGAATTTTATCGCCTACATACCCAGTGGTATCATACAGTACTAAAATACTAATAATAAATTCAATAACCTAAAAATGCGATAAAGAAGTATACATAAAACTTGTTAAAATTGCAATACTCTAATTAACCAACTAAAATCATCTAAATATCAACAATCATTAGATAAAACTGTTGGTACACTCTCTTTTGTTTTTGACATTGTACTGTATCCAAGAAGTAGTGGGCAGCATTTAACACCTGTCTGGATATCTTTTAGTGTGGTCAGTAGATCATAGTTAATTCTTTCAGTGACTATTGAATCATGGCTGAAAATGAAAATTACAGATTTCAAATATATTTCCAATCATTTTATTACAGTTCCAGGTTTACATTGGTCAATAGAGCACAATAGAAGGGAATTTTGGGACAAAATTCAACAGCAAACTGCTTACTCCAACATTTCAGTAATATTTCAGACTCGCTAAATTATATATTTTGTTTTTTATTGCTTATATTATGAAAAGTTATGAAGCGACCATAATCCTCTCAATGGCAAAGTTATAAGTAATTCAAAATGTATACAAGTTTTTTTCCACCTGGAAAACCCGGTCAAAATTGTTTTTTTTTTAAATTTGCATTACTTTGTTCTGTTAAAAACTAGAACATTAGTCTTCTGAAAAATGATAGTTTATGATGTTATGATTAATTATTCTCATGATGAAAAACAATTTAGAGAGATATCTTGCAACATGTACCATATTAACCATTTTCTTTGAAATTGAATGTTATTTAGGGGGCGTCTATTAATTACTGCAGTGTTTTTTTTTTGAAAATATGGATCCCTCCCACCCTATAGGTGAAATTTCGTACAGTGGTGAGCCCCCTCCTCCCTCATGTGAGATTTTCCCTATAAGTGTTACTTAACTAATTTTGTTTGATATCTCCTTTTATTTTGCTTCATGTACTACATTATCTGTTACCAATTAATCCCGATTCATTTTGAGCCTGTTTAAAGTAACATCTGCAATAGTAGTAAAAGTTGATGTGAGATTTTATTGACCCCTCCTCCCATATTTGAGAGCTCAAGTAATTCAGCATATCAACAGTGTCGACTTATCAACCTATCAACTTCATTTATCTTTTACAGGGCTAAAGAAAAATTAATAATTAAAGAAAAATTAATTGTTTAGCCAACTTAAAAATATTAATAGTAAAAAAGTGTTTAACATTTATGTAGGTAACTGGATCACAATCTTCAAACAATCTATTCTAAGGTACCAATTCTGAAATGGTAATTATTTAGGCAACTAGATATTGCACAGTTGTTTTCTGAATGATAATTGTGACATCTCTGGTTTTTATTTTTTCTGAGTTCTATGGGAATAACACCACATAAACTTGAAAGTCTGTATATGTCAAAAGTCCTAACGTTTCAAGGTCTAAATCAGACCCCGTTTTCAATGGTATTACATAAAAGGAACAAAAAATTAAAAAATTAAAAGGATTCGCAATAACAAATATCATAATCACATTTGATCCTGATGTTTACAATAAAACTCATGTAATAACGGAATTTACTACAAATTTGATGTATACAGGGTAGCACAAAACATTTTAAAGATCATGTGAAATAACAAAGCTTCTTTCAAATTGGACTATTTCAGCTTTCGTTTTGTGTTGTGTTCTTTGTGTAATATGGTTGAATTTTGAAATTGTATGTTATGACAAAGGTTCCAGGCTTGTTCACAAATTTTTGACTTTTTGAATTGTCGTTTTTTATATAATTTTTGTGTTCATTTTGTCGAACATTTATGGGCCTAGAGGTTTCTCCAACATGAAATTTGTTACATTTGCAAGGAATCTTATAAATGCAGTTTTTTGATTACAATATTTGTCATTGCGAATCCTTTTAATTTCTTGATCATTTTGTGTAATACTATTGAAAACGGGGCCTGATTTAGACCTTGGACTTTTGAAATACACATACTTTCAAGTTTATGTGGTGTTATATCATTGAAGAGGATTAGATTTAAACATCGATGGAATTAGGTTAAAAAAAATTATAAGTTGTAGTTAGTCTATCTGGAATAAATGATTAACAATGACTCAGGTCCCTGACGTGGCTTAGGGAACTGCCTCTGTTACATGTTTACATGTATTATTTATGTTTGTATCTGCTTATTGTATGTTGTGTATAATATTAGATTTATGTAACTGTATATTTAATATTGAATTCTTGAAATTGAATGAATTGAAAATTTGTTAAGAATTTTTTCGCACATATATAATGGTATGAAACAATAACAATAAGGCAATAAGCCTGGACATTTTTGATGAAGTTAGAATATATTCACAACAACAACATTCAATCTCAAAGTTAAAACACTAATGTATGATTGTATTGATTGATTCAGCAGAAACTAACTCTGTTTTACAAACTAATCAATCAATTTTAGAGCGCCTTTATATATAACAATTCACTTCAAGAGTGATGTGTATGACTCATACCCTTCTATGTAGTTTCCTTAACAGTATACATTTCTCTTTACCACAAATATTTCACAAACTCAACGATTTTTCCAAAAAAATAACACTAACTTCTATTTACACTTGTGGCTGCCCGCCGATTTCACCGATAAAACAAGAATTAAAAAAACAAAAAAAGGTTTTGTTAGGAAACTTTACATATTATTTTTTCTTTATTATTTTTTTCAAAAACCCAATTTTGGAGGGTTATGGAAGCTTTTCATCGATCATTCTGAATATCCAGTTACATTTATTATATATACAAAAATATCTTGAACTCTCGGGAATTCTTGGATAATTACGCAAGTCTGCATAAAAAAAATTTAGAGCTGTTTTGGTATTTTTGCCCAAATCTTATGTTTTTGGGTGTGCTGAATCCGTAAATTACTTTCATTTTGCCATAGTACGTCACGCTTTCTGGCAATGTTTGTTTTGTATCTATTTTAAACAAGTTACTTCTTAGATAAAAGTCTAAAAAAAATAATTTAAAATTGCGTAACAAAACTTATTTTTTTATCTAAAATACATTCATTAGTAAGCATCAAACATATTTCTTTTTTTAAGTGAGACTCCTTTTTATACATTTTCGCTTGTAGGAAGCATCTGGAAGGTCTCTCTGAAGCATCCAACAGTAGTCTGCTATCATTGAGACGCTCCATCTTCCCTGGTATCTTTTTTTTTCATCTCCTGTATATCTTGGTAAAATTGTTTTGCTCTTCTCACATCTCCTATTTTTTTTGGAAAGAAGTCGAAGTGCGAATGAAAAAAATGTACTTGTAAACTTATTAGGCAACCTAAAGCTTGAAATTCTTTTAAAATTCTTTTGGCGATTTGTTTGTAGTTAGGGTCTTTGTATTGCCTAAAAATTTCTGTATCACCTCATTAAAGGCAATCCACCCTTCTCTTTGAGGATGCATCATGGTTGTGGATGAATTGTGGATCAGCCATAAGCTGCCTAATATATGTTCCACCGAGAATACATTCCTTCTAGAGATGGGCAGGACCGGATGGACACGCATGTGACAGCAATTCGGACACAGATCCGCGGACATGTCGGAGTGGCAAGAAACGCATGCAATGAGCGGTACTGAATATAGTTTTAGAGATGTGTAGGTTCGGGAGGACACGAATCCTCGGACCTGTTTGAATGAAGGACGGATGTACATCGTTACCGATCGGCGGAACCACTTGTTGATATTATACGCGGGAGCGGCATCGAAACATGCCATGAGCGGTACTGAATCAATGATAGCGGACTAGGAACTGTGATCGGAGTAAGGGGAATGGTATTACCTACACTTTGATCATTGTTCAGAACACTCTGTATTTTTTTGGGTTTAAAAGAGACAGCCTTTATATTTATATATGTATATTCTCAATTGCTTGGAAAAAAGTCGGTGCCTTCAGTAATCGCAGTAAAAAGGAAGACTCGCTGTTCGTCTCTCGTACAGTACGGATCTCCCTAAAACTCTCAAGGAGAAAACGCTACCCTATGTGCTCGCGAGTGCAACCCCGCAGTGCCTGTGCAGCTATTACTCATTTATTGTAAACCCCTCGTGAGTGCACATTGCCCAACATTATAAACTCTAGTTGTGCCTAAAAACCCAGGGTTAAGGCCGGCTACCCGCGTCGAATGCAGACAAATACATGGATGGCAGATTTATCTCGTAGACAAGGTAATAGTTTTCTTATGAAGGGCAATTGAGTTTTTTTTATCAAAATAGAACCAACTCAAAACTACAGTCTACTTAAGCCAATTCACTACAATCATATAGAAGTATTGTTGGTTAATGGTTCATGGTTATAAATTTTTATCGTTTTAGTTGTCAAATATGGCTAATTTTATTTGTAATTATTATGTTTGATAAATCATTATCGTTTTCTCGTAATTTTATTATATAAAGGGTAAAAAACAACAATTCAGCGCCATACCGTCTTGCTAGCAGTATTACAATCCAACACTCCGCCTGCAGTCCAACTCCGGTAACCACAGTTAGACAAGCGGACCCATATGGGTCTGACGGGCACGGGTCTTGGATGTACATCTTTGGAACTGGATGCATATCCGGATCCAACTCTAATTCCTGCAACTTTGGCTCCTAGAGGCCTGGAAACTTAGATACTAAGTATTTAAAGGAATTTCCATCTCTTGGAAGTGACTTTACAAATAGCTTCATCAATCCCAGCTTTATGTGAAGAGGTGGTAGAACTTTATAAGGAGGCACCAAAGAATTATACAGTACGTTCTTTTTTCCAACTTTAAGCTCCCTCGAAGACCAACACTTTTTGATCCAGTAATTTGCTCTGTCTCTACTATCCCATAGACCCAAGGTTTTTAAATCACCGCACACTTGCCAACCATTGTGTTTATATTTTAATTTGCAAAGAACCAATTTCAAGTTCTTGTAGGTTTCCTTGGGATGGGACGAATAGTTGATTTCAAATACAGGTATGAAATTGACTGCTTCCATTTTGAATTATACCCTTTCACATTACACAAACAAAAGTAACCATCCTCACTATGGTTCTTTTGCTCGCGTCATATCATATAGTCATGGGTAAAGCTTGGAATTTTCATGTGTTGAGACAATAACACCGACACTGTTTTCCGTGTCAATATAGTGTGTGTCAGTGCAATTGTATCGTGACACAGCCAGTCAGCGTTGAGTCTTTGTCCGTGCCATTCCGTGCTGCAGGCAAGCACATTTTGCTTGGAAATACTCAACGACTGTGAGTTCTTGTGTCAATAAAATAATTTTGTAATCGCCATTCAGATTTATTTTTGGTCGATTGCTAATCGTATATAATTATTACTGTTATATTACGTGGATATTGTACTAACAAATGAAAATCAAGAGTAGACTGTCGGTAATCGTTTAAGTTAGTTTCATGATCAGATAATATTGAATGTATGGATGAATAGAATCATAACACATCAGACCAACCGACAAAACTTAGCACCTTTGCGTACAACGATGACGATGCTAGCATCTAAGAGTGTGTCAGTGTCATTACATTCATGAACGCAGTTCAACCAATGACACACATAAAGGTGTCGGTACAAAAGTGCCATTCAATACAGTGTTACACATGACTAATACCATAGGAATCCCATATCGAAAAGCTCACACGGAGCGTTCTTTATGAAGAAAGTAATGATAGTTATGGCCTGCATACATTTAAGAACTAATCAAAATTACCTGTTTATTTATGACTTCACGTTAGTCCAAAAAAACTCTTTCTTATAATAAAATTTTGCGATTTGCAAAATAACCTGATGTTCTCGAATTGTTTAGTATTTTTTAATGTTCAGAACACCGAAATACACAGAAATCAGTTGAAAACATCCAGACAGAATTTTTGTTGCAGACCTGTGTTATCGATATAATGTATTTTTCAAACTTTCAAATTTAGAAGCCGCAATCACTAAATGACGCTTGTTCTTACAACTTACTTATATCCAGGATGTGTAGTAACAAATCTTCGGATCCAAGATGCAGTGGTGAGAATGTCTCCTGATGCTCTTCTTGATATGAATTTAAGATACTGTTGTATAGTGCAATGTGTATCTGCATCTACATCCATACCAGTTAAGTAACTGTTTATTAAAGGAATGAGACCTGGAAACTCTCCATCCTACAAGGACATTTGATCAAATTATTAAAATGTATAAATGTCACAATCATTACCTTTCCGTTAATGATTTCATTGATCGTCATTTCACACCACATATCACAGTTTTGAGGTTCACAATTCACCGCCCCTCCGGCCTTACAACACTCGTTCGCCTCCGGTGGACTAACATGAGTAGTTATGTCACGTCTGAACCAGAATTTTTCTTCTCTCGCTGCGTTTCGACGTTGTGCCCTCTGCATATTTTCGTCCACCTGCATTTGTAGAAATTTTTTATCATGTTGTTAAGTTAACTTATGTACAAATTAATTCATTTAATACATAAAATATAGTTTGTAATTTATTTCAGTGTCTTGGACTCGAAAACTATGATTAAAAAAAGCTTTACGTTACCTTCTTTATATTGCTGTCAAAAACGAGTACATATGTTTTTAGAGTTTTTATATGCCTCTTTCATATCGAAAGTATTTCAATAATAATTATATATACGCGTTTATGCCTAATGAATATTAATCTATAAAATAGCTATTGTTACAAAGTTTAATTTTAAGGCCGCCACTTCAAAAAAAAAATCTAAGCTGTGTGAAAATAATGCTACTCTAGAATATCTCAGATCTCGTACAGAGGACAAAAACCAGGCCAAAATAAATACCTAATCAGGCACAAAAGGTCAAATACTCCCATTGTTGTGAAAAATAGGTAAAAAAAACTAGTGGATTGTTCTTTCTAGAAAAATAGAAATCTTATATCAACGAGGGGAAGAGAAAGGGAGGAACAGTTTTTGAATCGACCGAGTTGACTTTAGCAGAAGTGAATTATCAGTAGTTAAGTTTGAAGTATATAGTATGTATTTGTTCAACTAATTAAATTAGTAGCTCTAAGTAACGAACTAGTTAATCTGAGAATACAGAGGGAACCAAATATAAAGGCGACATCGATTCTATCCAAAGCAAAGGTTGATATTCAAAGTGTACCAAAGAAGATATAAGAACACCATAAGTACCCAATATTCCTTTATAAAGTCATTCAATATGAAGGCAGTTCATCTCGACTCAGGTACAATTTGAAGCAGCTAATGGTAGCTATAGTCAAGACAATCCTGTCGCTCTCTTTTTTCGACCGGTCCTTGTTATTCCGATCACGTACCTATATAACTTTGTATAACTCGATGTTTTCGTCTATACCAGGACTGGTAGAACAAATTGATCAAATATTTTTTTCTTGAGATGAACTGGCATCCATCGAAGTTTGATCCTTCTGTTTATTTCTGGTAGTGGCGAACCTGACATTTTTCTTGATGTTTATGTTCAGGCATATTTTATTGTAGATTGCGTTGAATTCAGTTACTTGTTGTTGAAGCTCCTCTGAACTATTGGCAATTAAGAAAGTATCATCAGCAAATCTCAGATGATTATGAAATTCGTCGTCTACATTCAGCCGTTTGTTGTTTCAATCTAACTTTTTAAAGCAGCTGTGAATAGTTTTGGTGAGATGGCATCACCTTGTCTTACTCCTCTGTTGGTGGGAAATTCTGGTCTGCCTTCAAATAATACTCATTTTGGCTTTGGCCTTTTATATTGTCCGTTTCTATGTTTGGCTTATTTACACCTGGCTCACTCAGAGCATTGATTACTGCCTTAGGTAATATAATGTCGAGCGCACTCTCGAAGAATATGATAATTCCCCTTAGAGTATATATGTGATCAAAGTATAGTAGTAGTATACTATGTATCGGTCCTGTATGTCTTAGTGAATACTTTGTATATTTCTTGTGAATTAATATCTTGGGGGCACTAGTTTCTTTGTTCTGGAAAGTGCCTGGTTCTTCGACATTGAATATACATTTGGGCTAGCCGTTTCTATATTTCTCCAGCAAACGTATTTTAGCAATTCGTCAGCATACCAGGGCGCCGTTGTGTTTCACTTATTTTCTTAGTACAAATCACTACTGTATTCATTAGTTGCATGCTATCTTTTTCTTGAGGCTGTCCTTCCAATGTGTGATATTTACTTTCAGATTATTATTGTCTATGCTCAGGGCCGGAGATAGTCGACTGTCTGTGCAGTTGGAGTTTTTTTCACAGGAGTTTTGTATGTACATCATCTTATAGTGTGTGAACTGTACTAGTCTCTCTGCTCTTTCGTTGCGTTCATCAAATCTAAAGAGACCCCCTAACACCTCCTGATGTTGCCTTTCTTTCACTTCGGCATTATGTATTTGAATTGACTGTTGTTGGTATAGCTGTTCAATCTCTTTGTCCGAATGGCTTGTTGCCGGGCTATGAACTTGTATTATTTGAATAAAGTATCTTTTCGAAAGTTATAATGTTAAATAGCGACTCAATCTGACATAATACCGGTAATTTCAATGGTCATATATGCATTTTTATAATAACAAATAAAAGAAGAGGCATTTTGAATTATTTCTATTTTCAATGACAGAGGGCTATTCGTCCTGAGCTGTTTACCCCTTAAATTTAGGGGGAAAACTGATGGACAAGGAAATTTGACAATGAGTCATTCGAACTGTAGTGTTGACAGTTGCAAAATTCCAAATTATAATTGTTGATTCCATAGTTTTTCTCGTTGAATATTGTAATGCTCACGCTCGGGTTCAGTTCACTTCTTGGATTTATTTAAAAACACAATCCACTCACTATAATTTATTTCCACTACTTCAACACAATTTGTATTAATATATGTTACAATTTAACTTTACATTACGTCAATCGAATACTGAGCTGGCGAAAGGATTCATCTTTCGCTCTTTGTATTTATATATTTCTTCTCAGAATTCTCCAGAAGGTCAAAGAACCTTTGAGAAATTTCGTTCATGTGTTCTCGAAGAGTCGATGAAATTCCATCAATTTTCGTTAGCGCCAGCCGCCGGCATCGGCTCGACAGACCAACATTTCGCGTTCCACGAAAATATCGGATGAACTCCCGTCACAATATAGAAATTAGCTCAGCGTCATAAGTGGATTAGTGTTGTTATTAAAAGAAAGTAAGAAACCATAACCTAAATTGCAACACTCAATTGTGCTAGCAAAAAGTACAGCATTCAAAATGTATCTGATGTATTAGTTTTGGTTTACTTCAAGAAGATGACAGCTTAACTGTTGAATCTGCGTTGAGTATAATAAAGTATTGGTGTTAGGAGACAACATTTTTTGTTTATAAATCTGTGACACACCAAAGGTTCCACAATTTTTCGAGTCATGTATAAATTTATAATAATTAAATATTAAAAAAAAGTAGTTACTGTTTCTTATTGCTTTCAAACCAATTTAATTTCTATGAAGCTTTCAATGTAATTCTATTTTTAAAGTGAATAATTCTCCAGCATTAATGTTTCAAAATAAGAGGTACCTATTTTATAAACACATTTATGTAAATGCTATACTTGGTTTGAAAAGCTATATATGGCCATAGCTGCTAAACTCGAAATGGTTTGCAACTATTGGAGAAGAAAGGTATGCTTGCTTACATAAGTTGATACAAGCTATTCAATACAATGTTTGTAATAAAAAACTGTGTACATATGGTTATTTAGTCATATAATCAGACAGCTAAAAATGTGCTTACCTTGCTGATAGGAATCAGAAAATTGAGCTGATATGACAGGATTACCCTTGTCAAAAGTACCACAAAACAAACGATGGCAGCGTTTTCAAAATCGGTAACTTGAGCTTCACAAGGTCGAAATTCCACCCTCCAGCCTATAGTGGAATGTGGCGGTGGGGGCTTGAATCTCATTGTCTGCCAATTGGTTGACTGAATATTCTAAAATTTATAAATATATATGAAGAACATAAAATATAAAATACATTCAGGTCTTAACAATTAAACTTTTTTTATAGTCTAGGGCATTCTCTATATATACATGGTGTAAACAGTGTTAATGCATACATTCTAGGTAGAGATAATGAACACGAAAGCAAACAAAAAAAACACTATTATAATACAAACTTCTCGTAATATGATTTATCTTAGCGTAATATAGAAATGGCTCCAACGACGAAAAAATGATCAGCGGTATTTTGTATTTAATAATATAATTATAGCGTTTTATCGACTGTTTGCTTTGTTTGGGTAAATAAAACATTGTCAACAAGACAGTTTAAAGATGTACTGATGAAATTATATTAAAATAAGTACATATATTGTGTTCATATGCAAACGACTCATTCCTTTATAACACTGAACGAGTGAACTTTCACCAGGTTATGAAGCATTATTATTAGCATATATGTTTTATCATTGATCAAGAAAGCCATAAACTGAATTACTCTTTACGAAAATTTTGACAACAACTATTAAAGGCGTAGGTTTTAACAGATTATTTCATAGCAAAAGTGATTCCTCTATCAAATGTAATATCACGAGAAGCAGGTGGAAGACCGGTCACGTTTGGGCGCTATCAGGGTTTAAAAGCACCTTAAAACAAAATGTACCCAGGATGTTTGAAATGTGTCATTTATCAACATTTACTTGCTAAAAACTTAGAAGGTAGATCGTATCAATCTCTTTACATAATAATATAGAAATAAAAATTCGAAGTAACGCGGTGAACCTCTTAAAAACTATGTTAATTGCACAGCTGTGTGAAGAATATAGCGACAACGTTCATCGATTGCGTCTCTACATTGAAGTATGCTGGCTACCAAAAATACTTACGTTTTACAATGTTTTTTTCACTTTGTGAGAGTTTTAGGCAAGGTTGTACCTTGCCTAAAACTACTGAATATAAGCTAGGGAATTTAAAATTAGTTCACACTAAGATAGTTAGGACATCGAATGTAATATTCTCATTTGAATTTTCTAAAGATGATAACTTAGTTATTAAAATGGTTTTGAGTGTGTTGGTGTGGGTCTTAATGTCAAAATAGCTTTTGTGTATACATCAAAGGTTCTACATCAGTTCCTGTATGCTTGTTCTGGTTACGATTAGTGTAATCAACATATATATCCCAATTTATCAAATTCCAGTTTTTGAAAAAACCCAAGTTGTGCAAAAAAAATGTATATATATATATAGTATATAATATATGTATATATATGCATAGGAAGACTAAGGCAGGGGCGGAGATTCGAAAGTGTGAAATCGAAAAAAAAATAGTTTCCCTCACAAATGAAAATTACGTCAACCTAAACTATTTGATACAATAAAAGGGAAAATTATTGTCAGACGATTTCCTGGCCGCAGCAAAGGCGACGATCAAGTTAAGCTAAAAATGATAAACCTCATTAACGTTTTTTTCTTAATTTTATTAGTATCGTGTTAAGCTATATACAAATAATTTGGTCAAGTGCGAGTTGGACTCGCATACTTAGGGTTCCGTACCACCTTCAAGATTCGAATATTCCAGTTTCAGACCAGCAGGAATGAGTGCATTTTCTTATACTTACCCTTATATCTTTTAAAGGAAGCGTTTTAAATTTATAAAAAATATACACTTTCATTTTCCAAACATAGACTTTTTATTTTATCTGCTTTAGGATTCGCTTGATTTTTATCACAATACATATGTATTTAATTTTCTAATTTGGCCCCCAAAAAGTGACATTAGAGTTTTATTTTACTAATAAACTTTCAGAAATGCCTTTTATAATCTACTGTCTGAGTTTTGAGGCTCTGTAGATTGGAAGAAAAACGGCAAAATAGGTCAAAGTTTAAATTATAAATTATTAAATCTGTTATTCAAATTATTTAAAAATATAAATAAATATATTTTTCAAATTTTAAATAGTGTAGTTTCTAAGTCGAATTAGGATTAGGTCGAATGTCGATGTTTAATATGTTTAATATCTTTTATACAAATGATTTAAAAATATGTTATATTTGTAATTCACATAATGAGCCTTTTATCTGATATCTGATGCGTTTGAAAACTGAATCTTTATTTTCAATTTTATTGTATAATTTGTCCCTAAAATTACTATGGGGGTTGTCTAGTAATTTATTTTCCGTTTAATTCTATTATTTGGAGGCCAAATAATAGAATTAGGGATTTTTTTTCATATTTTTCCTATAAACAAAAAAAATGAGGTCTTAGAGTTTGGGGAATAACGGGGAGAATGGGTAATTTTTTTAAAATATTTTTTAAATATATTTTAAAATATTCATTTTAAAAAAATTAAAAAAATATATTTGTACCTATTCCTCATAATGAGCCCTGGGATTTGATATATTACATGACCAGTTAGAAACAATTATAATTTTTTATTTTCCATTTAATTCTTTAATTTGCCCCCCAAAATGAATATTAGGGGTTTCTTATTTTTCCAGTAAAGTGCAGGTGAGGGGCTATAATTCCAGTTTTTCAAAATTTTCAGCTTATGGTTTCGGAGATAAGGGGGGGAATGGGTAAATTTTTTTATATCTTTGTTAACATCTTTTAATTACTTTATTTTATAAATATATGGAAAAAATATATTTGTTTTCTTCATCATGAGCCCTTTTATTTGATATATAACATGCTGGGTTAGAAACAATTTTAATTTTATATTTTCCATTTAATTCTATAATTTGCCCCCCCCAAAAAATATTAGGGGTTTTTCCTTATTTTTCCAGTAAAGTTCAGGTGAGGCGCTATACCTCCATTGTTTTTTCAAAATTTTCCAGCTTATGGTTTCGGAGATAGGGGGGGATGGGTAAAATTTTATATATTTTTGTTAATATCTTTTCATTAATTTATTTTAAAAACTTGAAAAAAATATATTTGTTTTCGTCAAAATGAGCCCTTTCATTTGATATATAACATGATGGGTTAGAAACAATTTTAATTTTCCATTTAATTCTATAATTTGCCCCCCCAAAATAAATATTAGGGGTTTCTCCTTAATTTTCTACTAAAGTTCAGGTGAGGGATTATACCTCCATTTTTTTTCAAAATTTTCCAGCTTATGGTTTCGGAGATAAGGGGGGGGGAATGGGTAAATTTTTTTATATTTTTGTTAATATCTGTTAATTAATTTATTTTAAAAATTTGAAAAAAATATATTTGTTTTCGTCGTAATGAGCCCTCTCATTTGGGAGCGTTCAAGTATTACGTAACGCAGTTTGAGGGGGGTCTCGTAAAACGTTACGATGCGTTACAGGGGCGGGAGGGGGTCCTTCTTACAACACGTTACGTAACATTATTTCTTTTTTTATATAAAAAATTAGGGAATTAAAACTCCCAAATTAGCAACCCTTTTTGTTTACGTTTTACGGGGAATCCCTAGATTGTGTTGTACGTCATTTAATGTTGTTTTTGTTGTCAGTATTCGTTAGTGTTTATGCAGAAGCACATTGCTGTAGTCGGTGTTATTAAAGCGAGTTCATAGACTTCATACTGTAATGTCCTCAGAAGAAGGAGATTTGTATCATCAGCTGTTCTTGGCCTATAAAGTAGCGTTGGGTTTTATGACTCTTTTTAGTGAGCCGGCTCATTTCGTTCGGCTCACCAAAACGAGTCGTTCACAATGAGTCGTTCAATTGAACGATCTCCTAAAACACAGCCGTTTGCCCTTAGGAGGATTTATATAATGTCTCTACTTGTCTAGTTTACTGCTCAAACTAATATTAAAGTTTTGCTGAGTCATAATTTAAAGATCATTAATTTACGTAAATTCAAAATTTTTAATTTTGTATTATTTGGTAACAAAAATAAGACAAAACTCTAAACATTAAAAACAAATAAAATTATTATGCTTACTTATAACCCAAATAGAAATTTATATAACAAAAACACTGCAAAACAATAACAATTCTGTGCCTGTCATAATAAAAATTTAAAATACGCATTCATGGATTCGTTGAAATTAAAACCTTCCGACCAAATTTTAAAATACCTTTCATCTCATGAATCAGACGGCTCTTTTCTCTCCACTGCTCCGAGCCGAGGTGACTGTGCCGGTCGAAAGATTGAACGATGAACCAGTCAACGAGTCTAGTTTGTGATTGAACGTTTAGCACATTCTATGACTCTCGACTCGCTCGAGCCGAATGACTCTATTAATGGCGAACTGAACGAGCTATTTGACTTAACTGTGCCGCTCATTCGTGGCACATGTAGAAGAGTCGTTCGTTTGAACGACTCATTCACGAACGACCCAAGCCTACTATAAAGGCTCTGATGCTGACTTGCCAGCGCAACTATGTCAAAAAAATGCTAACGAAATTTGAAAAACGGCTAAAGAAAAACTAAAAAATAAAGAAAAGTTTATAGAACATATAAATGATGTTATACGAGAGTTGAAGGTGAAGGCCACGAAGAAGAAAGCAACAATACTTAGTTATTTTACACAAGTAAGTTTACTATTAAAATGTAATAATGACATAAGTATTATATTTAATCCAAACCTTGATTTTTCATAAAAGAACTGGCCATAAATATTTTATATTTCTAGCTACCTATGCAAACATCAAGCACGCCAGCAACACTAAGGTCCAATGTTCCCTCAACTTCGCGTGCTCCTCAACAAAAACAGGTGCATCGCTTATATATGTTGTATATTATGTTCTTTTTTATCGCATGTGTCAATAATACTTATTCTTAATTTATTTTCTTTTGGTCTATAGGATTCGAATGTTGTAGCTTCATCCACGTGTTCATCTCTTATGGAATCGATTGTCGCAGTCGCTGGACATGAAAGCACTGCCGTCAAACGAAAGATGAGCGATACCCACAATGAACATAGTCAGAATACTGATGAGAAAACTGTGGAGACATCGTCTACGGAACCAGACAAGACTTTGGTTGGTTCGGTAATCACAAAAAACACAAACCGGCTCAAGAAACTCTTATGAAGAAAATTGGTCTACTGCAACAAAGAATAAATGTTCTCACTGCAGCAAGGGACACTGGTATAGCCAAAGATGATGTTCATGACGAAATAAAAAAGCTACGCATAGAGTTGAAAGAAGAAGAGAAACGTTTAAAGAAAAAAAGAGATTCTGCTAAGCGTGCAAAAAATTTCGAGCCAAAGAAAAACTGGAGAAAACTGAAGGTCAGAAAAACAATCCTGCTGCAGCGCAACCTCGAACTGGCCCTGGACAGCCACCTTTAGTTGACTCGCAACCTGCTCTCCTAGAGACCATAATTAATATTGCCATTCATGGCAGCGCTGCTGATGAACGCCGCCGAACAGAGATGATTAGGAGTTGTCTCACTCTGTCCGACCTGCATGAGAGACTGTTGTTAATGGGATTCCAAATTTCTCGAAGCGGCACATATCTTCATTTACTCCCACGGGTTTCTAACACACAAGAGGGAAGAAGACACGTATGTACTGTACCCGTAAAGTTAGCAAGACCACAGACCGAGATGCACAAAAAGCACGAGGACGGGGAATTTTGCACTGCTACAATCAGGTCATTGGAATCCCTCGCTTCGCTTCTGGGACCGCAGCAAGTATTCGTTCTCTCACAAGACGATAAGGCACGTGTACCAATAGGTTTACCGGCAGTGAAAAGTCAGAGCCCTCTTTTAATGCATATGGAATACAGAATACTTTTACCTGATCATGACTGGGTCGTGGCAGAGCGGCACAAACTTATTCCTTCTGTATACGCCGGCGTCAACGTAGAACCTAACAATTTCGGTAAGGAAGAAGCTGTTGGGTACAGCGGGTCGACACATAAGGAGCGGGAAACACTCAGCGTCCACAGCGAACACCCACGCTTATGATTTCGAATCACTTTTATCAATTCCTTCATTCAAACCCTTAATGATGACAGAATCGAACACCGTGAAGCCAGTAATCATCATCTTTGTAGATGGTGGGCCGGACGAAAACCCGCATTATCGCAAAGTCAAGAACTTCGCCATTGAACACTTTAAAAAATACAACCTGGACGCCCTGTTTATAGCGACTAATGCTCCTGAGCGGAGCGCATATAACCGAGTTGAGCGTCGCATGGCTCCCCTCAGCAAACGACTGGCAGGCGTCATTCTGCCTCATGAACATTTTGGTTCTCATCTCGACGACAAAGGAATGACTACGGATGATGATTTGGAAAAACGCAATTTTCAGCATGCTGGGGAAACACTTGCAGAAGTGTGGAGAGAAATGAAAATTGATAATTACGACGTTTCGGCGGAGAACAGACAGCTCGAAGATAGCATGCAGGATTCAGCAGAACCAAATCTGGCGTGGTATAGCGTTCACGTCCGTGAATCGCAATATTTCTTACAGGTTATAAAATGCGCGGATGAATCCTGCTGTTCACCACCGAGAAGTGCATTGAAATCTGTGTTTACGGATACTTTCATGCCGCCACCTTGCCCAATACTTCAAACCCCAAGCAAGCTCGTAGTACCCAGTTTGCTAGACAAAGGAAAATCCAAGTTTTCGTTTTGTCCGTTGATCTGTCACCTCCTCTAGAAGGGTTTAAGCAGATGCCTTACGATTTCTTTTGTCCATCTGTACAATCTGACCTAAAGAAAAAAGTATGTCCAACCTGTGGGATCTATTTTACATCTCACAGGAGTGTTCAAATGCACTGTCGTTACGTGCATGGCAAGACTGTCCAAGACCATTGTGAAACTAGAGTACGGCCACAGCGCCTTGCTGCCAGAAGGGCAAATGAGCTTCTCTGCATTGTGCATCGTTATGAAACATCGTCTGAGGATGCTGATTCGCTCGAAGAAGACGAAGTTGATGCAAGTGGCTTAACAATTCCAGAACCGTCTTCGTCTGCACTCCAGGTGCCAGTGATGAAAGAATCTGAGTGGCTAGCAAACCCGTGGACAGAGGAGTAGTCATTTCAATCGAATTGTTTTTATAGACCTACTTAGATACTTGGTTAATAGTTGATTCTTTTTTAATTTTGTTAAGAATACGATTTTATTTCGAGTAAAATGTTTAATTTCATTTGGGTTTCTGTTTATAATTGCATTGCCAAAGGTTAAAATAAATATGTTATTTTATTTGAAGACTAGTAAAAAAAGCTAAAATACTTAGGAGAATGAAAGAGAAAAACAATTGTGTGTAAAGTCAAAAATTTATAAAAAATAAACAAAATACGCAGGTGTTACGAATTAAAAATCTTTTGTTTTATTATAAGGCAATTAAAACTATACCAAGGATAAGAACTATAACATTTTTTTGTGACTTCAGGATAAAAATGATCACTTGAGTGTTACGTAACGTTTAGAGAGGGGGTGGGGGTACAGAAAAACGTTACGGAGCGTTATAGTCGGGGGAGGGGAGTCAAAAATCTTCAAAAATTGCGTTAACGTAATACTTGAACGCTCCCTTTGATATATAACATGATGGGTTAGAAACAATTTTAATTTTATATTTTCCATTTAATTCTGTAATTGGCCCCCCAAAATTAAAAGTAGAGGTTTCTCCTTATTTTTCCAGTAAACTTCAGGTCAGAACCTATAAATTTATTTTTTTCAAAACATTACGTTTTATAGTTTCGGAGATAAGGGGGGGAATGGGTAAATTTTGGTATATTCTCGTTAATATCTTTTTAAATATATTTTTTTTAAATATGAAAAAAATATTTTTGTGTTCCTCAGAATGAGACCTTTCATTTGATATATTACATGATGCGTTTGATTTTTTTTATTTTTAAATTTTTATTTAATTCTATAATTTGCCCCCCAAAATTAATATTAATGGTTTCTCCTTAATTTTCCTGTAAAGTTCAGGTGAGGGGCTATACCTCCATTTTTTTTTCAAAATTTTCCATCTTATGGTTTCGGAGATAAGGGGGGGAAACTTTAATTTTATATTTTCCATTTAATTCTGTTATTGGCCCCCCAAAATTAAAAGTAGAGGTTTCTCCTTATTTTTTCAGTAAACTTCAGGTCAGAACCTATAAATCTATTTTTTTTCAAAACTTTACGTTTTATAGTTTCGGAGATAGGGGGGGGGAATGGGTGAATTTTGGTATATTTTCGTTAATATCTTTTTAAATATTTTTAAATATGAAAAATATATTTGTGTTCCTCAGAATGAGATCTTTCATTTGATATATTACATGATGCGTTTGAAAATTTTTTTATTTTTAAATTTTTATTTAATTCTATAATTTGCCCCCCAAAATTAATATTAATGGCTTCTCCTTAATTTTCCTGTAAAGTTCGGGCAATGCTCTATATGTCCTATTTTTTTTCAAAATTTTAGACTGAGTAGTTTCGGAGATCAGGGGGGGAACGGTCGATTTTTTTAGTTTTCCCCCCAGAAGTACCCCTAAAATCAAAATTTTTTCTTTTATGATATGTACTCCTGATCGGGTCATCAAACTATACATTGATACCAAATTTCAACCTCTTCCGTCCAGTAGTTTAGGAGAAAATGGCTGTGATGTGACAGAGGCAGAAATCCTGAGTGATATTATAAGGGTATCCGTATATTGTATATACGGAACCCTAAAAAACCAGACGAAAAATGCGAAGAGAACCTCGATGCAGCCTGTGATGGAAATAAAATTGATATTACAAATCTGTTTAAAACTCGTCAGTTTTTTTTTTAACAAAAGCGGATAAAGGTTTATTTGTTGAATTTCTCGTCATATTCTAAATCCTCTCCGTTCTCAAAATTCATGTCATTTTCGGCCTCCATGTCGTGGAAAATAAAATTATAAACAGAAATGACAGCAAATAAAATTATTAAAGTTTAGCTAATATTTTGTATCTACAGAGACGCATGTGTTTTTTATCACATATATACTATGAAAGATACCAAAAATGTCTGGACACATTTGTAAAAAATACTATAGGTGGTAATCTCAAATAATAGAGCTCACGGAATGCACGTAGTTTTCAATAGATTTCACGGCCTCGAGACGGTAATTGTGATGAGCGAATACATATGATTTCTGGCGGCAATGAAACGAGACTGCGGAAATGATACATTTTTTTTTCAATCTTCCTCCTTAGTACCGGCTACAAATTCTTGGAAGACAAATTACTTGCGAACACTCCAATCGAACAAGCTGGATTTAGACCAGGTAGAAGCTGCACGGACCAAGTGATAAGCCTGACAACATTCATTGAATCAGGATACCAGGAATGTCTTAAAGCGGTTGTATTCATAGATTTAACAGCTGCCTATGATACAGTCTGGAGGGGAGGTCTCCTTTATAAGTTTCTGCATGTGATTCCCTGTAAAAAACTTGGAAGAATACGAGAAAATAATGGATATCCCGGAGTTGCCCATCCATGAGTATATACCAAGTGCTTGCCTCACCAGACTGAAATTTCAGGGGTCTCCGTTGTTACGATAGTTAAACTTTTGGTCAGTTTCCCATTTAGTCACATACAAACTTGCTATGATGATGATGCCCTACATTCAACATTTTAATATTCTTCACACAGACTTTGAAATTAGGGTTGAGGACATTTTGGCTACAGAAATATCTCAATAGAATAAATAAGAAAGTCTTTCAGCAATTTTGACTAAATTTACATTTTGTGTCATTTATTTAACAAATGTTTCAAACGTAACCAATATATTTTTTTACTTTTTCAATCTATAGTTAAAACTATCAAAATGATCAGAAATGTGTCAGCTGTTAAAATGGCACGTGATCTACGAGACAAAAAAAAACAAAAACTTCTATTCTGTACCTTCCTTATCGGAAAATATATGATTTATGTACTAAACAATGTAATTTCAAAAATAAACATAGATCTTAAATATTGGTAACCTTATTATTTTAAGATTGCATACCTTATTCTTACATTTTGATACTAACCTCAAAGTGATCTGAATCTTCTTTATCGTTTTGATGTACTTTCTCAGAGAACAAAGATACTGTATCCCTAATGAACAGATGGGCAATGTGCTGAGCCAATAAATGATCGATACCATTGTCTATTAATTTCTTGTAGTCTTCTTCATTATATAACACTTTAATGTCGTTATATTTCTCTCCCTGTGGTGACAAATACGAATCGATGGAGTCGTATCGTGACTTTTTGATAACGAATTTATTTTCTTTTAACGGTTTCAAACCTCTTTCTTCTTCTGTACGACAATCGACAGAACCAGAAATTATATTCCAACGACAATCGACATCAGTTATGAAACCACGGTGGAGAGGCGATGCTGCGGTGAATGCTAGCTAAAAGAATTTAAAATCTTTAATTTGATTATATCGTAACTTTTTTATTGGAATTTATCAAAACGGTATAAAATGGCTAAAGTATAAATATTGCAAAATATTATGACGGATGATACTATAGTTTTAATTGTAGCCAAAAACCTGGGAAGTTTGAGATCAAAATATGAATGAAAAATTACATGTCAATGGTTTATATAAAATAATTGTTAACAAAATGAAATGGATGTTCTGTTGACAGTGTTCCTGAAGAAATAATGATAGGGAGAAAGTCAGTAAAGATAAATAGAACGATGGCGTTTAAATATCTGGGAGTAATGGTAGATAGTTATGTATATAAAATTAGATCACAAAATTAAAAATCTGACAACATATTTTCTTTTTATTCTGTACAAACTTCGGCATCTTTCTGTGAAAATAATGAAATATATATAATGTGCGTAGTATATAGTAGTGTTAATTAAGGATTGATATTGCAATAAACTCCGTGGGTTCAAAGCTAATTAATTAAAAAAACTGATATTCACGTCACTTTCTAGAACATTTATTTATACGTAAACATAAAATATTTCTAGTAATAACATCAAAATAATAACCCGAAATAAGCTGTACTAACTACTACGATGATCGCCTGTTCCTTTTATAATCTGCATCGAGTTCTTCCAGCAAATTTCGAGGGTCTTCTTCCCGGTTGTCGAGTCTTTTCGAAATTTTCAGCACGTCGACCTTGTGGATATTCTTTTTTATATTTCTGTCGGCATGAATGTTTTACGTTGCTTTAGCCATGGGCGGCGTAGATAAATTTTACACCAATATCTTGGGGTGGAGCAGATAAAACGCCAATTCAGTCACTAGATCGATTGCGAAATAGATTTAACAAATTACAGAAAGCTGATAGCCTACTTAGCATTAAGCAAGTATGTGTAAATTGTGTAATGACATGCATTACATACCACTAGGATATGCTAAAAATGCAGTAATGTAATAGAAACAGAAAATATGAGGCCAAAACATTTTTTTAATGAAATTGAAAATGGGGTCTTAAAGGTTACTAATATTAATCATTAATTGCGACCTCACAAGTTAAAATTGAAAATTAGTGTGTAGCTAGTATAAACTAATCAAGCTTTATTAAAATGTTCCTTGAAATCTCCAATTACGACTTTTATAACAAAAATATAATGGTGAACTCATCGGCGTACCCAGCTTTTGGTTTAGGGGGGGGGAAATTTAAAAAAATTGCGAGGCATCAACTGAATATCGGATTACCTGATATTAGACACTACAAATCCAGAAGTTTACATTCTTGGAGTGAAAATAATAAATGAATAAGAAGCAAATGTGTTTAGGGTCCAGATATAAACCTAGCTTTTCTTTTAATATTTGTTTGTGTATACTTTTTATAAATATGTAATATAAAAATGTGCCGTTGTTGTATTTTTGCTATGTAGCGGAAGAGCAAAAAATCAACTTGGGGAAGATGTCTATCGAAAACAAAAAACTTTCTGAGTTAGAGCCCATGGAGACTTTTGTTCCGTCAGTTCAAAACTATCAAATGCCAAAGTTTCAAAAAAATTAACCGTAAGCCATTTTACGTAATAGTGCGGGTCCCTTGAAAATATCGAATGGATAGGTAACAGAAAATAAGAAATGTATGAAAATTGAGTTTCATTTCAACCTTATCTACTACTACTGGGCAAAAAAATTTGAAAACACAAGGACTACGGAATAGTATTTATTACAAATTAACCTCCACTTTTTTAACTAATTTTATTATTATTTATATCAAAGCAAAAAAAATATATAAAATTATCCCTTGTGGTTCTATTGCTAAGCATAGACCCGCCCATCCGTTGTCGGACATAGGGTTGATCTTTTTAATCCCATTAGATATTTTTCACTATGACTATCAAAGTAAATAACAAAATATGAGTAGATTTATTTGTCTCGAATATTATTAACTTCGCTCCGTTATTATTAACTTCGAAGGCGGTACAATTCGTACTTATTGTATGCTTGACCAAAGCAATTTTCTGAAACCCCATTTCCAAAAAAAATCATTTGAGTTTAGAATTTGCTACTGTTAATGTAATGTCACCCAACGAGAGAGATGAACATAGCCTTGAAAAAAGTTTTAGAACAATGCCTGCAGCACTAAATTGTTTTAATATACTAATTATATCTGTAGCTTAAGAATCAACTCTTAGTACTGAATAATTGCAATAGTCAAATAGCAGAACATATAACACAAGTGGCAGAAAAGGTAGAAGCATTTAAGAACATATATTCACGCTCAAACAAATAAAGAAAAAAAGTGGAACATGGAATGGGAATCTACTTAGGAGTTTAAAAATGTATTGGTTGAACGAGTATTGGGCCAAAAATATGGCAAATATAATTAAGATAATACACCCAAATAATAGAAACATAATAATATACAACAATACAGAGAGTAAAGAGTTTTGAACCAAATATGGATTGAAGCAGGATGGTAGCCTCAGCTCTTTTCTTTTCATGGCATTTATAGATGAAACAATTAAGGGTGAAGTAGTTGCTGAAATGATAAAGGAATGAATGTAAAATATCCATTTAATCAATAATTAAAAAATATGAACCATATATCAATGTGGAAACTATAAAGGTATCTTTTTAATGGGTACAATCAGTATAATCTATGGCAAAATACTAAAAAATCGAACTGAAAATGAATATTCATATATAGAGGTAGAGGAACAGGTAGGTTTTAGAGCGGGACGATCAACATTAAACCAAGAAATATATTTGTTATAAGTGGACCTACAAAGAGCTTATACAATAGCATACTTCTAAACTGACTGTGGTCAACACTAGAACAGACAAATGTTAACAACGGACTGATAAAAGCAATAAACAATTATTTTAGGACAAAAATTAAAGTCTGACAAAATGTCGCAGAAGAACAAGCTTTAAAATAAGTAAAAGGAAATGCAATGGCATGGGAGTACTTTTAAATGACACTACTTTGTTTAAACTAGTTAGGCAGACAATTAGATAGTGATAGCGCAAGATTATGAAGACTTAAACTATACGACCAGAAACTTGATAAAAGAAGATAAGAAATGGGGCCTGGAAATAAACATGAAGAAGACTGAGGGTTTTGCAAAGGGGCAACACCGCAGAATATCAGCCTGGAAAATGAAGAAATAATTAAACATTTTGAAGAATATAAGTACGTAGGGATCAGAATGACAGAAGACGGAAATCTTCAAAGAGGAATAACAGCTCGAAAGACTCAACATAAAAAAAACATTAGCCCCTTAAATGACCAGTCAATATCTAAAGGCAATAAAAAACCGATTAATAACACCATTGTAAAAACCTTTGTTAGTGAAATATCGTTCATGATAAAAGTACAGAAAAAATGCGTGAAGTCCTCATTTAGTTCTCTATTATATTAGTAGTTAGATATTAATATTTCCCCTATTTGATTGTCATTAGGTTTCAATGAGGATTCCCAACTCCTTAACACACTTCGTAATTTGTATTAGACATAGTCTCACAGAACAGATAATCCCAAAGATCATAAGACCTCCTTAATAAGAATTATTTTAATAAAGAATATCTTCTTCAGGGTGATTATTTCACGTATTACACCTACTGTTAATGTCAAAGTCTTACCATTATTGGACACAAAGGCGTTAGTTGGTCATAGAGCGTTCGTGCTTCAGTAATGTTGCATGCCTGGAAAGTTAACTGAAGACAGCAGCACCCCATTCCAAAACCCATGGCATCTAAATAAACGTGATCCGGCAATGCGGCTTTTGAGTACTTGTAAGAATCATCAACAGGTATTTTGGTGTTCTCGTCCTTAAAAACTGAAAACAAGAACATTCGAGATAAGTTTGAAATGATTATTAAGGAATTCCTTGATTTCTCAGTATGATTTTACCGTACCAAATAAGTCTTTGAAATTTGTTACTTAAAGTATGGCATGTCGAAAAATTGGTTGGTTTACCCGTTTTCCTTAATACGAAATCAAATGAGAATTAACAGAATATGATCTAACAGTCTTCGTCTTTACAAAAATTATGTAAAACCTTCTGATGGGGAGACGATTTTCGTTTTTCAGCATTAGTTTTTCTACCTTAAATATTCTTGTTTCTTAAATAATTTGACAAGTTAGGTATCTTAGAAAATCCGATGGTGGAAACCGTACCTTTACGATAGTCAATTATCACGATCAAACACACAATTATTTTACTTTGTTTTCTATCACTGGAATACATACGTATAAACGTGAGTATAATTACGACACAAATTGTGTCAATATTAAAGGAATAAACTTAAGTTAAGTAACAGACAACATACAAGCAAATAGGTAAACATATTTAAAACGTTAGTTAAACATATTATGGATAAAAGTTAACAGTAAAGAGAATGATGTTTATAACAAATCGAAAAGAAAACTTTTATTCTAATTTACATGGTAACTAAGTATGGGATTCTTGAAAAAGGTTAATCCATATCAAATTTCCGCATTTTCTATTTTAGATATATATAAGTTCTGACAATACCAAATATGACTTTAATGTTACGAATATTCAATAAATTAGCCATTCTAAAGTAAGTATGTGTGAGTTAGTGAGACATCTAAGTTTGTGTGTATTGTTTACCTAGAGATCAATACTCTGATATATTAAATGTTGTTTTTTGAGAAAAATTAACTCACTAATTATATTATCTATTAATTCATCAATAAAATATTTCCGTTCTACGGTCACAAAAAATGGTTTCGAGACTAATGTATACATTGCAGCATTAATGGTCTACTTTAACCTGATGTGCATGGATAATGATCTCACCGATCCACGGGTGTCTTAAGAGAAGTTGGAACTAAATAAAACCTAGCACGCGTTTCTACATTTGGATACCTCCTTAGCATGTATTTATGTGTTCGTGGGGGTAATTAGCATATTGTTCTTCACAATAGTTTAACCAATATAGATTGCTTCGTTCTGAGGGTGAAGAAATCAAAAAGCGATTTTTTATAAATTTCAAAATGTCTAATGCTCAGGAGAAACAACTGACAATGTCGAGCAAAATATTAAAGAACGGGATGAAATTGTATGCAATTCAATTTTAGACTTAGAACTCTTACTAAAGAATAAATGATTTCGGCATGCTCTGGCTATCTTGGAACTATAGAGTCTGAAATACACAAAAATGCTCAGGATTTTTTCATAAAAACAAAAGTAGTACTTCCAGGATTCCTGGCAATATGTTATACAATGGAATCTCGCACAAGACATATTAAACTTTCATATAATTCTTTATGAATTCTTACATAGCATACATGTCAATTTGGAACAAAAGGAATATTCTCAGGTCCAGGCGGGATTCCATATTTTCTTGTTAAAGATAGAATCGGTGTACACCAATAGTCATTAAATAATTTATCAGTAAACAGGCAAATGTGCCTTACTCTTTGGAAAATCCCGACTTGACCATACAATGTATGGGCATAACACTCCCTCTAAGACACGCTAATAGTGCCTTTAGGGCAAAAATTCACTAAACCCCAGATATCCTGGATATCAAAAGGGTTTAGCTCTGTGTGAGCCCTTGCCAGGTTTTCAGGCCCGTGCTTGGAGTCGTGGCGGCAGTTTCCCATGATTTTCCTGACCATCCGGGCTGTCCCTAACAGGACAGCTTTTTGCATTTGTTTGTAAAGATGTTCGTCCAGACCTATTTTAAATTGTTTAATAGATGTTTTGGGACCATTCCTGTCGTTGACATAACAATTGGTACAATTCGTGTGTTTTTCATATCCCACTGAGTCTTTATTTGAAATGCAAAATCTCTATATTTGGTTATTTTCTCAGCCTGCTTGACATTTATATTATTGTTGTTAGGAATTGCTATGTCAATTAAAGTTGTCCAAAACTATATCTGGTCTATTGTGAGCAACAGCCCGATCAGTCAGTATCATGCGGTCCAAGTACAGCTTGTAGTTGTTATTTTCTAAAACAGATTCTGGTTTGTATTTATAGTATGGTATTCCGACTGTGATAGTTCAAGTTTCAGTGCTAGTTCCTGGTGAAGTATTTTAGCCACAGCATCGTGTCGTTCTTTGAATTCAATTGCAGCGAACGCTTGACAACCTCCTGTGATATGCTGGATAGACTCAGATGTTTGGCAACGGTACCTGCATCTGTCGTTGTCTTTAACGATGTACTTTAGATAGTTCTTAGTTGGGATTACCTGATCTTGGATTGCCAATATAAAGCCTTCCGTTTCAGGAAACATATGACCACAGATCAACCAGTAGTTTGACGCTGCACTGTCGACATAATCTTGGTTGACGTCATTTATATGTCTTCCATGAAGGGGCTTCTCTTTCCGTTTCAGCAGTTTCTGATCAGTGGTCTGGTGGTGTAATTGGACGTGTTGTTGTGTCAGTCGCAGTGGTGTTGAGTCATCAACCTGGCACATGACTCTGTGTAGGTCAGAAAATTCTGCGAGTTTCTGGAAATGACTATGCAAAATAGAAATTTGTTGATCTAATAGTTTGCTCAGATCTGCCAATCCTCTTACTCCTTCATACCTTAGCAAAGTTGTACGTTCAACAGAGCTCTTTGGATGGTGATCTTGAGCTTTTGTTAGTAAAACTCGAAGTTTTGCACCAGTTAACTATACCGAAGAATAACTGAGCACTGAACATGCATAGGTGTTAATAGCCTGAAACAGATTTTTACTGTTTAGTTTGGTTTTCAACAATCGTCGTACCCTTCTATAAAACTCTGCTGTTAGGTCCTTTTTCATAGTCAAGTCATCAATACGTTGAGCCTGCTTTATTCCAAGGTATTTATAAGTATGACCTTCCCCCATAGATTCAATTGAGGTGCCATCTCCCATTTCTGCTGTATTTTGCCTTTAACTATATTAATAATTCGGCATTTGTCTAGGCCAAATTTCATATGGATGTCACTAGAGAACCCTTCTACTATTTTAAGCATATCATGCAGCTGTTGTTTCGTAGCTGCCATCAACTTTAAGTCGTCCATGTATAACAAATGGTTTATCTTTAATGCTTTTACGTTGTTGTGTTTGAGACCGAACCCAAAATTTCTCGAGTTCAGTTTGTTTGAGAGAGGGTTCATAGCCAGGCAGAACCACAGCGGACTAAGAGAGTCTCCCTGGAATATACCCCTTCTGATTGGAATGGGGTCAGTTTGTATCGAACAGTTGGCTTCATTCAGTGAGATTTTGATTTGCCAGGTGGACATGGCAAGTTAATAATACAATTATTCACTTTATAGAGTTTCAATGCCTTAATGAGCCAATCATGTGGAACTGAATCAAATGCCTTTTTGTAGTCCACATATGCCATGTAGAGATTCCGTCGCTTGGCATGGGCCTGATTGCAGACAACGGAATCAATTATCAGTTGTTCTTTGCAGCTCATCGACTTTTTCGCGCATCCCTTTTGTTGTTGAGGAATTATGTTGTTCAGCTCACAATGTTTGAAAATGCGATGATTAATGCACGATGTTATGAGTTTGTATAAGGTTGGAAAGCAAGTGATTGGTCGGTACTTTGCTGGGTCCTGTGTACATAGGTTGTCCTTTGGTAAGAGGTATGTAGCACCGTGCGTAAGGAAACTAGGCATCTTGTGTGGGTGGGTAATTACGTCATTTATAAGGGCTGTTAGTGTTTCGTGGGTTGCGTAGTTTCTCGATCCAGTAATTTTGCACACCATCTGGTCCTGGTGCTTTCCAGTTATGGAGGTGCTTCATTATGTTGGATGTGTCTTCCGTTGTAAATGGTAGGTGTTACATGCCATCACAGTTCTGAAATGCAGCCTCCTCCTCCTTAATCCAGCTGGCTTTGGAGTTATAGGAGATTGTTGTGGAAAGCTGTGTTTTCCAGAATTCCTCGATGTCTGTTTTACTGGGATAACTAGGAGTTTAATTATTATTGATGTTGTTGAGTTTTCTATAAAACCCTTTTTCTGATTTTCGGAACAGTGTTGTCTAGTTTCCGTTGATTACTGGTTTTGTACCTTCTCAATCGACTTGTGTAGACGGAATGTTTTTGTCGAAGACTGTCCAGACACTGCTGAGGTGTGATGTTTTCTCCATCCCACTGGGAGTGTATTCGGTTATTGTCCATGATAGTCTTTACAAGTCTTTCTATTCTGTTGTTCCTGACCCCTCGTTGGTACTCCGTCAGTCTTCCAATGTCTTTCCGAAGAGAATTAATTTTCCCTTCTAGCCTTCTTTGCCAAGGTGGTATTCGAGGTGTTTGTCTAAATTGAGGAGGGTATTGCTTTGGTCGTATTGCCACCCCAATTGTTCTGCAAATGGAAATTGCAGCACAGTAGATGATTGTGTGTAGCGACTCTAACGTATTAGCACCTAAAACATATTTTGGCAAGATAAATTTGTTCATGGCCTGCAAGATGATACCCAGTTTCTTAGAAGATCTTAGTTTGGGAAGAGTAGGTCTATTCAATGGATCTGTTCCACTATACTCTATAAGAGCTCTTTCCATTTCTACTTAGATTTTCTCAAGCAGGTCATCGTTGGCTGGCTGTTCTTGATGAAGTTCTTGAGTCTCGTCCGCTCTTTGCGCCAAAGGTGTTTCAGGCTCTGAATAAGGCCATTTCTCAAGATGACACGATATTGATCTGCGACTCTCTGTTCGGTAACTTAAACACTTTCGGCGGGTGGAGTTCTCGTTCTCGTTTGACTCCGTTGGTGATGGTCACGTTGATTCTGTGACCGTATTGGTGAGTGTTGTTGTGGTTCTTGGGCTGTAGCTCTTTGGATGACAGGGGCCCGCCTCCTCAGCACCCTGCCACCGACGTCCCGCATGCTGTCATGTCCAGCGCCGGCTCCAGACATGCCCTGGCGATCTTTTCCGAGGCATCTACTTCGTAGCTCCATTTTCATGAGTGGTGTCACCAATTGACCCTGGTGACCCGGATAACTCGGAACCGTGGGGTTGTCACTTCCCAGATGAAATGAATTGACCAGATCATCCCGTGCGGGTTTTGGCGAATGGAGGAAGGCTAGGTAGTAGGTCAGCGGACAGCTGCCCCTTTAGACGCCTCTTACGACAGGCGGTAGATACTATGGTGCTATTCTAACCCGGACACCACACGGGACTAGAAAAATGTTATTATTAGTGTTATCCAAATTCGCGAAGGTATTTGAAATTATTCTATATAACCGGATATATCTATATGTTTCACAATATATTTCAGCACATCAACATGGCAAAAAAGTATTATTATCCGCTATAGGAAATTGAAAATAGCATATAACTAAATCGTTTTATTTGTTAGCGTTAATGTCCGAAGAGTTCTTAAAATTGTTGTTTAACTTCATAATAAAAATTCACTCCTACTACCAAACAAAATTAACTTTTTGGCACCACATGAGGTCAGAAAAAGCTTATTTTTTTGTGCTCAATAGAACTAACATTTTGCTCAAATCACATATACATAGTAAGTTCAACTTCTAGAATAATATATATAATCACTGTGATTTTTATTTATGCCATGTATTTTTCTATTTACGTTTTGTTTTGTAAGATATAATTAAAGAGTTAGGGCGTTTTTTTACTTAGTTTTATGTATACTTGTTCTGTTAATGGTTTATACTATTTGGCAATAATATGTGGTACAAGAGATTTTTGGTATTTTCAAAGAAAAGGTAAAATTATTAGACACAATAAATTTTCTTTCATGAAAATACAATTAGGTATCTCAATTCCGAAGCATTTTGCATGAAATGGTAAATGCGTATACAGCTTAACAATGCTGGGAATTTTCTCGTGACCAAAAAACTATAAGACGAATACTTAACGATACCAGTGAATATTCAAGTTAAGCCGGATCGGTGGGATCATCAAAGGATTTTTGAAGGATAGATGTGGCTTTTTGTAATTTATGTTTATGGATTCTTAGAAATAATAACCTCATTTAGATAACAGTCTGGATATCTCTAGGTTAGGCTCCGTTATGAATAAAAAATATAGGAAGATATATAGAAAAAAAAAATGCAATAATAAAATTGAAATGTTTGACAAGTGCTATAATTCAGACTGGGATAGGTACATTATTTTTTAATATTATAGCAAAACTCTCGTTTTGGTCTTGCAATGTAATTTAATCAGTAACATTGATTTTTCTGAACTTAGATTAAAATAATTGGAGTGCATTTTGTATTACCCTCCATTAATTCTACGAATAGTTAAAGCATATGGCATGACTTAACTCAGCGGTTTCCAACCTTTTTGTACTTGCGCCCCCCTTTACAAAAATTGTTGCCCCCCTTTAATTTTTCTATATATATTTTATAATTTATTTAATGGGCTACAAAATAATATACAATATTATGTAAAAATATACATAAAAAATAATTATTTATTATAAGAATTGATAATTTTAAATGTAATAAAAATAAATCTTACAAAAATACAGAAAAAGGATATATAAGTAATACATTATAAAAATTTAATGGGAGGGTTGAGCTTGTTTTTCAGCACAAATTTTTTCAAACCGTGGTATCATCGAAGAAATCGCGATTCTCAGTTCCTTTTCAATCACTAAGCGAGATCGATACTTTGTTTTTAAGAGAGCTACTGTAGAAAAACCAGTTTCACATATAGGTAAAATTTTACAAATGGCAATAAAATTTCTAAAGCTTTTTTTTGTCCAAGTAGGAAAATCGTCCTTTACTCGTACCCAAAACGTAACAATTTTATTTTCGTCTTGAAACATCTGCTTGAATGTGCTATCACTAGCATCTGTACCCGAAAAATTCGCGGCGATGATTGTGGATTACGTATACCTATTTTGCTGATTCATTTTTTTGACACCTATTCGACTTTTTTGGTTTGTATTCGAAAATGATATTTTGGAAACAGTTGCATGCCCTGCTTGCAACAGTTTCGCGCCCCCCTTGGGGCCACAAGTTGGAAACCACTGACTTTACTACAGCTTTATCGAAAGCGTAGTGGTGGATTAGTGTCACACGCACGTAATTAACAAATTTTATCATGTCAAAACACGAGGACGTATTAACACTTACATGACGTAGGTATGTATAATTTTTAAACATCAATAATGCTGAAGTGTTTTGTTGATTTAAACGCATATGATGATAAGTGATTAATTTAAGGAGATAGATATTCAGGCAACTAGATGTATTTTCTATCACTGTGTGTGTGTGTGTGTGTGTATGAATCATTCATCAACAAACAGAAAAATATGTTGTCACCAAATTGATATATCTTGATGAATTATTTTGTCTATTCATGTTTTCTCTCCTCCAAATTTTTTCCTGTAACAGATAAGTATTTAAAAAATTGTATATGTAGAACAAAGTGTAGTAAGGCAATTTCGTAAAATTGCATTACTGTTGTCTGTACAGAGATTCTTCCTCACAGTTTTTCTGAGAGAAAGAGATGTCTATAAAATGATCAACCAGTATTCCTGTATATAAGTAATGTATTGTATATTGTGTAATACTTATCTGTGTATGGAGACGTTTCAACTCCGAGTCTGGAGTCGTTGTCAATCGTTTAGTGTTGTTTTCGAGGCTTTTTTCTAAAAAATTTTCGCTTTGATTTTGAATTTATTGTTTGTCAAAAAATTTGACACTGACAATTTTGTCAGTGTCAAATTTTTTGACAAACAATAAATTCAAAATCAAAGCGAAAATTTTTTAGAAAAAAGCCTCGAAACAACACTAAACGATTGACAACGACTCCAGACTCGGAGTTGAAACGTCTCCATACACAGATAAGTATTACACAATATACAATACATTACTTATATACAGGAATACTGGTTTCATTTTATAGACATCTCTTTCTCTCAGAAAAACTGTGAGGAAGAATCTCTGTACAGACAACCAGTAATCCGGGCAATTTTACGAAATTGCCTTACTACACTTTGTTCTACATATACAATTTTTTAATACTTATCTGTTACAGAAAAAATTTGGAGGAGAGAAAACCCATGAATAGACAAAATAATTCAAGACCTCCTCAACAATCTTTTCGAAATTACTTATATCTTGATGAAGTTGATAAAGTTTGAACTTAATTGTTTTGTAAAAATAATATATGAAATTTAAATTTCAAAAATATATATATATAAAAGTTTATTGTACAGAGTGGGTTTCGACAAAACCACAATAAACAATACGAAATAAATTACCTACGCTGCAAGTGTGCAAAATCTGATTTTCACACAAGTTGGGTTTGGCGGCCGCACAAAGCGAGCTGGCAAAAATTAATCATTATTCATATAAAAGAGTGATAAATCATGACTAATAATTCGGCATTAAAGTATGAAAGTCCTTCAAGTATATTGGGTACCTTACGACGAAGTGAATCGATATTCAACCTCATTTCACTTAAAATAATTAAAAATAGTTATCTGTAACATATGATTACATATATATGGAAATGGATAGCAAATTTGGTATTTTAAATGGACCACAATAACTAACATTTTTGAATTCTAAGATCGATAAGTATCAACATTTGTAGTACAACATACGTTTAGATGGCTCCACTTTATGAGTTAATTAAAATAATAAAAACAATATTTTCCCAAAATTTGATGTTTAATTTATTACGAACATAATAATATATCGTGTGGGAGAAGATGCTTTCTCTTTTATGCTGCATCATGCAAATTTTAAGATGTTTTTTCAAGAGTTACAGTAAACTTAAAAATATTTTGTCAACTGAAGTTTGTAGGAGTTGATACCACTAATATCATGAAGATGGTAAAACAGCACCATTAGCAAAATGTTTTACGTTGGGTCATGTATTCCTTCGCCAATTTATCGCTTTATGTCAACAGCACTTTTAGTTTTATTATAATTTAAAATAATATTTGGTTTATAATTTAAATTTTTATTAACCGACTTTAAAAGAAGTCTGAATCTGTTTTTTTATGTTGGTTCAGCGATTACTCGCAAACGACTCAAGGAATTTCGATCGTTTATACTGGATCCTGTTCCGGAGGATCGTGAAGTGGTCCCAATTTTTTTCAATACCATAGGTTGTACCGTTTCTTGGAAAATGGGGAAAAACTTTTTTACCGATTTTCTTATACACTATGCTTTGGTGGAGTAGCCGGTATTAAAAATTATTTTTTTATTCGGAACATGGACTAAATTGAAAAAAAATGGATTAGATCCGCGATATCTGTAATTTTTTCAACTATATACTAGATTTCAGAAAATAAATCAATTTTGTACCTTTATTTTTTTATAATATCTCAAATTGTAATCAAACACAGTTTATATAATTGAAAACTGCATCCAATTGTGCTGTATTATTACATTGAAAGTTGATTGGAAATAAATCGAAATAAATATCAGTTAATCAACTTCAAAATGGAGATTCTCAGTTGGTTTCTATATACAGTACATCTTCATAAGTTGGATTAAAACAGAAAATGTGCTTATGAATATTATTTAGAGAAAAAGTTATTATTCATAAAAATATTTGCATGGTCGGAAATGTATACTGAAATCATTACATGACACTTTTTCAACTGTATAGGAGGTTTGTCAGTAAATATGAATTTTGCTTAAAAGTAAAATAACTTTGTTTCATAATATATAAAATTCTTATGAAACAGGGGTAATAAGAAGAATAAAATGCATTTAATTATGCCACATCACTAAAAATTGTATAATAGTTCTTCATGTCACTTTTCCAAATTGTGTACTAGGTTTGATAGAGAATATACATTTTGTTTAAGTTAAGTATCTTTATTTTTAATAATAACTCAAATTGTTATCAGACAAAGTTAATTAGAATTACGTCCTATTATACTATATCAATTAAAACTGTATAACGATTTATTATGATTCCGATATTAAATTAACACGCCTAAAAAATGATGATACTCAGATCGTTTGCAATATAGTGGATACACCTAAGTTAGAATCATATACAAAATTTTCTTAAGACATATACATACCTAGAAAACAAGTTATTCGATTCAACAGTAAACAAGGTTGGTCAAGCTAACAAATGAAAGTAAAATAACTTATTTTAGGCAATATCGAAAAAGTTAATTAGATTTGAAAACTGCATCCAATTAAGCTAAAAATTCTAAAATAAATACATTTAAAAAAACCAAAACGAACTTAAAAAAAAATTAACTAAAAAGCTTGAATTAATTTTTTGTCACAAAAATTAAATACTTTTTCTGAAGTCGGTGTCAATTTGAACAGCGAAGTTGCGAAGTACAAGTTATAAACGTATCCCAAAATAGTTTCATTTTAGCTTCGCACCGACGAAAAATTGTTTCATGCTTTTTAGTTATTTTTTTTTTGAAGTCGGTGTTTGTTTTTTTAAAAATGTTTGTATGTCCTTCAGTGTGGTCGTCTTTGTGCTCGGTAGATACGAAAATAACCGCAGTTTTCTCTACTTCTACTACTACTACTACTACTAGTACCTCGCGTGCATCGCATGCGTTTCAACACTGTTAGGAAATTCTATGTTTCCTAGTTGCGTAGTTTCATTAGCAATCACATGGTCCTAAATGGAAGATCTATCTACCAGGATCATCTTCAAGATGAGATCATGTAAAAGATTATTACTGAAATACCTTTGCATTGAAGAGATAGGAGAATGCTTGGAATGATAGCCAAAATACATCGTCTATTTGTAACGGCAGTCGCTCGAAGCAGACAGTTTCATACAAAATACAAAGAAATAGTGAAAACGAGTACCAAAAATACCTTTTAAGACGTAAAATGATTTGCTACCAGAAAAACTGGAGTCTCTCCGAGAGAAGCAAGAGCAGAAGTTGGTAATAGCAAAAGTTTTCCTTTTTGTAACAATCGCAAAACTCGTTATAACTGTAAAATGTGCAGAAAATATATTTTTTGAGAATATTCCAAATTTATCATAATTGTGCCGAAAATATTTACTACGCCAAAATAATACAGGATGTTAACTTTGCTTCAAGAAAAAATATATATTTAGTTAGTATATGAAGCAATTAAAAGCTATACGTTTTATTTGTTTTCTGAAAGGCAGTTGTGGCATCTATGGTTTGTAATTTTCTGATTTTTTGGGAATACACAATTACTGAAAAGTCTGTTTATGTCAAATAGTCCAAACGTTTCAAGGCCCGGTTTCAATGGAAATAAAACTTAACACAAGAAAATTGAAAAGGTTCGCAATGACAAATTTAGTAATTTCACATTTGGCATTAAGTGTTTGACAATAAAACTGATGTAACTAAGCGAATTTACTGCCAATTGGATATTCACAAGGTAGCACTGAAAAATGCTAAAGATCGTGTGAAATAACAAAGCTTCTTTCAAACTAGAAGAATTTGAAAGCGTTATCTCAGAATTTTATATGGCGCTCCTATAGGTGCTACATGGTTATAAGATGGTTATATAAGTGCATTCGCAAAAAATGAGACCAAAGAAATTCTATCTAGAGAGATTGCATTAAAGTCATTTTTGGTATGAGTTTAAAAAGTCTGGTATGCATACCTACCTTAACTGCATATTTATCGGATGTGTAATATTCGCGGAAAGTCAACTGCATGGTGGCGCCACTGCATATAAGGGTACAATGGACGCCACATATACAAAATTCTCATGCATACCCTTGTATGCGGTTGACGTTCCGTGAATCTTTCTCATAAAAGGTGTTTTTTAGAGGTATAGAACAAGTTGGTAACACTCTTTTAACCAGCGGTCATCTTGTGAGCTGTCAAGTGATTTATGTTTGGTTTGGCATTTCATCATGACTTCTGAACAACGCTTCCAAATTGTGCAAATTTATTTTGAAAATCATGGTCCATTTTACGGTCAACATAATCGTCCATCAGAGCAATTAATTCGATTAACTATGCAACGTTTTCGCACCACGTTTACTCTAAATGATAATATGAACCCACAGAGATGTCATACAGTGCGTACAGAAGAATCCATTGCTGCTGTAGAGCGTAGCTTAGAGGAAAACCCGAATCAAGTCTATCCGCCATCGTGCACAGGAATTGGATATGTGTCCATCCACTTTATGGAAGATTTTGCGGAAAGATCTTGGTTTGCGTGCTTACAAAATTCAACTCGTGCAAGAATTGAAGCCACACGATCACCTAGCAAGGCGTACATTAGGTGAATGGGCCCAAAACATGATTGCCGTTGATCCTGATTTTCATAAACAAATTTTATTTAGCGATGAAGCTCACTTTTGGTTGAATGGATACGTCAATAAACAAAACTGCCGTATTTGGAGTGATGATAATCCTCAAGTTCATGTTGAGATGCCGTTACATCCAGAAAAACGTTTAAAAAACGTTTGGTAACCCCATAGTTTCACGTTTCGGACCCGTGACTATTGACTATTTTCTGTAGGGATACGTGAAGTCGCTAGTCTACGCCGATAAACTCGAAACGATTGACCACTTGGAGGACAACATTCGCCGCGTTATTGCCGATGTAGGGTCACAAATGTTGGAAAAAGTCATCGAAAATTGTACCTCCAGATTAGACTACGTCCGAGCCAGCCGTGGCGGTCATATGCCAGAAGTCATATTCCAATTATAATGCCAGAAGATTATCTTTCGAATAAAGTAAATTACATGTCAATTTTAAAAAAATATCCTTGTTTTATTCCATTTCAAAGTTCTATACCTCTAAAAAAAACACCCGTTAGTTTAGTGAATTCCTGTCAGCACCTTAATCAACAAATTTTATAATTTGAATATGCGACACACTAATAGCAGGGACATGTCGTATATATATATATAATTTTCAGTACATAGATAAGGCTAATGTGGTTTGTGATTTAAATTCATAGGATTGATAGATAGATATACATGTAAACAGAAAAAGAAGAAGAGATGCTTAGTGACCAAATAAATATAACAAAAGAATCTTGCATTAAATTGAATTACAAAAAAAATATATACTAGTGAGTATTATATAGGAGTGAAAAACTTCTATGAATGTGTCCGTTGAAATTATAAATTATGCTGCAAATGCTGTCTGGACAAAGCGAGCCGGTATAAGAAGTGCAGCGTAAAAAGAAGTGTAAAATTTAATCATTATTCATAAATGAGTAATAAATCATGATGATAATGGATGAAAGTACTTCAAGTATACGGGATTCATATATAGGAGATAATTATCCAAGTTCCTGGTGATTTGTTTATAAAGGTTATCACATTGCAGTTTATAATATTTTCCGTTATCTGGGAGTTCCGGAAATGGATCCCAACTTTGTTATATTAAGTTTTGGATTTATTGAATGGCTTTTTTATTTATTTCATTTTTTGGCAGATGTACTTAGAATTAGTATATTACAATAATTATGTAGCATTATTTTTAATACGTACATATATGTTACACACACACAGAAATATATAAACGAAAGATAATATGTAGAGTGGATAAGAAATATGACCTAGGTGATAGCTGTGATCCCCAAAAGAAGTCTCTAAAGAGGTGCTAAAAACAAAGAAAAAATACATAAGATGTACTATAACTATCAGAAAAATCGAAATTTTCTTTCACAAAAAAAGAGATATGGGAAATGTAAACAAATAAACAACGTTGTGATACTGTTACGAGAATTCATCCGACAGCTGGTGCAATCGACCATCAACCAATTCGTGGAAGGGACATTATTCCGATACTTCTGGGAATCCGAAATGTTTCGTCTCTCAACAGGCCAACCGCTGCCGTTACTGGGAATTCCCTTAAAGCTTCCAGAACATGAAAGAGTTTCCCGATAGTTTGTGTGGACTTACCAGACAATTCGGAGAGAAATATATAAATATGGACAAGAACTGAACTAAACTCGAGTGTGAAAATAAAAACATTACAATACTATAAACAAAGTAAACAAAGAGGCAAATTTACGTTGATACAATGGCAGTAATGGATATTTCTTTAAAAAATCCTTGTACCTAATTTAAGGATTGGGTATGGTAATTCGGCATTAGTAACTCGAACAAGATATGTTTAATTTAGACATTAAGTCAAATGTCATTAAAACATCAAATTACTATAAATATGTATATGAAGATGTCCATTAACATTTAGGAAAAAGTATATCTTACACTGAAGTGTCTAGTACAAAAGGAAAAGCACGAATAAAATGCATTCAATAGAACATTATATTATGTCATAATATAAAGTAATTTAATATGGGAAATACGATGTATCGTTTTATTATGAATCATTTTCTATAAATGACCTAAATTTGGAGTGATTGATGGTATCTTTAATTTTTTCAATTATCTTCAGATTTCTTAGAACCTAATAATTATTTAAAGTTAAGGACTTTATTTTCATTTAGTTAGTCAATGAATCAATTGGGATTTATTTAAATGTAAATGTATAAATCAGATAAAAGAAAAAGGCATTCAAAATTTGTTTAAGATACAAAAGAATAAACTAAACATATAAAATTTAAGTTTTATTATATTATTCTAAACAAACTTTTACGATTTCTTGTTCGCCTTCTCCAAAAATTCTGATCCATTCGAAATGGTATGTACAAACGTGGATACCTCAAAAACTATTACTGATATATGAAATTTAAAAAGATACGAAAAGAGCAGAAAACGTTCTAAATGAAAGTCCTAACTACTATTGTGCGCTCGGCACGATATTTATAAAAAAAATCTAATTAATGAGAATATTACAGAACGAAACAAATCCGGAACTAGATACAAAAAGCAAATTTTAGCTTTTGCTAATCAAGTAATTTTTAATATTTGTAAATCTAATTCTCCAAACAGTGTAAAGTATAAAAGAAATTAAAGATAAAATAAAAACAAAACAAATATTGTATTTAAGTTAATATATATATATATATGGTTGATGATTTATTCCGGTGTACATACGTTCGTCTGTATTCGTTTGAAAAATCACTTGACGTTTCGCCAAAATCATATTTGGCTTTCTCAAAAGATACTAAGTAACTTACTTTTGAGAAAGCCAAATATGATTTTGGCGAAACGTCAGGTGATTTTTCAAACGAATACAGACGAGTTTATTCCTTAAGAACCGATTTTCATTTACAGATCTCGTCCGGTACGACAATTTGTTGGGTTATAAAATCAATCTTTAACATATGCATGAAAATTGGTATTGTATGTGCATACTCATCTGTCAAAAAAGATAAATGAGTTTGATTTGCAAAATTTTGATTGTCTAATGGGCAGCACAAGGGAAACCGTTTTTTGAAAAATTCTTTATTTCTTGTGAATGAAATGTGTATTACATGAAAATTATTCTTTAACAAAATAAATATTAATTTAACATTTTTTGAAAATTGTTATTGTTTTTAATGAAATCGGAAAAAGACAGTGACAGCATGTATATATCCTGATCTAAAATAAAGAGAAACGACTACAAATCATTTTTCAGAAAAAATTACTATTTTTCGAGGACCAAACAAAAATACAGAAGGGAATCATGGTAACATCAAAAATTGATAGAGGCGTGAAAATTGGTATAAATTCTACTCAAATGACAAGAACAGAGATGTTTTGTTGTTAAAATGTCTACAATGAAAAAAGAATGTGCAAAAATAGAACCTAAAACATAGGGGGCATAAAGTCACTCTAAATTTTGCCCCTTTCAACTCCCCCCTTTCCGCGATTACTACCTATTACACAAACATTAATATTTTTAAATATTTATTATACGATATGACAGGTTGTATACAATGCATTGCAAACTTTTAATTTTTGCAACAACTATCATTCAGTGTGTGTGTGTGTCTAAAAATGTAATTCTTTTTTTCTGATGTATTTAAAAAATAGTTTCACATTTATATTTGTCAACAGAATTTTCAAATTTAGATTTATTTTCATATAATAACAACTACTTATGTAAAACCTAAAATATAATTCTCTGGTCTTAAGCTAATTTTATTTTATGAATCTGAACTTTAGTAAGTTATTATTTACTGTTTTTTGACTGACGAAGGAGTAAACCAATTTCAAAAGCTCTCATATAAAAAAGAGTACGCTTATTTACCCAGACTTTGGTTGCTACCCGTAATTCACTAATATATATTATCGAATAACCAGAAGAATGAGCAGAAGCGTACGAGAACAACGCGAATCTCGTCGTCATTTCACTATTGAAATTTATTATAAATTATAAATGTTTATTCAACTTTTACTTAGTTGGCTAATAAGACGAAGATATTAAAAGTATTAAGAGAAACATACACCTTGGAAACAGAAAACACTTGAGTTTACGAATCCTGTATTTGAACCTAATACAAAATAAGTCATCTGGATTTTAGATTATATTTTTTAAGCTAATCCTTTAAGAACTATGCAATAGTATACATATATCTAACTGTATAATATATGATAAAAAATACACACAAATTCCTTTTTATCACTAAAAAATAAAACCATTGAAATTTATTATTATTAATTATATAATTCTCTACTTGAAGATATTACAAAATAAATGATCTGAGTTTTAGATTATTACATTTTTAAACTAATCTTTTAAGAAAATTTAAACATAAATAGCAAGAAAGTAATAATTTCTTGAGAACTGATGGCCGGTTCTGCCTTCATTATTTGCGTTCACAAGTTTTCAAAATCTTTAAAAAGTAGCATAAAGTTCCAGCAGAGGATACTTTTTAGAATAATTTTAACGTTATGATGACACGTTTCGGTATGTCTAAGGGCATACAGTCAACAATTACAGTATACATTCTGTGACGGCCCAGTAAGTTCCAATTATCCAGTTTAAATTCTATACCCAAGTACATCTCTTTTAACTGTATATTGAACTGTTCTGATATCAACAAATTCAATAAAGAAATAACAATTACTAAAAGTTAAGCAGAATTGGACAACCGTTAAGAATCAATAACAAACTCTGAGTAATACAGGCACTCAGGACAACCACATTACAACAGACCTATATAATATATACAGTGTCTTAGAAAGACTGAAGGGGTATAAAACAAATTTCTCAAAACCACATTCGAAACAAGAATTAAAATGAAATCAATTATATTGTAAACAAATCCCAAAAACACAACATAAAAATCAAAAAAAGTATTCATAAAAAATCTTATGAATGTACTAAATTTTATACAGCAGACACATTTAGGCCTCTAAGTATGCGAATAAATTAACGTAAAAATTAAATTGTCGACATGCTTGGAGCTTGAGAATTTTTTAAAAATCCAGAAAGTAGAAGACAACTCTAAGTAAAAATAAAAATACCTTGCTTTAATTTTAATAAATGTAGGCGATTGTATCGCATCTTCTTCTGTAGAATTAAGTAGTAGTAGTTAAGGGTGACTGTTTACCTATCAGTAAGGATGAAAATGGTAATGGTCATCACCTTTAGAACTTCCCTATATCGGTATAAGTAATCAGAATATTCATACCCTTTCCCTTATGACTTTTTGGGCACAACATGTAAGTTCTGACTACAGTCCGTTCAAGTTCTTCCAACTCAAAAACAGGTTAACTACTAGATGTGATCTTTGGAATTTTTTGTGCTACCCTGTATATGTAAACCCAATAGTTATTTATGCTGATATAAATCGATGATCTAATGTCAAATTTACATATTATAACGTTAGGATTTTAAAATATAGAGTTTTTGTTACCAAGTGTTATTTTATAACAAATCCATAAAATTGCACTAAAATTGGTAGCTTACCTGAAACTGGTGAAAAAATATTTTATTCCAGTTTAATTAAAAGAAACAAATATCGTTTATGTATTCAAACAAATACAATCCTCAAAAAGTGTCCCATAATTATAATAATGGTATGAAATTTCAAAATCACACGATATTTCTTAACAAAAAAACACTAATTTACGTACGTATATTTTCTTCGTTCCAACCAACGAATATCCGATGTACATCGTAATGCGCTGTAACAAGTTGCCATTTACAATGACGTCACCGCGCAGGTCGGTTACCGGTTCTGCATCGGTTATTTGTCGGGTTGAATCCACGGAGGTAATACTTAATATAGAGTGCGTGGGTATTAATTAAGTACCGGGACGGCTGAATATTTGCTAGAGTACTTCATTTCTGGAGAATGTCAAGGTCATTCCTTTAGTAACTTTGACCTAGGAATCCGATGGTGACCTTGATTTGACCTTGAACCTCATTTTTGAGGTTATTGTGAAGTGAACCTTGTTTTTTTAAATGAAAACCCCTATTTTTTATTGCGGAATCAGAAAGAACGGGAAATTTTACATCCGAATATGTATTGAGGTATGAGGTTGAGGCAACCACTAGAGGTCCAATAATGACTTCTTATGGCTTGAGATTTCTTACTCGGGGGTTTTGGAAGTCGCTGTTCCGTACCACCTTCAAGATTCGAATATTCCAGTTTCAGACAAGCAGGGAACGAGTGCATTTTCTCATACTTACCCTTATATCTTTTAAAGGAAGCGTTTTAAATTTATAAAAATTATACACTTTGATTTTCCAAAAATAGACTTTTTATTTTATACGCTTTAGGATTCGCTTGATTTTTATCACAATACATATGTATTAAATTATCTAATTTGGCCCCCAAAAAGTAACATTAGAGTTTTATTTTACTAATAAATTTTCAGAAATGCCTTTTATAATCTACTATCTGAGTTTTGAGGCTCTGTAGATTGAAAGAAAAACGGCAAAAGAGGTCAAAGTTTAAATTATAAATTATTAAATCTGTTATTCAAATTATTTACAAATATAAATAAAATATATTTTTCAAATTTTAAATAGTGTAGTTTCTAAAGTGGGAGTTAAGTCGATGTTTAATATTTTTAATATCTTTTATACAAATGATTTAAAAATATGTTATATTTGTAATTCACATAATGAGCCTTTTATCTGATATATTACATGATGCGTTTGAAAATTGAATCTTTATTTTCCATTTAATTGTATAAATTGTCCCTAAAATTAATATGGGGGTTTTCTAGTAATTTTTTTCCGTTTAATTCTATTATTTGGAGGCCAAATAATTGAATTAGGGATTTTTTTTTCATATTTTTCCTATAAACAAAAAAAATGAGGTCTTAGAGTTTGGGGAATAATGGGGAGAATGGGTAATTCTTTTAAAATATTTTTTTAATATACTTTAAATTTTAATATATTTTAAATTAAATATATTTTTAATATATTTTAAAAAAATTAAAAAAATATATTTGTACCTATTCGTCATAATGAGCCCTGGGATTTGATATATTACATGACCCGTTAGAAACAATTATAATTTTTTATTTTCCATTTAATTCTATAATTTGCACCCCAAAAAATATTAGGGGTTTTTCCTTATTTTTCCAGTAAAGTTCAGGTGAGGGGCTATACCTCCATTGTTTTTCAAAATTTTCCAGCTTATGGTTTCGGAGATAGGGGGATGGGTAAATTTTTTTATATTTTTGTTAATATCTTTTAATTAATTTATTTTAAAAATATGAAAAAAATATATTTGTTTTCGTCATAATGAGCCCTTTCATTTGATATATAACATGATGAGTTAGAAACAATTTTAATTTTAATTTTCCATTTAATTCTATAATTTGCCCCCCCAAAATAAATATTAGGGGTTTCTCCTTAATTTTCCAGTAAAGTTCAGGTGAGGGGCTATACCTCATTTTTTTTTCAAAATTTTCCAGCTTATGGTTTCGGAGATAAGGGGGGGGGATGGGTAAATTTTTTTATATTTTTGTTAATATCTTTTAATTTATTTATTTTAAAATTTTGAAAAAAATATATTTGTTTTCGCCGTAATGAGCCCTCTCATTTGATATATAACATGATGGGTTAGAAACAATTTTAATTTTCCATTTAATTCTGTAATTGGCCCCCCAAAATTAAAAGTAGAGGTTTCTTTTATTTTTCCAGTAAACTTCAGGTCAGAACCTATAAATCTATTTTTTTTCAAAACTTTACGTTTTATAGTTTCGGAGATAAGGGGGGGAATGGGTAAATTTTGGTATATTTTCGTTAATATCTTTTTAAATAATTTTTTTAAAATATGAAAAAAATCTATTTGTGTTCCTCAGAATGAGACCTTTCATTTGATATATTACATGATGCGTTTGAAATTTTTTTTATTTTTAAATTTTTATTTAATTCTATAATTTGCCCCCCCCCCAATAAATATTAGGGGTTTCTCCTTAATTTTCCAGTAAAGTTCAGGTGAGGGGCTATACCTCCATTTTTTTTTCAAAATTTTCCAGCTTATGGAGATAAGGGGGGAGAGTGGGTAATTTTTTTTATATTTTTGTTAATATCTTTTAATTAATTTATTTTAAAAATATGAAAAAAATATATTTGTTTTCGTCATAATGAGCCCTTTCATTTGATATATAACATGATGGGTTAGAAACAATTTTAATTTTATATTTTCTATTTAATTCTGTAATTGGCCCCCCAAAATTAAAAGTAGAGGTTTCTCCTTATTTTTCCAGTAAACTTCAGGTCAGAACCTATAAATCTATTTTTTTTTCAAAACTTTACGTTTTATAGTTTCGGAGATAAGGAGGGGGGGGGGAATTGGTAAATTTTGGTATATTTTCGTTAATATCTTTTTAAACAATTTGTTTTTAAATATGAAAAAAATATATGTGTTCCTCAGAATGAGACCTTTCATTTGATATATTACATGATGCGTTTGAAAAAAATTTTATTTTTAAATTTTTATTTAATTCTATAATTTGCCCCCCAAAATTAATATTAATTGTTTCTCCTTAATTTTCCTGTAAAGTTCGGGCAACGCTCTATATTTCTTTTTTTTTCAAAATTTTAGGCTCAGTAGTTTCGGAGATCAGGGGGGGGAACGGTCGATTTTTTTAGTTTTTCCCCCCAGAAGTACCCCTAAAATCAAAATTTTTTCTTTTACGATATGTACTCCTGATCGCGTCACCACACTGCTCATCGATACCAAATTTCAACCTCTTCCGTCCAGTAGTTTAGGAGAAAATGGCTGTGATGTGACAGAGGCAGAAATCCTGAGTGATATTATAAGGGTATCCGTATATTGAGTTGTAAGGTCAAAACCAAGGTCACTATTGAGTATGACATTTGTTTTGTTTTACCACTGAACTCGCGGGATATCTAAGAAGTCATTATTTGAGCTCTATTTGACCTCTAAGGGGTTACCTCAACCTCATACTTTAATACATGTCCGGACGTAAAATCCCGCTCTTTGCGATTCCGCAATAAAAAATAGGGGTTCCCATTAAAAAAATGAGGTTGACCGCAAAATAACCTCAAAAATGTGGTTTAGGGTAAATCCAAGGTCACCATCGGATTCCTTGGTCAAAGTTACTAAAGGAATGACCTTGACCCTTTCCAGAAATGAAGTACTTTGGAAAATATTCATTCAGCCGTCCCGGGACTTAATTGGCACCCTGTATAGGTGAAATCAAATCGCTGGATGCGAGAGAAAGTAGGAAACGTCACGTGACTGAGGCTATCCAGTACCAATCTTGGTTTTCTTTCTCTCTCTCACCGTGCATTGAGATTCTCGTTACCTGACGTACTCTAATATTGGGACGTATTACCTCTATGGTTGGAACTGCCCTTTTATGATTTCTGTAGTAGGCATGGACAGTATCATGGTAAGGTATTCTCGAGTATTATCAAGATGTTAGAATAGGCAGTCCAAATTTGCCTTTCAATGGAGATGGAAGTTCGGAGCTGTATATAGCCGAAGTAATGGCTGTTATAGGGTGTTTTTTTTCGGTCCTAACGGAAAATTTAATAATTTATAGAAAAAGAACAACTGGACTAATATCCAGAGCTGATAGTGATACGTATATTTGAGGTCTTGAAAAAAAAGGTGCCGTTTGTTCGTCTTATTGCAGTGAGTGTTGTTCACAATAAAGGAATATCTTAATGAAGTAATGAAGTTCTAGATGGTCAGTAGTAAGACTCGATTTAAGCCACATCGAGTATGTTTGGAACTTCGTAGAGGGGCGTATAAGTATAAAGTATATAAAGAAACATCGCTTTATATAACCCAGATGGGCTTGAGCACTCTTTAAGGGAATAATGAAGAAATGTATGTCTACAATTCATCAGAAATCTGATTAGAAGACTTTCACGACGAATGAAAACAGTCATTAGGGCCAGAAGAGACAATACTAAAAATGGTTTCCATTGTCCTTAAATAGGCTTTTTTATTTAACATTTTTCTGTTTTTGGTAATTAACATGTGTTTTCTATATAAATCGTTTGAACAGTATTAATATTATGTTATGATTCATTAAATATTTTTTGAAAACAAAATTACACAAATAATATCTACGAACCAAAGTCAAATTTTGAGAGACTGTTTATCACGACTGCAATTGAAGGAAAAAATTCATGTTTAAATGTTCAATTAACTTACTAGGCAAGTTGATGCACACCTTTTCTCCTCTTCTGTTTCTTATGTTCCTGACCAGCGTCTTAAAACGGGGATGTCCTGGATAAATCGCTTCATCAGGGAAAAACAACGACTTGGCGGCACCTTCTGTTGGTGTTGGCTTGGTAGGTGGATCAGTAAAATTCTCGCAACCTAATCTAATAAAATTTAATTGAAAATTCAATTCAGGAAATTAAAATCTAAAAAGAAACATTTCATGTAACATATCTTTCAATTTTTCATACAAAAGAATAAAAATTAAAATGGAAGTAATTCTAAAAGTATAATGGTAACCGGTATTTATTTTTATGTGACCTTATGTGTGAATTTTCGAAAATTACCGAGTACTTAAGAAAAATTCATTTTCATCAGTGCATCTTGACCATGGTGTAATATTAGAAGGCATTTTGGTGTAAATAACGTCATGAAAGTGAACGTGAATACCTGTGTAAATTTAATTTTTAACCCACGAAATTTGCACAATTTTTAAAATATAACCCTCAAACCCCAAGACATCTGGCGACGAGGGGTTGTTAAAAGATAAAAAGAACAAGGGAGGTAACTAGACTTCAACACTAAATTATTTTTACTATTTTACCTTCATAATTGTATAAAATATTAAGCTACTTCTTTAATATCAATATTATCGGTTACTTTTTGCTCATAGAAAATAGATTGAAACGTGATTTGAGAGTAAAATTTGAAAGGAACATTAAATGAAAAACCGTAAAGGCAGAACATATATAGTTTTCTTGATTGCCCTCTATACGGGCGTACCCAGCTTTTGGTTTACAGATGCAAAATTAGAAGAAAAAAATCCTAGAGGGGGGAGGGGGGCATATGGGAAAAAATTGTCCTAGGGAGAGGGAAAAATCAGAAATTTGTTGGTCCAGGGGGACAAGTCAGCAATTTTATGGGAAGCTTTAATGGCTCATGGTAGGTTTTTCATGTCCAAGAAGGGGGGCAAGAGGCAGCTGTCCGGTACGCTCATGGCTCTCTATTTGCTACAAGTTTAATGATGAAAAAAGTACCAGCAGTCTGGTAATGGCCTTGAATGGTACACATGCTACGCAGCGCCACCTAGTGACTAAAGATTTAAATCCTCAATCAAGGAACGCGTTTCTCGTATTGTGGAAATGGGAAGCCGGTGGTCCACCTTCTTACACCGTGATCTCGTCGTGATGACTCATAATAAATTTATAACTCGGTGAATAATGACGGAAATGAGTCCATTTTTGTTACCCGAGGGTTTTTGGGATCACAGAAAATGAATACGACATCGGAAATGGTCCATGGAGTACCTGGTGAGGACGGCTGACATCAGTGTGGAACTATGGACTAAACGGAAACCTATTATCTCCGCGAAAATAGAGATGTTGATGTAATTCTTTTTTGGAATTGAATCAAATTAAAGGAAAATTAATTAGAATGTCATGAACTTCTATTCCAAGGGTGGAAATGAGGAGAGAAAGATATTGAGTTTAATTTGATGACATGCTGTCGTCTTCATAGAGTAAAACAACTTGGTTTTTATACATATGTAACACACCAAAAATTCCATAGCCTTTCCGTTTTCCATTAATTTTTAATAATTTCAGGAAAAACAGGGCTATATACTCATTTTTCTCCAAAGACGGTCTAAAGGAATGTGTATGCTGTCAAGGACTATATAGAATACAACATTTGGTGAGAATAACATATGTGAGAAGGTTTTTCGTAATAGTTTTAACTAAAAATTCCAATAAAAAAGTAGTGACAAACAAAATTCCGATGATAACCTCTATATAAGTCTATTTATTATCCCATAAAATTTATTTTCTATGTTGATTGATCAATACAGTACACCTTGAGTAGAATAGCTTCAGAAAAATTGTGGTATTATGTACGATGGATGAGATTATAACTATCACGTCAAGTATACACGATACCCATGACGAAATAAGGAATTAACGAATGATGATTAGTAATTAAATTTCTGCCAACAATTTAACCGCAATTTGAAAACTACAAAGTTCTCCAAAACTGATTTCAGCATGCCTATAAAAAATATACTTTGCAGTCACATACTGACCACTAACTATATGGCTCTTCCAACGTTTAGGATAGTCGACCAAACTCCAAACTATCAGCACGTTTTAGAATAAAAATACACTTATTTTTGACGTAATTGTTATTCGAGATATGATGTCATAGACAATTTTTTTAAATGGCGTCACCCAATTTCGACCATGCTAATTGAAAGAACGTGTACATACACATTGTCAAAAATATGATGACATTAGCTAGGTTAGATAAAAAAAATGAAAAAAATTATTGTTTAAAATTTATTGATAACAATTAAAGTAAACGTTGACATTGTGCACCATTGACTACCTGACAGTAACCAATACTATTAATAAATTCTTGTTGAACATGTATGAACTGAATGTATCTCCTCCTCTTCTAAATCCGCCGATCTAGGAACGTATACGTTGCTTTTTAAGTACTCCATAAACAGTAATCTAGGGGTGTTAAATCTGGCGATCTGGCTGGCCACTCAATCGGCCACCTTCTTCCTATCTAACAATTCGGGAACGCCTCATCTAAATAATTACGGACAGGTGCTGCATCTGAACAACAATAATTTTACTCCACCCTTACTTCAAAGACCTTGTATAAGCAACTGCTTATGTTTCAAACTATATAACTTTTTTAAACCGCCCTGTATAACCGTAATTCTACCCCACCTTATACTTCAACCATCCTGTACATTCAACTGCTTCTCACAATTTTTAAAGCCTATTGTATAACCATAATTATTCTCTGTCCTATAACGCAAATATCCACTCTGTATGTATAAGTTTTGCTTCACTCTTATTTCAACTACCTTGTATACGCAGCTACTTATGTGCCACCCAATACAATATTTTTAGAACCACCCTGTATGACTAATTCAATTCCAACCATCTTATGTATACAACTGCTTATATACCACCTAATATCACATGCACACACCTACAACCGTATACCATACAGCCGACATAACAAATTTTGGTTTCGATAAACTAACGAAATATTTTCTACCAATTCACGTGACTATAAGCCCCCTGACTTAACTTCGTCTCTAAAAGAAACTTACTTCAAACGAATGAAAATGAAAACCATTACAAGCACAATGTACGATATATACTTTCATGGCATATCTTGACATTTAAACTAGACATTTATGATGAAAATTTGACATTTACCATGATGTTTACAGTTTTTTTCCTTATACTTTTCCGATTTTCAGAAAAATATACGGAATTAAGCTGGAACATGTCTGTGTAGAATGAGGCTGACAAGGGCATCAAATTCTTAGCAGTATAGAATATAATTTATAATATTCAAATTTCTTGAGCGGTTTTAGAGAAAGCTGTGAAGATTCATTGAAATTCACTGAAATCTAGTCCCTTATTTACTTTTTTTTCTGATTTTCTGCAAAACCGTTAATCTCATGGGACCTTTCTGTAATGTTCCTTAAAATAATGCAGTTTAAATTATCAAAATTGCCCAAGCCGTTTTTGAATAATCGTTCGTCATACATAAAAAAAAGTTGCAGACGAATTGATGACCCCCTCCTTTTTGGAAGTCGGTTAAAAAAACTTTTTTTAGTTTTTTACAATTTCAAGTTTTTAGACAACCATAGTTTTCACGGCATGTACGTATAATGACACGCTCTTTCAATTAGCATGTTCGAAATTGGGTGATGTCATTGAAAAAAATGGTCGATGACGTCATTTCTCGAAGGGTCATATGTCAAAAACTGCCTTTTTTCAAAAACCTCTCACTTTCAGAAATAATGAATTTATTCGTTACTTTTTGAAAGCACTGTATAATGCAGCAGACTGTTATTATGCATATGTATTACAATTTTAATAATAAATCTAGAAAATTTTAGCTGATCTAAAAAAATAAGTGTAATGACTTATAAAACATTGTTTGTGTTTGTGTTTTCTAGGAAAAATGAAAATATCCTGTTTATATCGTTAAGAACGCTATTAATTCTTCCAAGAAATATAGACAATTCTAAATATAATCTCGAAAGCGCAATCGTGTTTGCGATACCTATATTTTGAAACAATATAGGTATATTGTTGAGTAATTAAGTAATAAATAAGTCATAGCAGGCTAAAATCAATAAAAGATAAAATAAATTTGTTATTTTTTTACTACATGTTTGTTTAAAATTCACCGTTTGTGTTCAATCAATAACCTTCGTTCCCAGTAGTGTACTTCATTGAGCACTTGATTTTTTGCTCCAAATTCAAATTGTGATATGATAATAAAAAAGTATTTCAATTTGCATTAGTAACGTTTTACAGTTTTCTCACTTTCTTTTGTTGAAGGACTTAATTAGGTTTTACTCGAGATTTATACTAGGTATATGGAGTTTTCTGTGCTGCTCAAACAAAGAGAAAAAAATCCTAAAAACATATGTCCCTATACTCTAATCCGGGCGGTTGCATATATTAACAAATAAGGATTTACGAAATTATTACACAATTATTATATTACAAATAATTTAGACTTACGCACCAACAAGCGATTGCTTGGAGAATGAGGTCGAATGATTCTATGGGGGTATATTCACTGCTCTATAAGAATGAAAGATATGCTTTAGACTACAGGTTGCGAATAAATATTTCGAAAACGCTGTATATCTCAAATGTAGTATTAAGGAATTCCATCAAAATATAGAGCAAAAAAATAGAACAAGTGACTTTGTACAAATAATTAGGACATAAGATATGCATTAGACTAAACTATGATTGTTTTAATCCAGCCTGTCAGTGTGTTTAAAAAGAAAGCCTTTAACTCGTACTAACATATGGAGCAGAAACACTAACAATGACTAAAACTAACATCAAGTCATGCAATATAAAATGGGAATCCCTATTTGAGACAAATCCCTAATGAAACTATCAGATTAAACACTGGAGTACGGGACGCAATCTACGTTTCAAGTTGAATCTGGCTGGTTACGTGGCTAGAATGACAGATAACCAATGGAAAAAATAAATTATACTTAATTATATTAAAACACTAACCACTGTGGTAATTTTCACAAATTTATTATATTTTATTTGACAATTGTTTCAATTTGATGACAGGCTTCGTCAAAATTAAATATTAAACTAAATGCTAAACATCTGAATATATTATATAGTGTTGTAAGATAATAATGAATATATAGGTAGAAAGCACAATATGTTTACTGTATAATATTAGTGAAGGTAAATATTATTAATATAATCTTGAATACTAAGATTAAGTAAGGGAGACATATTTGTATCAGTTTGGTCATTTAAAAAATGTGGTGAATTTTTATTTTTATTGATCTCAAGTAATTCTTAAAGAGTTGATTTTTTACTTTTTTGTTCTAGATGTACAATTTCGAAAGTGATTTGTGGAATATGATTTTCATTTAATAAATTTGTTTTATTTCTGATTTTCATAGGCTTTCAAATGTTCAGACCATCTTGTTTTAAATGACCTTCCTGTGTGACCGATGTAAAATTTTGGGCAACTATCACATGTTAACTTATAGACTCCTGAGTTTTCATACTTATTAATTTTATCTTTATTATTTTTTATGTGTTTGGCCAAATTATTGTTAGTTTTAAAGGCTGTTTGAATATTTCTGTTTAGTAGAAATTGAGAATTTTTTTCAGATGGAGAACCTATAAATGTAATGGATTGGTAAAATTTTGAGTTAGAGTTGGGAAAGGAAGGGTATACTTGTTCTATAGCTTTTTTTTTAATTTTCTGGATAATATGTTATCAATTATTTGGGGGTTGTAACCATTATTGATAGCAATGAGTTTTATCCTATTGAGGATAAAACTCATTGCTATCAATAATGGTTACATTTATAACGTCACACGTGATATTTATTTATTTGCTAGTTGTAAAATGAATCAACAACTTTTCACATGTGACAGGGATCTGATTTGGAAAATTTAGTACTTATTCACGTCAGATCCTTATCGGGATTTCATTACGAGATTTTCAAATATTAACATCTAATTGATAGTATCAAAATTTTAAAATGCTTATTTCCATTTATCACAATTTGGCCTTGACGATGTGTTTCTAGGTAAACAGTGACAGAGCACTTGAGTGAGAATAAATGTTCTTCAGCATTCCTTTCAAATAGCATCATTATCATAGATAAAAATAGAGAGGTAAAAAAATTCAAATTGTAATTTGCCTCCTGTTATATTTTGCAAAAAAAATTACGCCAATGCCTATAAATGTAATAATTTTATATCCTCGATAAGAAGATTAACTTCATAGGGAAAGTAATTGGGCAATATTACATACTGAACATATTGAAAACGGAAATATGAAAGACTTGAAAGAAGAAGAAAAGAGAAAATAAAATGCAAATTTACTCTGAATATAACCGAATGAAACTAACTGAATAGTATGGAAAATTGTACACTGATTCCCGAAAGGTAAATTGATTGTTTGGTACAGTTTTTTTTGAGAATTTAGAATTGTGGTTATGGGGAATAATGGAAAACATCAAATGATTAGATAAAGTAAGAAATGAAGGGGTCTTAGGAAGAGTAAAGAAAAATAGAGCAATACTGGAAACTATAAGAAAAAAGAAAGCGAACTGGCTAGGCCATATTTTAAGGAGAGATTGCATTCAACGGAGAATAACGGAACGAGAAATTGAAGGTATTAGAAGTAGAGGAAGGCGAAAGAATGGAATGCTCACTGACATCATGAAAGGTCGGACTTTGGATAAGATGAAACAAGATGCCCAAAATCTTGAACTTTGGATAAGATTCTGTTGATACTTATCTTGATTTTCAATATATCTTTCATTTCATTCTTTCATTTTGGCGTTTTGTGTAGGGCTTGAACAGGAGGTAACCTGCAGTGCACAAATATCGTGCTAAGGTTAGAAAGAAAGGACAAGAGGCTATTTCACTCGGTTGCATCCAATGAGCTACGTGCAGTATGTAGTTCATTGGCTGCACCTCCCAATCGAGTGAAATAGCCTCTTGCTCTCTGTATTGCCCCCTCTTTCTAGTCTTGGCACGATATCAAATGCCTTAAAAATGTCGAACGCAATGATCTCTCACTCACCTTTGAGCTAGACTACATTTTCTGAACATGAAAACTTGGTTGAGTAAAGAACAGTGAACATTAAACGTGAAGTAATTGCTAAACTAAGGGGTTATTTTGGAGGCTTGGAGAAATTGTATTTTGTAGATACTATTTAGAAGATAAAACAATCTGGACTGATTGTATGGGACCAAATGGAAACTAGTTGAAATATAACATAAATCTAACTAGCTCAGGTCATTTACAGAGAAAAAGACCTTTTGGTGACAAAATATTAATAATATACTTAAACTAAAATCAACGTGTTCTAAAACAGGCATAAAATTCAACCATTTTTATCGATGATTTTTGTTTTATATCAATTCAATTCAATAAAATATTAAAACATATATGTGTAAAGAAATTTGACTTGTCATTAAATGGTTCTTAAAGTTATAATATATATTCTATTATTAGATATATAAATATGAAGCGCTGACATACATTGTAATAATAGAAAAAATGTTGATGTTAATCTTTAATTAGTTAACAATGTAATTTTTATATTGTTCAATTCAGATTCCTGTTAAGAAATTTTCTATTAATAAATACTAATAAACGACAAGTCAAATTTCTTTACTTATATATTGAATTATTTACAAACGAAAAAGTTTTCATAACATCATAACAGCTTAAGCCTTTTGCATATTAAAAATGATTGCTCCATCATTATCGTCTAGGTCTGTGTCTACATGGGGTTTGGTAATCCATTTTCCTAAATTGATTACATAAATCCATATTATGCTAGAAATATAAATACGTGTCTATTTCTGTTTATTATAATGATAACGTTTACAGGTAGTTACCACCCCTCAGCAATTTCTTCAATGAACTCGTTCAGAGGGGCCAGTTCAGAATGACCAAATATTTGCATTTATTATATGTATTTATACTTTAAATTTTGGAAAACTGAGATGAGTGGTATCTATTTCAACTCCTTTAAAAAAAGTTCTCCCACAGGTTCGACTAAAATTTTGCAGAACTATTGTTTATTTTTAGAACATAAATTGGGTATGAGAAGATTCACCGTTCCAGTTAATAAGAATGTTTTAAATATAACATAAGAAAATATAAACGATTAATTTTTTTGTAAGTTCTAGTAAACGTTCCGTTATCTAAAGAACCAGTTAACGAAATTGAGGGTATAGTAGCTCATTTAGTAAGTTTTCATTTCTCTACAAAATTGCCTATGGTAGCAAAGATAGTTTTTCGGGTAGATTTTCTGTAAAAGGTAATAAACTAAGTTGTTACCGATTTTTTATTAAAAAAGAGAAGCACATCAATAAAAAATGTTGAATTTTATATCAATTAATCTCGTTGATATTGGGGCGGGAACCACAACCGTTTTTGCAATTGCAAAATATTATATTTAGTAGTTCGGCTGGTACTGGAGGCAATAACGTTCTTATGAGCTCTAGGATTTCATTTTCAAGCATCCAACCCCATTCTTGAGGTTCTAAGTCCTTCCCTAGCCACGTTTCAATCTGGTAGTAGACACGATTTATATGTTGATGAGCTGCTACACTTGTTGGTGAAAGTGTTGACAATTGTACAGGTTTACTTAGTTTCGTTAATTTGATGAATTGCGTGTAGCGGAAATGATCAATGTTATCTTCAGATTTTGGAGCCTTATATAATGCCAACAAGATATGCACTCCATTTTCAAATAATGTTTGTACGGGGGAGTTTTCTTATCGGAATACTTCCAAATTGGAAATTTTCTCCAATACTCTTGTAACAGTTTTTTTTTCATTTTTTAAATAGCGCAGAAGTCGTGTCACAGCCACTAAATGCGTGTAAAAATAGAATGTATTTTTTAGAACGAGGATATTGGTCAAAACTTTTAGAAGAGTATATTTATGTCTTAACATTGCCTTTGCCAATTTTTTTAAAGAAATTTTCCTGTTGATGTGATTGAGTACGTCAAATTAAAATAACGAGCAAATCAATATCTTCTCTTATGATGACGGTAGTCTTTTGATGTTCTGATAATGCAATAGCTGTCTCGATGATGAGAACATCAGCATCATCTCTGGCATGTTTTGTTGTGATATTAACAGTTTTTACTTTTTCAACAAGCATGTCGATAATTTTTTTTTATTAGACCGATTTGATAAAAATTTTTCTTGGCTGATTGGCACAATCATTGTTTCGTCAAAACAAACTTCATATGATATTGAAAGTGCAGCAGTTCTTCTTTGTTGTTCCATTGCTTTATAATATTTTTACTATAGTCCGAATATCCGTCAAATACAATAATAATTGTTTAGCCATAATGTGTTTGTAAATATTTAATGTATTTATCTAAAATAATAGAGAAAGTATCGTCTTTGCTCCATACGACGCGATGCAGAAGAAATCCATCGATAATGTATGTTACGTTATTTTCATTAAGCTCGATATCGACAGGTATTATATTGTCATATAATGTCGCTTTCGTGGTTTTTCTCATGCCATTACTATCAAATAAAGATGTCAGATACGGGCTTAGTTCATATTGAAGATATTCTTGTAGATTACTTTCAAATTTTTTGCTTACAGTTATTCTTTGGAAAAGTAACAATGGATCTACAGAGACTTTACAATCATTACTATTGACAGATTTGTTAACAGCTGAAAGCGGCAAAACCTTATCGACGAGTTGTAACTTTATCCCATTAAAGTTTAAACCAGTTACCTTTTCCATAGATTGCAATCCGGTTCATGGGCTCGGTGACAATTAATTTGCTCATTTCCAACGATTCATGAAGCTAAGGATACTGAGGATACCAACTGATTTGGAAAGGATTATGAAGTGTAAACCAATCAACCAGTTTATTAACATCAGTATTATCCCTTTTTATTCGTGAATCTCTAGCATCAACATGTTGTTCTACAGAATCTAAAGAAATGTTACAAAACCGTTCAATTTCTTCACAAATTGTATTCGTGGAATACATAGCATATACCCACTAACCACGTACTGATAACCGTAACTCACGCTTGAGCTCAAATTAAGCCATATATGACTGTACGTGGCACACTCTTCGCGGTCTACCGCAAAAACGGTTGATTGTCTGAAAAAAAAGTTTAAACAAAAGTTTTACAGAATTTTATACTCTACAACTTTTATAATAAGTGCAAATCTCATTTAAGCAATAAAAAACGAAATGTTCGCGAAAAACCGATTTTTATGACCTTTGACCTTCAATATCTTAAGACGCGGACACGATAGCACTTGTGACTTTTGAGACAATATTTAGAACGACAAAACAAAGGTTTATACGAATTTACAGCTTATTATCTTTCATTCCGAGGTTGACCCCTTTTTTACCTAATATGACTGGGCTATATTTTCGTAAATGACTAATCGCATAGGCAGGTATATATGTTTTTTTTTGTCTAGACCAGATGCCGACTATATTAATAACTAAATTCCCCCACGAATATTAGAATTAAAAATGCTACTTAAAACACTTTCTTAAATAACCTCCATTTTTCTATTAGTATTACCAAAACTTATATTATACAAAAGTTCGCAATAAAAATTATTAAACAAATTGAAACTAACATCAATTGTTCTAAAATTTATATGGCATCCGAATACTGAATAATTAAAACCGCTAGCCTTAAGAAATAACCTTGACTTGAAAATAAACATATTTTAAAACCAATACCTGCTATGTTTTTTATATTCTATTTAACCGTCCTTGAATGTGCAATCATCCAATATATCATATTGTGAACAAATTATTAGTGTAGAAAAATACAGCTATAAGTAAAGTTCCAATAATAACTCAGCTATTATTCACATTAAAATCGAATTAGAGACAAATTGTTTTAAGCAACAGATAAGTTGGGGTGAATATAAAATTCTTAATACTGATGTTGATCTATAGGCGGAGGTAGTATTTCTTCTAAGGTAGGCTTAGGCTTTGAGGGGCCAAACAGATATATTACAAACATATACTTCTCTCGTGTACGTGTACGTATTTATTTGATTAAATCTCAATTAATGGCTTAAAATTTTGAATCACCCTTATAAATATGATGAAAAATTAAACATACAAACTTGACATGCTTAATGATAAGGGAATGTGATAATAATAATAATTAAGCGCAAAGTATTATGAATCTTAACACGAAGTTTAGGGTATTTTTCCTAACACGATACGTTAAGTTAAATCACCACTAATATATAATTAATAAACCATTATAATGTCTGGGTGAATTAATAATAAATATTTATTATTGCGTCCAAGGACAGTTTTTGTAGTGTATTTTCTAGCCATAAAATATATACTACGACCTGACTTCATATCACGTCGGGTCAAGTCACGTTTCAACAATCCCTGTCCCATACAGAACTACAGAAACTAATAGTGAGAATGCAGTCTATCTGGAAAGAAAATTTGATAATTTGAATTAATGGGCTTTTAATATATATCGAAATCGTATAGATTCTGTTGGAATGTATCTGGTTTTATTGTAGTCCATTTAGAATTACGGATCTTATACATATTATCTACGAAAAAATAAAAAATGCTTTTAATGGTTCTTCGATAAAAGTTTAATGTTTTCTGTTTGTAACAGCTCTATTAAAAATCAATTTTTCGCTTGGAAACTTGTATATATGTGGACTGGCAGAGATTACGAGATAATTAAAATGTTTTTTTCCATAAAAACTTACTTTAATATTTTCTATTTGTAACAGCTTTATGGCAAATATAGAACTTAGTGCTTAGAAACTTGTATGGGTACATTAGGTTCTCATACATTTTGTTTTATTGTTTATATAATGATAATAAATATTATATAAACTCAATAATAAGTATTTTTTTAAAGCTATATTATACAAAAATATTTTAACAGGTACATAAATGTTTTTATTTTACAAACTCTTAATTTTATCTTTCAAATTACTCGATGACCAAAAATTTAAATATAATAACCTGTTTTTGTCATTTTTTGGTAACGCAGTTTGACATAAATTGTATCTCTACAAAATAATTGAAACATTTTTATGCATCTGAGTTTGTTACCAAATACTTGCGTATTTGACTGGTTCTATTATTTTATACTTCTACAGATGTATACAATAATTGTTCACATCTTTACTACGAGAAAAATCTCGCTCTCGTGTGAAGCCCTACTGGAAATGGAAATTAAGTTGTAATAGGCAATTCATAGTGCCGCATCAGACCTAAGGGCATATTTTGTTACTAATTTATTGTTAATTTGTGCCACCAATAACGTTGTTGCAGCTCAAGTTGTTTGTTTCCGAAAAACGGTGTCCACTTCAGCGTAAGTCATATGCTACATTACCCAGGAAAGTATTTTAGAAATGAAAATAGTTAAAATGAAAATCATCTGCTGGTCACATCCACCCTAGTGCACACTGGCAAAAATCATTAAAACAAAATATATTGTAACATGTGTTTACGGGGTATTTTGTTGTCAATTACGATTTAGTTGCTCAAGTCGTTTCCGAGAAACGGAGGTCACAGTAGCATAATAAATACGTCTTAAGCTAGGTTAAGAAAAAAAAAAGCTATCCAAACGTAACAAAGGCTTGATTTTGTAGATAACTTGTTGTTTGAAGATAGCCCAAATGCATATTGCTAAAAGCATCCCCTGCTGGTCAAACCCACCTCCGTTCACCTGTAAATGGCTGAAATCGTTTAACTAAATATATTGCAAAAAATGTGCAAGGTATTTTGTTGCTACTCTGTGAAGTCAGTTACTCACGCCGTTTTCGTGAAACGGTGGCTACTGCATCTTAAGTCATAAGAACTAAAAAATCTTGATGAACAGAATTAAACGCTTTAGTTGTTGTTTGAAGATGGCACCATTGCTGAGATGTAAAGTTAATTAATTATAGACAATTATAGTAAGAAAACAAAAGTAGGATACTGACAAATTTATTTATTTAGTTGACATGTCTCCACAACTGAGTATACCCAATATACAAGATAATTTTTGTACACAGAAAGACTGGTTGATAAAGAACGACCCAAGAACGGGTTGACCTAATGTAACCTTGGTCATTAAATATGGATCAGTAGATAGAACCAAACGTGCAAACTAAGTGTTTGATTCTTACATTTATTTTTGTTATATTGATATATTAATTTATTTAGTATGTTCAGATTTCTTTGATTTTGTTGAGAGTTCCAATTCGTTTTAAGATCATAAAAGAGCTTGAATTTCACAGTTTTGATCATTCATATGAACACTTTTCAATCAGTTATGTCAAATATTACTCTGAGTTAATCACGGACAATTGAAATTAACTACGAATTACCGCCACGTCAAAAACTTAGTTTGATATAACAATAAATGTTTATGAATATCAAAATTAAGTCCGATTTGAGTACTTTCTTGAGACCTTTTTGAAATTTGAATTGAAACGTAAGTTTACTTAGAATCCTTACTTGATTCTAACCAGTTACTTCTTTTGAATCTATTAATTTAAAAATGTAAGGCCTCCCATATGCCAAATTAAAAATTAAATTAAAGGATAAAATTGAAATTTAAGTTCATTTTATTCAGTGAGACACACTGTATCCTATTTCAGGAGTATTTATTGTTCGTATTTTACTTTAATAAAGTTTTAATAATATAAAAACATATAATGAAATAAATATGTATGTAAAATTAATTAATGTTTTCAGTTAATTTATGTTTGTTAGAACCATTGCTAGTAAAGAAATCTTTTAACATTAAGATATTTTTTAAAAGTCCTGAAGTTTGGTAATCTGCAAAAACTGGTTTATAACATATTGGAAATTTATCAAACACGTTATTTTTACCATTTTACTTTTATTGTATAATTTAATATAATACAACCCAGTAGCGCAGATACAGTTTTATCACGGGCGGTATAAGTGGCTTGAAGTAGAACCTTACTATAGTACAGTTTTGCGTTTTTAACTTTTATTTTGAAATAATTCATTAGATATCGCCATGGGGGATATATCCCCCCATCTCCCGTATCTACGCCACTGATAAAAACGAATTCAAACATGTTGAATATAATATTTGTTATTTTTAAATAAATCAATCAAATATGATTTTGTCTAACAAAACAAGAAGGACACAACTTGATGTAATTAAGGATATAAATCCTATGCATGTTTACGCCTATTTTTTATGTAAAATCAATGGACCTGAAATAGCCCGTAAAGCCAATAGCTACAAAAATAAGAATATTCTATACATTCCATTTCTTAAATATTTTCGACATTTTCAAGAAGGTTAAGGAATTTAAATAAATTCCGTAAATTAAAAGCTATGTCAAGTAACTTATTACACAAAATATGGTCATAATTTAACAGCTAATTAATCAATACTTATATTCGATATCGGATTGTTCAAAATTAACAAAATTGTACAACAAATATTTAAACACATAACCATATTTTATTTAAAAGGATTGTAAATTCCGAATAATTAAATAGGGCAGTATCTATTTATTGATCAAATAGATATTATCTTGCAATATACATTAACACATATTGCAGCTGGGGTTGATAATTTTTTAAACAAAAAAAAGTAGAATGAAACCCATTGGAAAATAACAATAAAAGAAAAAATAATTTACGGGCGATCTGTGGTCGGGAAGTGAAAGGGGATTTTAAGGGTAAAAAAAAACGGTTTATCTCGATTTCAGGCGGAACTACAAGTCTCATGGAAAAAAGTTAAATGGTAAAGTTGTAGGAAATAAAAAGATCTACTACTTTTGTACTTACACTTGTTTCATATAACCTCAAAATTAAGGAAATTTTTTAAGTTTTTGGTTTGCCATTTTTATCTTTAAAAAAATCACGAAATTTGGTGAAAACTTACCTTTTCATGTCCCAAACACACTGTAATTTTTTTGATTTAAAACATTTATTTTTTTATTTTTCATTATGTACAATTTTGAGCTATTTAAAACCAGTAGTCGCCCAGTGGTTGAAATTCAACCCTATTTTATCAAAGTACAAAAATTATTGGGGTTCTTTTGTTAATATTATGTTTTTATGAGAAATAAAGTTGTGGACAAATCGGTATTAGTATTAAGTATATGTACTGAACTATCAACGATAGTCTTCGCATGACGGTCTGAAAGAGCGCTAGTCTGTCGCTGTCAACCAATCTATCAGTATCTAACGCTCCCTCTATATATAATTACTCAATGTTTTGACAGTCAAAGCCAGCTATGCAAGATTTCGAAGGAAAAATATGTTGAATAAAAATATATTTCAATCTAGAATAGATGTGTAGGTACCTAACTTACCATAACAAATCATTAGATGCATTAAATTTTCTACATTTTAAAAAACTACACATCTTAAAATGTCAATGAAAAGTTTATTTTACTTAAAAGTCAGTCACGTTGTAAAATAGCCAGGATTTTGCAGGAACGTGTCCGTGTATCTGTAAAATAACATGGACAGAAAATAGTAAAAAGATTCCGTCTTATCTATATATAAATATGCAAAGACAAAACTCTAAACCGATTTTCTTCATTTCTGTTTTGTTTAGTAGCTACTGAAGACCTTCAGTGCAGAATGCTAATATTAAATTATAATATTGGTTCATTCATTAAATAAAATATAATAAAAATGCATTATTTACATCCATACTGTCAACGCAAAACAACTGACAGTGCCGCCGCCGCCAGACGGTCAAAACTCAAAACAATGAGTAATTATATATGGAGCGATCGTTAGATGTTCTTATAGCATGCACTTCTGGAAGTGGTATGCAAGCATTGTTATTGTTTAGTGGTAAAATAGTCAATGTAGTAGATCAGTATTGATTTTTCGGACGCGTAGCAGTAACTTTCATATTAAACATTCTGTTTTAATGTGAATTTAATTATTTGATTAATAAATTATTATCACAACCTTCCCGAAGGTGTTGTGTAAAAAATTGTCAGACAGCGGACAATAGAGAATGTATTAAATATTTAAGTTCTCCTAGGGTTGTTGGTCCTCTCTTCTCTTTAATATACCTGAACTTGATTGAAACTGCAAATGACGAAAACTTTTAGGTTGCAAAGAACAATCTTCCAATTATTATATCGACTATTTTACCAGGAGCGGTTCCAGTCAAAAATTTGTCAAAAATACTTCGAATACCGATATTTGATTACATTTTTATTTCTATAGATTTGTCAATATGAGTGAACAATTTTGGTCATTACATCTACTTCTCCGATTTCTCCACAACTCTGTTACTTATAAAAATATACGTTTTAGAATTTCATGAAATAGGGTCGAATTTCGACCACTGGGCGACCACTAGTATGTTTAAATATGTAGTTATACTTTTCTAAATTTCAATTCTCTATAAAAATATTTTACAGGGTGTTCCTAAATTGGAGGTACAAACGAAAAGGGGAGATTCCTTGAATAGTTTTAGGAAGAAAAAGTCCCATAAACATGGGTCCGCAAACGTTTCGTTTTCAAGATACAGAGTGTTAAAGTTTCAATTTTTTTCAAGTTTTTTTCTCATAGTATTTGCACTTCACAAGATATTCAAATGAAATTTGGCATAGATATTACAATTAAGAGTTTACACCTTGTGACATGCCAATTTCGATTGCAAATCTACAGGGTGATATTTTTTTGGTGAGCCACTGGTACTTTCAAAAATTGTAAAGAAAAGCTTTGTTGTTATAGCAAACTTTATTCTTGTAGTTTTGTCGTATCTACTACCGATTTCGAAAAAAAAATTGAATTACTAAACTAGCAATGATTCTTAAAGATTCGATAAACTGGTATAACATCAAAAAAATGTATTACTGCAAGAAACGTACAACTCAAAAATTAATCATAATAAAAAACTAAATAACAACAAAGGAACTAAACTACAGCAATTGTTGAAAATGTCCTCCCCCAACCCTTATACAAGCTTCTGTTCCTCTTCTCATAGACGATGGAACTCTTTCAAACACTCCTGGAGTATTCCTAATTGTATCAAACGCGCCTATTATACGATTTCTCAGTTCGTCTACGGTATTCACTGGCGTTATGTACACTAGAGATTTCAGATGGCCCCATACAAACAAATCTAAACTATTTAAATCTGGGGATCTGGCGGGCCATGGCTGATGTCCACCTCGTCCAATCCACCTGTTTACATAATTTTCGTTCAAATACTGCCTAGCCAAAAGTGAAAAATGAGCAGGAGCACCGTCGTGCATGAACCACATTTCACGTCGCATCATAAGAGGTATATCATCCAATAACAAGGGCAAATCGTTCTCTAAAAAATGTCTGTATGATTGACCAGTAAGTCGCCCTGGCAAGAAGAAAGGACCAATCAAATAATCGCCAATATTACCACCCCACACATTTAATGAAAATTCCTCTTGAAAATAAGCTTCTGCATTTTCATGTGGATTCTCCTCAGCCCATATGTGTTCATTATGAAAATTTATGATTGAAGTCCTTGAGAAACAAGCTTCATCAGTGAATAGGATTTGGCAATCAAAATGAGGATTGTTCAGTAGTCTGTTGAGGTACCACTGACAAAAAATAATTCTTGGATGACAATCTCGAGGCAAGAGCGCCTGCACCCTCTGAATATGATAAGGATAGAGCAAAGAATCCCACAAGATCCGCCAAACAACTTGATGACTTGTATTTAAGGTAACACTAATTTTTCTTGTACTGGTTCCTGGATGTTCTTCTATTTCGTTCAGCACTGCCTCTTCTAGTCGTGGTGTTCTCACACTTCGTGGTCTACCTGCATTAATATTTTTCGCATAAAAAGATCCAGTTTCTGAAAGACGCCTGTGAATATTAGAGAACATCCGATGACCAGGCATCACTCTATTGGGATAGCGTTCCATGTAAAGACGCTTAGCTTCTCTTGAATTACCATTTGCAAGACCATACATGAAATGCATGTCAGCCATTTCGGAATTCGTAAAATTCGGCATGTTTTGATATAAAAATGCAACCATCTTTAATTTTCAAAACACAGGAGTTTAATTTGATGTGTCAAAACTAACAATAAATTTACTCATTCACCACAGAGTACTAGGTCGGTAACTAGATTTCTATGACAATTCGGAATTTTCTGAGGATTTCAAGAGAATCATTCAAAATTTTTTATAAAAATATAAACATTCTAAATAATATATAATATTAAAATTAATAAGACATTATCAGCAATAAATTGATCAAATAACACAATTTTGATTTTATTTACAAAGCAATGAAAATTGCAAACAAAAAAAAAGCAAAAGCCCAATAAATGGCGATTATTAAGTAATATAAATTTTCCTAGCTTCTATTTCAAAAGCATGACAATCTGTAATAACTTTAAAAAGGGTTCCAAATTAGTATGATTTTCAATTAATTTAGTTTAGTCTTTGATATTCGAGTCAATCTGTCTTAAATTTTTCTCTCCTAGCAATCTGGCGACACTGTTTCTATTATTTGTTTGGCATTAATAGTATGGACGTAAATAATGTTTTTATTTTATTATATTTTACTTAATGAATGAACCTATATTATAAATTAATTTTAGCATTCTGCACCGAAGGTCGTCAGTAGCTACTACACAAAACAAAAATAAAGAAAATCGACTGAGGGATACAGGAGAAAAAGGTTAAGACCCCTTATGTCTTTGCCTATTTATACTTAAAAATTTTTACTTTAATTACTCGAAAAACGTAAGATTCCATATTACAATGATAAACAAAAAAATTGCAAGTCGAAACATACCACCTACTATAATTAACACAAATAAGTTAATAAAGTTGATATTTTTAATAAGACATCTACAATATTTTGAGAAAGTTATATAATCTTCTTTAAATTATATGCATAGATGCCTATTTATTGCTATTTCAAGATTATACTTATATACCTGAGAGCAAGCTACTGTTGGAATGAATTTTGGCAGTGTCATTTTTGCTATTTCAAGGACTATCGTTAATAATTGACAATGAAAAAGATATGAAAACTTATTTGCAATACCTTGCACCTTTTCCATTGTCACTTTTTACAGAAAATGGCCTCAGGAAAAATGTTAAATCTCAACTATACGAATTATTAGAGAGCGCGAATAGAGCAACGCAGTCTGATGGCATTGTGCATGTCGTCGACCGCGGATTTTTACTTTTTAAAAAAAGCAGATATTTTGACGTGGGAATTTTCGATTGAAAATTAGGGTGCTTTTTCGATATTAAATCAAAATATGATGGAAAAATAAATATTTTAAATCAAAAAAATTATAGCGTGTTTGTGACATAAAAAGGTAAGTTTTCACAAAAATCGTGATTTTTTTTGCAAAAGATAAAAATAAGAAACCAAAAACTGGTTTTTATGAATTTTTCACATAAATTATGAGCTTATGTGAAAAAAGTGTAAATACCTACGACTTTTTTTAATAGGACGAGAAGAAGGGCGAATACCGAAGAGCGTCAAACTTAGTAAATTTAATGTTAAATCCAGGAAATCTTAACTCTAGAAGAAGGCCACTTCTATGGGTTTAAATCACATAACGACTAATTTTAATGTTATAGTCCAAGAAATATGTGTTTTAAATTATATTTTGTCGCCACCCGTAGCAAGTGTGTGGATCCGCCCCTGGCTTCATGTGGAAAAAAATTGAAAGGGTATGGTTGAGGATGTTCATTTAAATTTAAAAAACTTGAGAGGTTCTGCTTCTTACTGGCGAGCAACACTAAATGATCTCGTAACACAAATCAGATGCAACGATTTGAACTGGATAGATACGAGAAAGGCACTTTTGATTGCTGACGGCAGACCAGATGAAGATCCTACCTACCTTAATATAATGACGTACAGAAATTAATTGAATTATATCCAGTCATTGTAAGCCGGCATTTTTAACGTTTATAACACACAAACACAAAGTACTCGGCGGACAAATGAAAGATTTCTAAGGTGCATTGAATATCAGAATCGCGGAATCTCACTTTTACATATGGTGATTTGGATCGAAATTCATTTTTTGAAAGTGAAGGCATTTGTCTCCTTGACCAAGTTGTATCCTGTCAATTGTCACGGCAAAAAATCAAATTCACCGTAATACCAACAGATGTCGGTTTTCCAAGAGAAGAATTAGGAGAAACTCGGATTTAATTGATCAAACTTCAGATGAATATCTCCGCAATGGTGATAGAATCTGTATTCTAAAGCAACGCCTAGAGGACAAATGGATTAATAATTGTAATCCCACATTATTAACGGTTTGGAATGGGAATATTGATTTGCAACCCTGTGGCTCAAATGAAGCGATAGTATATTATGTTGCAAAATATATATCTAAATCAGAACCAACCGCATTGGATTCAAGCCTGGCCCAGGCAGTGCGACAAATGAAGAAAGTGACCAGGGCGGACTAAGGTCTAGGCAACCTAGGCAGGTGCTTAGGGCCAGTAATTTTTGGAGCCCGAAAATTAGATAACTACCAAACGCAAAGGGCCTAGGGCCCGCTTTAGCCTTAGCCCGCCACTGAAAGTGACCCATCTCGCAAACTCTTTAATGTATATTGCAATAATATATTTGACAAATACGAAAAACGTCTACCCAGAATTCGACTTAAGCTACCTGCACAGAAAGATGGAAAAGTTGCCCAAATGTCCATGCTGAAGGGAAATTTCCTTAGATTGAGGGTTACAGTGGAATGATATACAATTTCTGTTTATTGACGAAATATCAACGGTCTCGCATGAGATGCTTTCCATGATTGACTCCAGATTAAAACTTACGAATAGTAAAGACACGTTTGGTTGTCTTAATATGCTCTTGTTCGGCGATCTAATGCAACTGCCTCCGGGACGAGGAAAGTAAGTATTCGATCAATCAGCAAAAATGGTCCCACCGACACATTTGTGGCGCTTATTCTCATTAATAGAGCTAAAAGAGAACATGAGCCAAAAAGGCTGCGACAAATCTGTTAATATATTACACGCTTTAAGAGTAGGTGAAATGACTACCAAACACTTTTCTGATCTTATGCAGAACGTAACTTCAATAGTTCTGGAGAGTCTTCGATAGAAAAGGCTCTACGTATCTACCCGCCCAACAAGCACGTCAATAAACATAATGCAGTCGTTTTCGAACATTTTAAGAAGAAAAAAAATCATAAATGTTCAAAATAACAGCTCAAGATCAATTAATTGATGGAACAAAAAAGATATACTAGATTGGTATTAATAATATTAATACCAATTTAGTAATGAAAAAATGAAAAAAAAAACACTTCAGGTTGAAAAAGGCCAATTTGTACGAAAAACCATTATTAAACTACAATTTTTATTTCATCCTCATACTTTTTATTTTTTTTTATTTTGTCAGTTTTTCAATTCGATGCAAATATTGGCCAGATTTTGATTTATTTTTTATTTATTTAAAATTAGGTTCTTCAATTTAAAAAACATTTCCGGTTTGTAAAGGTAATTTCCTTTTCATACCGGAAATCGTAATATGAACCATTTGATGGGCCACTTCAAAAACGACAACTTTTATGTTTTTTTGAAAATAATTGAATAAACTCGAAATATTTCCTTGGTTCAAAATAAAACACTTATAACCATTTATGGCTAATTTCTGGCCAGAGTATGGATCCAATTCGAAAGCCAAGGTAAAAATTGAATACGTCCATCAGTAATAAAGAACACGTCGGGTTGGTATAGCTCACGATGAAATAAAAACTGTAGCTTAATAAAGGTTCTGCCATAAATCCTATATAAACCTACTTTGGATGGTTTTCCAAACAGAAATTACTAAGACTGTTCAAAGGAATATTCCTGTATGCCCTTTGATAGTTTTGTTATGGTGTACCAGGTTGACTACTGCCCCGCTGAAAAATACCTTGACCATTTTGCCAATTTTTCATAACCAATCATGTACATATTAATGCAATTTTTTCTTAAAATTTTGACCGCATAAAGCCTGAGCTCGACTAATTTGCGAATTAACACAATTCGAACTAAACTCTAGCAGCAATTAGTCACGAAGGTGGGTCCGGAAAAATTAATGTCACTGGATATAAAACATTGTTAGGAGATATTTGAGCATTTTGATATCCTACATATAATTTTTGGTACTTTTGTTTTCTTCGGGGCTATTTATATCTTAGTTTTTTGCATGTATTATGATTATTCGTAAATATGTTTGTCCTTGAGTAAATATGTATCTCATAACCTATTCAATTTTGTAATCACTTTCTGATAAGAATAAGATTGATTTTCAAGATTATATCTTAATCAAATCATGCATTATCTATGTAGTTCATATATGCTCTCACTTTAATCAGTTCTAAGGCAATAAAACTGTTGCAATCTTAAATACTAGTAATCAATTAACGAATTATCGTAAAATATTGTCACAATATAGGCCTGATATAATGAAGATTTTTAACAGATAAAGACCACATAAGAGCTTGTTTTGGTAGTGAACAATCGACAACTCATCCTGAGTACAAGAAAAGGAATGAAAACTCAATAGATATTGAGAATGTTGAGATTACAAATATTTTCAATTACCCAACAGATAATACAAGTATAATACTTGTAATTATAAATATGAAAATATCTTTCTTAATTTATTTTCTTTCTAGTTTGCATTCTAATAATTACAACCTTTACAGTAAATAATCTTGTTTATTTAACTGAATTTGTAAGTGGAATTTCAATTTGAGAATAATTGATGGCAGTACTTTCTTTGTCTGAACAAAATACATAAAATAGTTATTTAAAATATCGTATTTAATTTTTTATATTATGTATTAATTAGTGTATCGAAACGAAAAACTGTCATGCCGGCTTCCTTTTCTATGCGGCATACGGTTGTAGGTGTATTTGTGTGCGTGCAGGTCTCGAAATCCTAGTAGCAAACAATGAAAGCAAGCGGTTGAAATTACAGTCATACTTAAAAAAAATTTGAAAATAACTGTAATGTTGGGTGGTACATAAGCCGTTGCATATATAGGATGGTTGAAATATAAGGTGAAATAGAATTATATTGATGCAGGATGGTTCAAAAAATATTATATTGTTATAAAAAAATTTGTTACATAAATATAAGTAGTTAGGATATTTGAATTATAGGGGGGAATATAATTATTGTTATAGAGGAAGTTTAAATAAAGAGTTGAGTAACATTTTACTTATATACAAAAATAAAATTTTGTTATGTAGAATAGACCACAAGCAATTGCATATATGGAATACTTGAAATATAGAAACAGTCAATAGGGTGAAGAGGATATATTTATACATGGTGTTTTAAAAAATATCAAGACGGATGCAATATCGTGTGAAGTTAAATTGTAGTTTTACTATTGTTCTTTTTTAAATATAAATTATTTAATTATTAATTATACGCCCGCAAGACTGGAATATGGAATGTTGTGACGGGAATTCCTCCGATAATCCGTGGAAGAGGCATACCTCCGATATTTCTGGCAATCCGAAATATTGTTCGGCTGGCGCATCGAGGTCGGCGACTTGCTTTGATGTATTTCTCGAAGAATCTATTCTGGTATCGGCGGCTCTTTGACGTTCTGGAGAAGTCTGAGAATAAATATATAAATACGGAGAGCTGAGAAGGCATTCATTCAGTAATCGACTGTCGTATAGTAAAACAGGTGTTCAAAATAAATTGTAAATAGTTCTGTGAATATAAATTGTGTTAAAGTAGTGAAAACAAATTAGAGTGAGTTGGACTGTGTTTTTAAATAAATCCAAGAACTGAATTGAACCCGTTTGTGACAATAAAAACATTACAATATGTAAGTCACTCATATATAAATTTCCACTTTTATTTTGGCACCTACAATCTATTTAATTTAATTAGTAAAAACCTCATTAATTCATAGAAAGTATAGTAGTTTCAAAAAATGGGAAACGGTGGGAATATCGATCAGTAACATATTGTAATGTTTTAATTTACTCTTCGGGATCTTGGATTTATTTAAAAACACGGTCGAACTCACTGTAATTATTTCCACCATTTTAATTTATATTCACACAACCATTTTCAATTTATCTTGAACACCTGTTGTTTGTTTACTAACTGCAACCAAATACTGAATGAATTCCTTTCGCCAGTGCTCCGTATTTATGCATTTCTGCTCAGAAATCTCCTGCAGCCGTATTCTGTAACTCGTTATGAGTCGAAACGTTACGATAGAATGCAAAATTATTGAGTGAATGACATATGGTTTGTTGGGTAAAGACACCCTCCAATAATTCCAACGGTTCTCCGCGAATCAGCGATCTCGACAGTAGGCTGCACTTTCTACCGATCCGAGTTCAGTACCATAAACTGTTCGAAGGTCATGTCTTCATCGAGTGGTTGGATATTGCGCACTTGGGCTTGCTCAACTTCGCCGCCATGACTTCCGGCATAAGGGGTTAACCTTTGGTTTTCCTCGTTGATTCTCTTTACCATTCGGTAAGGCCCCTCCCAAGATCTCTCCCCAAACAAAATCATCAACTCGGCAACTCGGAATTAATATCAAATGCTTCCTTCATACGGGAACTGGCATTCTCGATATTTAACCGAACTCGTTGGTGGATGTCGTTCATTTTATGACTTAAAAGGATGACATAGTCTTCACTTGCAGTCATTTCCCCTGGGGGACAACTTCAAATCGCATGGTAGACTTAATTCTCGTCCCAAAATAACACTGGGCGGGGTCTGACCCGTGGACTCGTGCAGAGACGAACGATATGCGATTAGAAACAAGTGAAGATACTAGTCCCAGTATCTCTGGTGGTCAAAGACTACCTTTGACAAATGGCGGTTAATGGTTCTATTTATCCGTTCTACCATTCCATCTGATTGCGGGTATAATCTTGTCGTCCGTGTTTTATGGATCTTCAAGAACTTGCAGACGTCTTGGAAAAGAGTAGACTCGAAATTTCTACCTTGGTCTGAGTGCATCTTCAAGGGAACTCCAAAGGATATCAGCAATGGTCAAAGCTTCTTGCTTCGATAAGGCTTAAGCTTCAGTCCATTTACTGAAATAGTCCATCCACCACCACAATGTAATTAACATCAATGGCTACTCTTTCGAATGGACTGCCCACGTTATACTGCTTCATGGGGGCTTTTGCTCGCTTCTGAGTCCCATAACTTGCTGCACAAACCGTACAATTGAAATATGATTGGCAGTTTACAGTTTATCCAATAGAAGCATTCTCTTAACTTTGCCAAGGTTTTCGTCACTCCAGATGTCCTCCGGTTGTACCGTCATGTAGTTTTCGCAAAACCTCCGGTCTCCTATTTCTGGGGATTACAATCTGGTTCTATTCTTGCCCTCCTTTGGAGTTTCCAGCACACACTTCAGAAATCCGTTCTCCAGGATGAGGGAGTTCCACTGAGCCCAATATGACTTTATGGTGGATAAACGAGAAATCTCCTACGACATAGGTTTGCGGTCTTCCTCCTTCCACCGGATAACCTCTTTTAAGTCCTGATCTAATTGGCCATCGACGGCGGTAGTTCTACAGAGAACAGCCCCTTGTTCTCCAGCTCGCATAGGGCAAAGTCTCCTCGATAAGGTACCAGCATTCGTATGGCTTGTTCAAGCGCGATGTTCAGTCTCGAAGTTAAATTCTTGCAACCTCTCAATCCACCTTTACATTTGTCCTTCGGGATATATAAACCGCAGGAGTCACTTCAGTGCTGCATGATCAGTCCTCAGGAGGAATCTTTTACCATAAAGGTACTTGTAAAAATCTTGTACCTCCTTTACCACAACCAAGAGTTCCCTGCGAGTAACGCAGTAATTCCGTTCTGGATTGCTCAAGGTCTTGCTGAAATATCCGATGACTTAAAATGGGGGCACTGGTCAATGCTCTTTTCAGTATCTGGAATGATAGCTGACATTCCTCGTCTGGTACCGCACCTAGCCTAGTGAGTGACTTGGCGATATTGGCAAATCGTGTTACATACCGAAGATAATACGTGCATAACACAGGGAACTTCTGAACTGGTCGATATCTTTTGGTATTGGCCATTCTTGGTCGGCTTCGATTTTCTGTTTATCCATAGCTACTCCCTCTGCGGAAATCACATGTCCAAAATATTGCACCTCTTCTTGGAACAGATGACACTTCTTCGGGCTTAACTTTAGTCGACATCGCCGAAATATCTTCCCCAGGTTCTTCACGTGGTCCTCAAACAATTTTCCAACCACGATAATGTTCTCAAACGTCGCCGGAGCAATACACAACCCAAAACAGCATCACCATGAGTTGGTAAATTCCTGAGCCCATGGTAAAAGTAATCTTTTGTCGGTCTTCCTTAGCTAGTTCCACCTGCCAATAACCGCTCTTTAAGTCCAGGGTGGAAAACATCTTCGATCCAGCCAACATATCTAGGATGTCATCTATTCTTGGGAAATGGTAGCTGTGTTTCTTTGTGGCGTGGTTTAGTTGCCGACAGTCCACGAATCATCATTCTTTTTAACCAAGACAACTGGAGAAGCCCAAGGCCTATTGGATGGTTCAACAACACATTCTTAATCCATTTCGTGGACTATCCTGTCGGCTTCTTCTCTTTTAGCTAGGTTTAGTCACTCGCCAGCTGTCGAATTGGCTGAGTGTCCCCGGTATTAATTTTATGTTTTACTAGATACCGTCCGTCCTCTTTTTCCTTCCCTCAATTTTGTTTTCTGGATTGGCTTTAAATTCCTGGAAGAAACTGTTTTTCCAATTCTTCCTATGGTTTACCTGGTGGTATTGCTGTATGTTGTGTGCTTCTGACTACGGAGGAAACTGTTGAACAGTGCCCCAAAATTGTTCCATTCTTTAACGCAACCGAGTAATGATTCAGGTTCATTACTCTTACTGGCACAATCTCCTTGCGACGGAAAAAAAACAGAGACTTTCCCAGTGCAGTACATTTCCGTCGTTGAGTTTGGGATCTAACAGCATTACTGTTCCAGCGTTGGCTTTCCCCACTTGGCAAGCATCTACAAGAATTTCAGCTCTTTCCGGAGCATTTACTTCCTCTGCTAAGATTGCTCGAAGCATTATGTTGTCTTTCCCATGAAGCACCACTTCTTCCGTCATTCACGCGCAGAATTCAATTTTGAAAAATTTAACTTGAATCCCTTGGAGCTCATGACATCCATTCCGATCATGACTCTGTCTTCGATGTCCGCCATGGCCTATGCTGAAATGTTGTATTTCCCAAGACCCTTTCAGCCTCTATTTCACCACGGACCTTAGCTGCTTCTCCTGTCGCTGTTCGCAGTTGCCATTTTATTGGTTTTATCATCGTCTGGTCCAAAACAATGTTGGGCCTTATAACCGTTTTCGTCGAACCTGTATCCATCAGCATTGCCCATTGCTTTTTGTTAATAAGGAAATCTACAAATACACTGTTAATGCGGTGTCGTAGTGTAGCGACATGTGCGTTGATAGTTGGTCCCTTCACATCCACCTTTTTAGTTTCGCCGACATCTCAGTTACCTCTTTTCGGTAAGGACTTCCTCTACTATTTTCCTTACGGAGGCTTTATCATTTCCGCCATCTTCTGCTCTCCTTCAATGATTCGGACTCTGCCCTGACCTCTACAGGTATTTTTCGCAGCCTCGAATTCCAGAGCTCGAGCCCGTGCTTCAACTAATTGAGTCAGTCAATGCTTGCCTAGCTTCGTGGTCCCGAAGTCCATCCAAAAAAACTTTCACAACCTTTTTATTACATTTTCCGGTGTGGCTGGATAGGCAAGGCGAACCAGACGGGCAATATCAGCTTCAAACTCCTGTGGGGATTCATTTGTTTTCTGGAGCAGTAGATGTGCTCCAAATGTGTCTGGCCCTACCTCAGTTCTAAATGTTTGACCAGTTGTTTGTAGTCCTCTTGCTCAGAGGTATTCAACGTTTGCAAAATATCTGTAACGTCTCCTCTTAAGACGACCATCCATTTAGCTTTGCTGCAACCTCGAATTGATGCCGATAATCAGTCCGATGTTCCATCACATTGGGGAGATATCATTTTGTGTCTTGTTCTCTCGAGGCCAATTTTCGAATCCACTAGTTCTGCTTTCGGTTTTTGATTGTGTTTCTCCCCTTTGTATTGTGACTACCTGTTCTTTTATTTTGCTGATATCACCCTCCATTATCTGTTTTAGCTTCTGAATTTTTCTGTACCATGTTTTCCAAATTTTCTTCTAAGAATTTAGAATTCTCTAGTAATTGGGCTTCTAAGGACTCTTTCAAGGTTTTAGAGTTTTCTAGCAATTTCTCTATTAGCGTTTTAGAACATTCTATTAATTTGTCTACTAGGGTTTTAGAAATTTTTTAAAAATTTTTTTCCATTTCATCGAGATTATCACCTTCATTTATTAAGGCATCTCGTAGCCGTTGTACTAATTCCCTTTTCTTCCCACTAATTTCTAAATCCCTCTCTTCCAGTTCTTTTTTTATATCGGTCACTATTAATTGGTCCAAAGGCACTGCTTTAAACATCGCTAGTCTATTTATTTTCCACTTCAAAGTTCTACATATACACCGAACACCTGACATCTGTTTTTATTTACTCTTCGGATTCTTGGATTTATTTAAAAAACAGTCGAAGTCACTATGATTTATTTCCACTACTTTATTTGATATTCACACAACTATTTACATTGCATCTTGAACAGCTGTTGTTTGTTTACTAACTGCGGCCAAATACTAAATGAATTCCTTTCGCCAGCTCTCCGTGTTTATATAATTCTTCTCAGAAATTTCATTTCATTGGATTAACAAGGCCAGCCGCTGGCCTCGAGGCCTCAGAGGAACGATATTTCAGATTCCACGAAATATCGGATGAATGCCGATTCCACGAAATATTGGATGAATGCCGATTCCACGAAATTTCGGATGAATTCCCGTCACAATATGATAGTTTTAACGTCCTGGAGTATAATTAACAACTGAAAAACATTACTCATCAGTATTATGTTAAAGAGTATCAAAAACATTAGTCCAGAACTTTGGTAAGAAGAAAAAATTTACTATTTAGATTGTTTATAGGCTTTGACAATGGCTGTTTTTGCATTTTTTCAATCTTCAAACAATTTATAACTCGAAAAGGGTCAAGTTTATAGAAAAGTTACTGGGGAACTTTTTTGTCCATGTTGATCCAAAGAATCTGAATAATTTTTTTTCGGACACAAAAAACACATTTTCCCAAATTACTTAAACAAATTGTTTAAATAAATTGTGAACAAGTTGAGCGACATCTTAATTCTTATTCTGAGGCATCTGAAAATCGAATGGAAATATTTTTCCGAAAGATGGTGACGTTTTTGGCTTATTTATTTTATATTTTGACTATTTTTCGAAAAAATTTATTTAACTTCGTTTTCCATTAATTAATTTAGGTATTGTGTTCTTTATTGCAGATTTAATACAGGCAAAAGAAAATTTGTATGTTTATGGCACAAATTTGAAATGTATGGATTTATTTTCTATGTAAAACATTTTAAAATTTGTTGAGAAATAATTTTCTCTCACTCTCAAAAAAGATCAATTTGTATATATTTTAAAGAGAAAAAAAAGCAGTATTCAAACATTTTATTTACATGTTCTTCTTTGTTGACTGATATGGGGATAAGCCACATAAGCTGTATATTTCATAATTGTTCCTATTATCTTCGCAGGGTCTAGGCATAGGGATGCAAGGGAGCGCATTCGCCCCATAAGGACAAGACCACAAGACATTTAGTGCTTAGCATAATTTTGGGGCCACGTTATTCAGTTCTAGCTTTGACACTGCTTTTTAATACTCTTGGCTCTATTTTTAATCAATTTAGTCAGTTTGATTTTTAAGTGTAATTTCTGATTGAGAAGGTACATACCAATTATTATTATTAGGATTTTCACTCTTCACAGTGTTTTCTAAAAATATAGATAAGCAAAAAAGGAGTCATGCAATGATTATATGACAGAGGAAAATTAGTTTCATCAACAAAATACTTTTTTAAGAAGGAATTACGTTTCTTAAAGGAAGTATTAAAATATAACGAATATCCAAGACGTTTTATAAACCAAACAATTAATCAAATCGAGGAAAAACCAAGAAACTCTCAAACTACCAGCAACACAAGTTACTAGTAATTTTAATTTAAAAAACAACGCGCAATCGAATACAACTCTGAAATTATAAATGTTATATCCTATGTTCCCGGTATATCCGAAAAAAATAACCACGTTGGAGACAAATACAAGGTAAAACAATTTGTAAAGCAAACAATACACTAGGATGAAATATGTTAAAAACAAAACCGCAAAAGACTACTCAAAGTTTCAAACATTGTGTGCACAGTGTGCCTTTTCGGCGGGGACACATATACCGTCACAAGACACATAGAGACAGATCAAAATTGGCAAACCATGTATTAACTGATAATGGTATACACATAATGGAAAAAAGAAACGATGAATCAAAGAAAGGGTCTGCAAATTGCGATACCCCGTGTAGAGATAAATGCTCATTGTCAACAGATCTTGTCAAAAAAAATATCAAAAAAGACACTCCAGAATGAAATAGACAATTAATTAACAATGGCAAAAAGGCAAGCGAAAAAAATACTGTTGAACAACGATTACCGAGGAAAAATCGAAAGATCACCTCAGAGATAAGTATCATACAAGATACATCCAAACATATTGTAATGTTTTTATTTTCACACACGGGTTCAGTTCAGTTCTTCGATTTATTTAAAAACACAGTCCAACTCACTCTAATTTATTTCCACTACTTTAACACAGTTTATATTCACAGAAACTACTATTTACATTTTATCTTAACTATAAAATACCACCGTCGAAAACTGAATGCCTCCTATCGCCAGCTGTTCATATTTATATATTTCTCTTCAAATTGTCTGGTAAGTCCACGAACCATCGGGAAACTCTTTCATGTTCTGGAAGCTTTAAGGGAATTCCCAGTAACGGCACCGGTCGGCCTGTTGAGAGACAAAACATTTCGCATTCCCAGAAGTGTCGAAATAAAGTCCCTTCCACGAATTGGTTGATGGCCGACTGCACCAGTTGTCGGATGAATTCTCGTAACAATATTATATAGGAAAACTAGCTGTTAAATCTATACATCTACTTTCTCTCAGTTAACCTTGCGACAGAGTTTTTATATAAAAGGCAACTAGTGTTCTGGGGTACTACACATTGATTTTTATTTAATTGTCAGTATTTTTCAGAAACCAGTGTGAGGAGTAAAAACCCAGATCAACAATCAAAACGAGTTGATATTTTAAGTATAAGGTTAAAATTAAGTCAAATAGGTTTTGATTTTTCATTTGTTTGTTAAACATATTGTTTAGAGACGGCGAATATGTCGCCATCAGTGGGAAAAAATAATCCTATTCGTTTTCTTCTGCATAATCACCTTCGTACGATTTTTTTTTAACAAATTGCAAAAATTGTTTTTAGCCTGAAAAATTTATATATATTCTTCGGCTTAGTAACGTTTCTCTAAAGTTAATCTTTTGTAGTTTGAAAAAGCCTAAATCAGTCATTTTCGAAGCTACAAACAATATGAAAGAATAAAAAAAATGTTGTCTAAAAAATCATTTGATACCCTTTCACCAAATCCTGATGAGTAGTTAGACATTATTTAGTTTCTATTGTTTTTACAAATTTTTATCCTCTAACCTCCAACAATTGATAGAAATTATTTGAATAACTGCCACAATGCGGGCTGAATAAATAACATAAAAAAACCATTGGTTTAAAACATACAATTTCTATAATTGCTCATCAGGATTTTATTAAGGGTCTAAATATTATTTCATAACTTTGGTAACACAAAATTGTATTATTTAGCATCGTTTGCAGGCCTTAAAAATTGATGTTTTCGCGTTTTTTCAATATTTTTAAATAATTTATAATTGAAAATGGGCGAAAGTTACCTACTGAGAACCTTTTTTATACATGACGCCAGTAGAAACTTTTTTACTCAGATTTGTGGGAATCTCTTCTTTTTTAGTATATTTCAGAGTTCCCTATAGAATGCATTTGTATAGTCCACAAATGCTATGTGTATTTTGGTTGATTGATGCATGAGCGGCCTTTACAGAAAAATAGAATATGGCTCTGGCCTCAATCTGAGTAGTCCCCAAGTGTCACTAGAATAGTTATAAAATAAATATTTCAAAATCTATATCCTCACAAAAGGACTGAAAAATGACCTAGATCGAACTCCAGGCCACAATCTGTCAACTGTCCAAACCTCACTAGAGTATTATTAAATGAGTTTCAGGGTCTAGATCGAACTCGGGGTCTCAATCTGCCTACTCCCCAAGTGTCACTAGATAACTGAACTAACTCAGATTCATGCCTGAATGTTTTTTTGTCTGAGGGGGTGTTGGGCCCTTATGACTTGTCTGGCTTGTCACATATTTGAAATTCCCCTAAATAACATAAATAAAAATCACAGATGAGAAGGTAAGTAAAGTTTGAGTGATTAATTTTGTTTAGTTTTAAAGTGTCTGGTGGAAGTTATGGCCAGGAAAAGTGTCTAGGAGTGTTGAATATTATTCTGTAATGATATTTTACAAAACATATATAAATATCAGTGATCAGAATCTAAGTTAAGCATGTCATCATTTTACCTTTCTCACCTGCTACCCTCTACCCAACTTATTAGGTTCATGGGCATTCACAGCACATAAGGCCACTACTCAATAACTAAACTTGGATGATATGGAAACAAGATAAGCAATGCATAGAGTAACAGTAACCAAACATTGTATTTAAGGGTTTAATTTATTTTTTGGTTAGTAAAATTGATGTAATAATGTTAGATACCCTTGTCACCTTAATAAAATCAAATGAGTAAAATTAGCTGTTACATAAAAGAAACAGCAGTTGGAGAGCAGGTTCCAACAGCTATATACAGAAATGCTACTCTTTACAAATAAAGGTCTTCACATTATATTACAACTAACAATGTCAAGGAAGAGCTCATTCAATTGGAAAAGGCTGCAAAGGAAGTTGGACTATGAATAACCAAAGATAAAATAAAACAAAACATATGACATACAACAAGAACAGATGGATGAGCCAGAATAGGGGAGAAAGTGACAAAGCTACTACAATTTTGAACGGGTTCAAAAGTTTAAATATTTTGGAGCTAAGATCACCTGTGTCAATATAAGACAAAAGACTAAAATAATATAAGGAGACAATCACTGTTGGTTTGTTGTACAAAAAATAATTAAATAAAAAATATATATCCTTCCACAAGATAATATGAATTTATCATTCAATTCTCATTCCTACAATGACATATGCATGTCAAAAATTAATTATGTTGAAACATAATGAGAACCAACTAAAAATTATAGAAATTAGAATTCTTTGAGGGATGTACAGATCAGTCAAGGGACATCACCACACCACAACCCAAATGAGAACTAACAGGGAATAAAGAACTACATATCATTAAACAAATATACTGAAAACAATAAAGAAAGATTAAGTAAGATGGGCTGGCTATGTTGAGAGACATGATGAATATATCATCAAGTTGGTGTGGGAATAGAACCAGAAAAGGAAGCAGTGGATTTATCAACCATACATATCAATGAAGCATAGGAACTATCTATCACAGGTTATAGTGCAAGTGTGAGTAATATTTTAAGAAATATGTCTAAAATTTGTCTATGTTCATGACCATAATTATGTTGAAATATTTCATGAAACATAACAAATATTTTCTGAAATATTTCAGAAAATATTGAAATATTTCATGAAACACAGAAATATTCCAGAAAATGTTTAGTAATGAACATAAGAAATACTTGAGAGATGTATATTTTATATAATTAGATATTTTCAAATATTTTACTGAAATTTATTTCAAATAAATATATGCCTGTGTTAAAAAAATCTTTTACAATATTTCAGATCAAATATTAACTGTTTTAGAAACATTTCACCATGAATAAGAAAATTCTTAGTTAAATAAATGATACACCTTTATTGATTTGTCATTTTAATATAAATAAGTATTTCAACATGACATATCAACACTTTTTAATAATCCTAAAACCATGTAAGTCAAATACCTAATATTTTTCTATATGATGCAATCTGATCTTATTTGCTAGGCAATAAAGGCACAGGTAATTTATATAATTTGTGTTGTACCTGTACCTTACCAAAAATCAATAAATCTCTTCCGTAATCCAACATTTTTAACACAAACATAATTGTAATATTATCTATGGTAATAAGTATTACCAATAAAGTTAAAGTTATATATATATATATATATATATATATATATATATATATATATATATATATATTTGTGTAACTGCCAGTGCCAGGAAATTTGATTTTACCTACATCTTTAGCCCATTTTATTATTTCAAAATTGTGAAAATATTTTAATTTTTAAGATAATATAAATATGTAATAGCAATAGTAGGAAACAAAGGTAATAAATCATTCTTGATGTCTAGGATAACTGTTTAACAAATGATGTTTAATTTAAACAATAGGTATGTAATTTAAAATAAATAATTATATAGATTGTGATAGTATTATTTGATGATGAATAGTTACTAAAAACTTTTTTACTTGATTGCACAATAAAAGTAAATCTATTGATTTTGTCATAATAAAAATCAATGACATACATTATGTACAACAATAAGTTATTGATTTATATTACTTTGTGTTTGAACATATTTACTAAAAGCAATTTTTTTGTCTCAAAACTCACCTTGGAAAACTTGTTATGCTCATCACTGACTCGTCAGACATCAACAAAGCTGTTACTTCTTCCCTTCTCATCCTCATATTAGCTTCCACAATATTAAAATGAGCCAGAAGGCCCCCATAAGGCTTGCCTGGCGTACCCTCCACCATATAGGCCCCAAATTCTGGCCTCCAAAGTGATTTAACACCATCAGGATCAGCTTGTTCTTTTTCCATAAGTTTTTCCAATATTTTTTCAGCTCTCAAGCTCACTTTAGCTTCCTTTTTATCATGTAAAAATTTCACTAAAATGTACTCCACTTCATCCCCCCATTTTAGGACGTCTCCCTCTCGATCCCGAAGTTTTTTGTAAAGATTTATGAACTGTATAATACCATGTTCTCTAACATGTTGAGCATATTTTTTAGTTTCTTCCCATGAAAGGGGGCTCCCTTCTGTCAACAGTCCCATTTCGTCTCAAGTAAAGTCCAACGCTGCGATATATGTGATATACTACAAATCTGCAAGTATACTATCACAGATCACACACAAGATATACTATTCCTGTTCGCCACTATTAAGAGGTTATGTATGTACCATAAACTGATCTACGATAATTTTACGATATCATTCGCTGCGCAATAAATTACGATACTACCCCAAAATTTTCAATTCAATACAAGCAAGTCAATCAGTAGATATTAGTACTTAACACACATGTTTTGACAATTAAAACTTTAAATTCTGTAAAGACAACAATTCTTAATTTTAAATTTGACAGTTTTTATTTTCAGTAAACTGGATGGCACAAATAATTCGCTTTGTGCTGAATGGGATTTTGAAAACTTTAGTCACACAATCTTTAGCATTCACATTTCACATGGAATGATACTCTAAAATTGTGTATTTAATATTGAATATTTTATTAACGAGAAGTGCGACGTCTAATAATATATTAATTTTTCCCCTGTGAGTGCTTCTGCTTTGTATTGGGTTTATTCTAATAATTTATTAATTTTCCCAGTGTGAGAGCTTCTGCTTTACAGTGGGTGTTATTTGATATGAAAATGTCGTTATTCCATTCATTTCCATTTTGTACTTGAATATTTTGTTTAATACGCTAGTAAAGTATCTTTGACATTAGGCATTTGCGCCATCTCGTGTTTTATTTGTAGAACGCTGGTTCTGTCAAAGCCGTAATTTATAGGGGTTTTCGCGGAAGCCGTTCTGAATCGATTCAGAATCGGTTCATTATTTTTAGTTCTATTTTTGTTCTGTCCCTAAATCGGATCACCGGAGTTCACATAGTGTTTTGTTTCATGTCATCTGTAAAAATCATTTTGTGGTTAATTTCTATGGGTTAAACCGTGCGCATTAACAACCTGTAAATTTTTAGGAATTGAAAATATCTCCTGAATTTAAATTTTCAAATATTGAATGAATATCACTATAGAGAAATTCCTTTCCAGTCAGCATTATTATTCGGAATATTTATTTTGTCTAGAAATTTAATACTAATGACTCCACAAAAGGGCATATAGACCATAATTATAGCTAAAAATGCTTAAAAATTACTGACCCTATAAATATTACTACCCTGAAAGTAGCCGACAAACGACAAAAAATCTGAGAATATTTTGGTATTAATATTTAGCAAGCTACATGGGCTGTAAAATTAAACTTTTTGCAAATGTAATAAAATGCACATCTTTATTTTGATAAAATCTAAATATTCAATTCTTTAAAATTTTGATTTTTGCATTTATTTAAAAAATATTAGGTGTTAAATTTATAGGTTCAATTTTTTTTCGGTATTTGTTATACAATATTCAGCAAGCTATATGGACTGTAAAATTAAACTTTTTGCAAATGTAATGAAATGCACATCTTTATTTTGATAAAATGTAAATGAGCATTTCTTTAAAATTGTAATTATTTCTTTCAAAAAATATTCTATTTCAAATTTTCAGGTATCCGAAATTCAATATTTGGCAAACTGCATGGGCTTTCAAACATTACATTTTGAAATTATAACGAAATGCGCCTGTTTAATTTCATAAAGTCTAAATGTGCATTTATACGTTTTTAGGGTTCCGTATATACAATGTACGGATACCCTTATAATATCACTCAGGATTTCTGCCTCTGTCACATCACAGCAGTTTTCTCCTAAACTATTGGTTGAAATTTGGTATCAATGTATAGTTTGGTCACCCGATCAGAAGTACATATCGTAAATGAAGAAATTTTCGATTTTAGGGGTACTTCTAGGGGGAAAAACTAATAAAATCGACCGTACCCCCCTGATCACCGAAACTACTGAGCCTAAAATTTTGAAAAAAATAGGAAATATAGATCGCTGCGCGAACTTTGCAGGAAAAATAAGGAGAAACCATTAATATTAATTTTGGGGAGCAAATTACAGAATTAAATGAAAATTTAAAAATTAAAATTTTTTCAAAGGCCTAATGTAATATATCAAATGAAAGGTCAGATTCTGAGGAATACAAATATATTTTTTTCATATTAAAAAAATAACTAAAAAGATATTAACGAAAATATACCAAAATTTACCGATTCCCCCCCCCCCTTATCACCGAAACTATAAAACGTAAAGTTTTGAAAAAAATTAGAGGTATAGGGTCTGACCTGAAGCTTACTGGATAAATAAGGAAAAACCTCTACTTTTAATATTGGGGGGCAAATTACAAAATTAGATTGGCAAATATAAAATTAAAATTGTTTCTAACCCATCATGTTATATATCAAATGAAAGGGCTCATTATGACGAAAACAAGTATATTTTTTCCATATTTTTAAAATAAATTAATTAAAAGATATTAACAAAAATATAAAAAATTTTACCCATCCCCCCCTATCTCCGAAACCATAAGCTGGAAAATTTTGAAAAAACAATGGAGGTATAGCCCCTCACCTGAACTTTACTGGAAAAATAAGGAAAAACCCCTAATATTTTTTTTGGGGGACAAATTATAGAAGTAAATGGAAAATATAAAACTAAAATTGTTTCTAACCCAGCATGTTATATATCAAATAAACGGGCTCATGATGAAGAAAACAAATATATTTTTTCCATATTTATAAAATAAATTAATTAAAAGATATTAACAAAAATATAAAGAATTTTACCCATTCCCCCCTTATCTCCGAAACCATAAGCTGAAAAATTTTGAAAACTGGAAGTATAGCCCCTCACCTGAACTTTACTGGAAAAATAAGAAGAAACCCCTAATATTAATTTTGGGGAGCAAATTATAGAATTAAATTGAAAATAAAAAATTATAATTGTTTCTAACGGGTCATGTAATATATCAAATACGAGGGCTCATTTTTTTTAAAATGAATATTTTAAAATATATTTAAAAAATGTTTAAAAAAAATTACCCATTCTCCCCGTTATTCCCCAAACTATAGGAAAAATATGAAAAAAAATACCTAATTCTATTATTTGGCCTTCAAATAATAGAATTAAACGGAAAATAAATTACTAGAAAACCCCCATTGTAATTTCAGGGACAAATTATACAATTAAATGGAAAATAAAGATTCAATTTTCAAACGCATCATGTAATATATCAGATAAAAGGCTCATTATGTGAATTACAAATATATCATATTTTTAAATCATTTGTATAAAAGATATTAAAAATATTAAACATCGACTTAATTCCCACTTTAGAAACTACACTATTTAAAATTTGAAAAATATATTTTATTTATATTTTTAAATAATTTGAATAACAGATTTAATAATTTATAATTTAAACTTTGACCTATTTTGCCGTTTTTCTTCCAATCTGCAGAGCCTCAAAACTCAGACAGTAGATTATAAAAGGCATTTCTGAAAGTTTATTAGTAAAATAAAACTCTAATGTTACTTTTTGGGGGCCAAATTAGAAAATTAAATACATATGTATTGTGATAAAAATCAAGCGAATCCTAAAGCAGATAAAATAAAAAGTCTATGTGTGGAAAATCAAAGTGTATATTTTTTATAAATTTAAAACGCTTCCTTTAAAAGATATAAGGGTAAGCTTGTCTGAAACTGGAATATTCGAATCTTGAAGGTGGTACGGAACCCTAAGTATGCGAGTCCAATTCGCACTTGACCAAATTATTTAAATTTCACATTCACTTATTAAATTCTGATATATTTCCCTTCTGATGTTAAGGAAAATGCTTATCTGGACTTAACATTTCATTTACTTCAACAGAAACTTACCCCAACCTCTTTAATCTAATCTTTATATGCATTGGTATATAATTAAATGTGTATTTTTAAATTAGCTTGGAATAAGTTTTTTTCCAATTAAAAAACTTCTGAAAATGTAGTGGTATACAAAGCTAGGACCTGGTTATATCTGTGTCTTTATTAAAAATTATAATCCTAACTATTTAGAAAATTTTAAATTGAATTATTAAAAAAATGTAAATGTATAGCAAAGGATATTTGAAATTGATTATTTTTGTATTTATTGTGGCACTTCTAGTACCTATATTATATACTTCTAAATATCCATCAGTCCTCATCACTAAACAAACTGTAGTCCAATATCTTTGTTAATTAAAAATATTATTCCTGAAAAAGTACTATTTTAAGTTCTAACAAGAATTAGTAATAAAATTGCAACAATTTTATTTCTTCTACATTAACTTAAAAATAATTTACAGACGGATTTTCACTTAACTCCAACTGCTAAATTCAAATTCAAACGAAAGCTGAACTAAACGTACTTCGATAGACTTCGGACAGCCGAGTGGGTTAGAAATCAGGCGCATAATTCTTAGAGCTTTTACTTATATATGCTCTAAGGTTGATAGAACTAAAAATCCTTGCTTCAGAGCAAGAACCATTTGAATCGATTCAGAACCAATCCCTGTTTTCCAATTAGCGCACAATTGAGCACAGTGCGGCACAGTGCTAGCACTGAGTGTTCCAATTACAGCACTAGCTCGAAAATGAGCACAAGAAATAACGTGCCTTTGGGATGTTTTATGTAGGTTTACCAAGTAAACAAAAACTTTATCATAAAACATGAAGTATGTTCCAATACGCCCGAAAATAACCGTAAGGGCCCAAAAACACTTCGATCTAATAATTGGAAAACCATTACTGATTTTCTGTATAATTTACAATATAAACGATTTAACCTACGGTTCACTTTTAATATGGTGATCAGTGTATTCTAAAACAACCATGTTCCAATTAACGTTAAAAATTGCCGCACTGTGCGGCACAAAATTGTTCTGCTACTGGAAAACGCCAATAACTGCTTACCGCGAACACCGAACTGTTAACCCAGATCACCAAATTTTATAACAATAGTTTGGTTCACAATATTCTAGGTTGCTATTGTTACGTTTATCGTTTCATTTGGGATTCGTTCACTTAGTTCTATATCGGTTCATTTTCAGTAATTTTGTTCCGCGAACGGCGTTTTCAGAAAATTACGGTAATATTATCGTTGAACCGATTCAGAACGGCTTCCGCGAAAACCTCTATTGTTTCCTGTGTTATAGATTAAAATTTAGTTATCTCATAAAATGGAAATAGAAACATCAAACCGAAAGTGCAGTGTAGTTGATTTTGAAAATACATCAAGGAAAAATAAAAAATTACAATTCTACCGTTTTCCTGGATTTCTATAGCAATCGGAGAGGAAGGAAAAAATAGATTACAGCAGTACGTCGTCAAGAGCAATTAAATTAAATTTCCACGTTTTTAGTCATTACTAAATATATAAAATTAATCACAATTGTTGTTCTGTTAACAAAAATGAGATTCAAGAACTGGTGCGTTCCCGCAATTTGTTTAGTGTATTGTTTTCAATTTGATTGATTTACTTCATTGATTTTTAAACTTCTACACCTTTTCTAAAACATTCTGTCGCGCTAATGCTAATTTTAAGTGTTTTTTTGCGTGTAAAATATAGACTGTATTGACTTTCGCGTTTCGGTTCCCTAGCTGTTTGGACGCTTGGGAGATTCGTGTATTGTGCTCCGAATTATTCGGACACATTTTTTGATTCCGTCGCTTTTTGTTGTTATAGTGTTACGAGTCCGCGAGTTCTTAGCTCCGTTCGTAGCGACCGCTAAACCGCTTTCATTTTGTTTCTTTTGTGTTTACAAAAGCGCATGATTTGTTGTTAAACCCGCATTTTTTGTATGCTCAATCAATGAACATTACGTCGCTATTTTTTGTGTAACGTGTTGTCCAGAAGAAGCTCTAAAAAACTGTTCACGAGGCTAGCCTCTGAAGAAAGAAGAACCAAGAAAACACCAGAGCTTCGACTTAAAGGTTAGTGATAACTTTTATTTGGTGATTCGTTTATGTGACGGCACGTGTTTATTGATTGTTCCGCTAAAGGTCCTTCGTCAATTATATACTTGCATTGAACCAGCATTGAACTAAAACCGCAACATCTAATTCATACATTTTTTTGAATATTCTATGGAATGTGCATCGAAGACATTCCAAGAACTCTTGTAATCAGATAAGTTAATAATGTAAATACTTTTTTTTCCAAAATAAATTGAAATTTGAGGTTAACATATTTTTTAGTTTTTTAATTAATAAGATTTTATTTTAGCAATAAAGAAAAAAAGTAACTTTTTAGTTATAGGAGGGATGATAAGCCATGGCAACCAGGAACATATTCAAGGATTTGCACATTTCGATGGAGCAGAAAAATCAAACAATGTAGATACATAACAAAATGTACAATTCAACTATCTTACCTCTTTTAAATGAATAACACTTTATATTCTCATTATTTTTATTTTTTTATGAGCGCTTCTTTATTTTTAGTTATTACAAAAGTTATAAATAATATATAATTAATATTCATTTCTTTGTGAATTAACATGTATATTTGCATCTGTTGTTGCTTTATTATCCTTGTTCGAACTCCAAAATTTTTATCTTGGTCCATTAAAACTTCATTGTCAGTGAAATCTACCAATAAATTATATATAATGAATAAAGTTAATTTGTTTTTTTCTTATATATATTTACTTAATATTGTTAATCTCAATTGTAGCTTTATCAACTCCTGAAGATGAATTTTTTTCTTGTCGTAGGTACTCGTAATCTTTCAGCCCACAAACCAGCATGAAGATTTTGGTTTTTTATATACATATTGCAGGAAATATAGTTGGATTGTAACTTTTGTTATGTGCATTGTTTACTTTTTTCCCAAACAATTTCACCACTGCAAATCATTGAATTTGTTTCTGGTTGAGATGGATTGCCCCACTGCTGTAATTAAAAATCACAGTTTTGTTCATGGAACAACAGTTATGATTAATTTTATACATACAATAATGACTAACAACGTGGAAATCAAATTTATTTACCCATAATGTCCAACTGGTGCAATTCATTTTTTCTTCATCTCTAATTGCTATGGAAATCCATGAAAGTGGTATAATAGTAATTTTTGATTTTTTCTTGGTGTATTTTTACAATCAACTACACCGCACTTTCGGTTTGATGTTTTTCTTTCCATTTTATTATGGAGTGTTGAGTAAAAGGAGGACACACTCTGTGTATCAGTGTCCACAAAAGGGTATCAATTTGGGGGCGCCACTGGGACGACGGGGTAATTTGTTCGTAGAATAACATTTAAAAGACAATTGAAAATTCTAACCTATACATTTTACAAATTACAACAGCAGATTATAACATATTTTTTTTATAATGAAAGGTAAGTATTTCTAAAAATAAATGCTGTTAAGTTTTTAATTACTTGTTATAAATGTAGTATTATTGACATGATTAAATTGAAATTATTTTAAGTTAGTTATATTCCCACAAAATATTCTCTCCATATGATCTGCGAAATAAACCAATCAAAAATGTGTGGGTAAATAAGAAAAGATGGTTTTGTTACATGCCTGAGAGCTAACATTAAAATCAAAAACTGACGCTCAAGATTGGTTAATTATTAATAGGAAAGAAGAGTTTATGCAGTTAGAACAGAACCTATCAAGAATTTTTTTTGAAAATGTGTTGTATAGTAAGTACACATCCAAAAATTGCAAATTTAAACATCATAGTTAAACAACCAGATTTAAAATGATTGGTAAAATTTGTATTTAATATTAATAAATGTATTCAGTCAATGAAATACATTGTACATAGATAAAAATGACTTGCAAGCAAAATTTTATTTGTACATTTTTTTAGGAGTCAAGATAAATATCCTACACAAATTAAATTCTGAAGAACCCATTATTATATAATTACTAAACTGATTATGGCATTGTCCATCGAGAACTCAACAAACTTCTGAATATATTTTTCCAGGGCCATTCACCAGGCGTACCTTTGGAAATATTTAAAATAGACCTACAGCAGAAAGATGCCAAAAATAGTCATTTAATTGTAGTTAATGGAGACAAGAAAAAATATATGGAAAACCAGTGTGTGAAAATGTTAGATTCATTGAAAAAGGAACTATTCTAGCATAAAATGCAAGTGAAATTTGTTCCATAATGATAACAGAAGAGATAACTTAATTATAGCAGTTTTATTCAGTGATGAAAAGAATTGTTAATTACCTTTTATCCAGAGAAAGGTGAACAAGGAACTAGAAACACCAACTTTTCAAAATAAATATGTAATATGAACACAAGAATGTAAAAATAAATAATTTTTATTTATATCTAATTCACCAACATCTATTTGTTAATAAGTATAAAAATATTACAAATATACAAATTTTTCCCAATGTTTAACTGTTTCAAAAAGTTTTATAAGAAAATAACAATTATAAAATCACTCCGTTTTATAAAAAGTCAAAACTGGGGCACTGGCTTAATTTATATCACAATTAACACACTATAAACTCATAACTTGCAGAGATTACAAAAAACGGAGACAACCATTTACAAAGAGAAGTTCACATAACAGATTTTCTACGTTTTATTTACGATTTTTACTAATAATTTTACATCATTCTTCTACATTTAATGTAGGATTTGTGTATTTCAATCCGTTGACAATTAACTTCATAACATACCTTGGGTCACACTTGCGCCATTCTGGTCATTTCTTGAACTCCTTATTTGAAACCGTCCGCTGGACACTGTATTCCCATTAAGTTTTGTCCTCCTTTTCTACACTCCATACATTTTATGGGATAACTAAATTTTTATCTATAACAAGGAAACATAAATTGGCTTTGAAAACCAGCGCTCCACAAATAAAACATCAGATGGCGCAAATGTCTATTGTCAAAGATACTTTACTAGCGTATAACATGAAATTAAAATCACATCAGTGGCGTAGCAATTGAAATTTTAAAAAACTTTGTGGATAAGGTTAGACCAGTGAGTAACTATTTTACTCACTGGGGTAGACCTACATTATAAATTTCTGTAGAAACGTATCTTCAAGTATTTCTAATAATTAGTTTTTCCAATAAAACCTTCGTGAATTTAAGGCACCGGTGTATGGCATACCATTTCGCCATTTAAATTTCCCTGTTTAAATAAACGACGTATATATGTTATGTAGCATTTCCCAATATATACCAACGCAAACATTAATTTTCTGGTACCTACTGTGTATGACCTTTAATTCATGTAAGTTTACATCACTCCAATATCGGCAATTTGGATTCTTAACGTATCCGTTCAAAAAGTAGGTACACTCATTGCTGAAACAAACATTTTTAACTAAGCAAGGTTCTGCAATGACTCTCCTAGTAATAAGAGTCTTCGTCGACAAGTTCATGAAGGATTGCATTTTGTAAGTATAAAAGTTATTCAACTTCAGACCCCTCCTTAGGAATATGAAGTCGCGTGATATTCCGTAAGCGGTTTTTTCGCGAATCTAGTTAAAAACTCGAGCTGTTCTTTCAAAATATTGACCCTGCCAACCAAAAATTAAGATTATTTCTACATGCTCAACTATTGAAGCTATGCTATAGCCCATTGTTGGTATTCATTTTATTTACAGTTCCGCATTTTAAACTTTTTGTTTATTTACTTAACAATAAAGACTACGAAAAATTATTCCACCGCCAAAGAATTACTAAAATAACTTCCTAATCCTAAAGAACGTCGACAACTGACAAAAATATCACATAAAAATCGGATTTGAAACACTACACAATTTTTTTTTAATTTCTGTATCCATAATGGGATATTAATCTTAACTTCGGAAAAATACTGAAATGTTATTTTAGTTTAATTTTTGTAAAGTGAGGCATTTTAAGTAACAAGAGATTCGCCTTTAACATCAATCATGTAGGTACATATGAAATAAATACCTGCATGGAGTTTACATCGTGCCTTCAAAGTGGCAAGGGATCCAATAATTAACTCACATTTGAATTTTCTGCACCAAACTCATTAGTGTAGTCAATTGGAAATTGGAAAGTCTCACTGCTATGCAAGAGTTCCGAGTTCGAATCTCAGCACTAGCTTTTTTAATTACTACATGGTGTAGGTATATACCGACAGAATACCGTGTACAAATAGATCAAATCCAAGGTGCATTCGTGACGTACCTATACGGTGTTTTCACTCCAATCGTGTAGACAGTGTGCGCAGAAGGAGAAAACTGGAGTGGATTAAAACGACAATGACAAAATGTGAGACTGCTGTGATTGAATCCAAAATGTAATCCCTTATACAAATTTTGATCTCTCGATATCGCATACCTTCTCGCCATTTACATGTATTTCTTGTTCCAGATAACGTAACGCAGGCTTCCTGCTATCCTTGAGGCGTATGTACTGTTTGTTCTGGTTTCTGCTGTTGGAGATTTTTGAACCAAGAAAATGTAAGTTTCACGGTTTTTAAATTTGAACAATCGACGCTGCAATTCGTGTTCATTCCATGATATTAATACAGCATCATCCGTATGGCACAATATTTAGAAGGATATGTTGTGCACTTTGATTACTTCGTTCATGATTATGTTGAAAGGTTTGAAGCCCAGTTTACCACCATAACGTATTCCCCTTCTTATGTTTATTACTTCTGTTATTTTTTTAGTTACCTTTAATTAATGTTATCTTGATGTTATCTAGATCTTTTATTATTAGGATGTATTGGGTGCCCAGCTCATGTTCTTTTAAGATTTTTTCGATATTTATTAAAGTTATCATATTATTTTGGCGGCAACCTTCCTGCTCCTTGCATGTTGCTATCTTTATTTAAATTCTTTGGGCTAGTATTTTTGTGAATTCTTTAAGAACAGTGCTCAGAAATGTTTTTCATCTGTAATTCATTTGTTCGTTTTTACCGCTATTTTTACATATCGGTATTGTTATGTTCGTTCGCCATTCTCCAGGTACTTTTCCTCCTCGGATAGTCTTAACTGCTGATTTCATCTACTCCCAGACCATTTTTGTTTTTAAGTTTGTTTATTGTTGCAATTACTTTCTAATTGTTAAGTTAATCTGGAACATCCCTGCATTAATCAGTTCATTTACTGGTTTCTTCGTATTACTTAGTATTTTCCTCATTCTTCTGTCCTCTGTATATCATGTTGCATTTCAGTTTATACATTTCCTAATAGATTTTCTTTAGTTCTTTAATATCTTGATTAACTTCTGCTAGCTGTTGGACTTCTGTTAAACATGCTTCTTTGTTAACTTTGTTTCTCTTGCGATTTAAGTTGATTTGTGTCAGTCCTGTGGTTTCGAATGCACTTTAATTTAATTTTTTCTATATTTTTCTCAATCCTTATTAGTAATTTGTGCCCCAAACGTTTTTTATATAAATAATAACGTTATGATGCTTTGGTTTTTGTGAACAAATCAGTCTTATATATATTTTACATAATATTAACTTCCTTGGCGATTTTGAGTCTATAGTGTATACACAGTGAACACAAGGTGTTTATTTTCTGTTACAGTTTATAAATTTCATCCCCAAACATTTCAATTAGAATTATGCTTTACTTTTCTTGTAAATTTTGAGTAAAATCCGATTTATTTTCATTTTTTCCAAAGTTTGGGCTCAGGAGTTCGGTAATAAAAAAGGGAATGGGTTAAATTTTGTCTATTTTTCTTAACATCTCTTAAATATATTAATAAAAAGAAAAACAACAAAATAACTGTATAACGAAATCTATCATTTGTATTACATGATGCGTTTGAAAACTTTTTAAATGTTTATTTTTTATTTAATTCTATAATTTGCCCCTTAAAATTCATTTTTGTTTTTGTGTTCTCTCCTTATTTTTCCTGTAAAGTACAACCAATACAAGGCCTATATTGCTATATATTATTTCAAAGGTAGATTGAAGGTGCCCCGATTTCTTTGTTGTAAAACATAGAATCGAATGCTACCGAAACCTGTACTAGACCAGATTCAGAAAATTTGGTACAGCATTTGCATATTTTAAAGCACAGATCATACAGAGAGATTTTAAAGCCCATACGACCACTTATAGAAAAATTACGCGAGCTCTTGCCATCCTCAAGTTAACCAAGGAAAACCAAAAATGTAATTTTTTGTTTTTTACCATTTCTGGTTTTATTTAAAAAAATGGTAAAAGAAATACTTTTTGATACATACTTCTACATAATAAGGCGTCATCAAATCTTCATTGGTATGTTTCGTTTCTGTTGGGCCATCATCAACAGTAGTTTTTTAAGTACAGAACTGTACTTTTTTGTTACAATATTGATAAAGCATTGAAAGACCAATACACTGGATATCATATGTTAAGTTTTATACGACAAAATAATCATCACAGTAAAAAATTTCAGTATGATCCTGCTTATAGCCTAAATACTGTAATGTTTTTATTTTCACAATCGGGTTTTTGGATTTATTTACAAACACAGTCGAACTCACTATATTTTATTTCAACTACTTTAATTTATATTCACAGTTTTACAATTTATTTTGGGTTTCTTCGTGCACTTGGCATTTTCAGGCTTCCTCTGTTTCCAACACGATTGCAGGTTCGCTCGGACTACTTCGTATGGTTCTCCGTTGGTGCTGTACCCATCCTCCTCATAGCGTCTGAAGTGGAAGTCAGCTCCGATATGTGCGCGCCGCTATTTATGCTATCTTCCGAGTCCCCTCCTATTTCTTTGCCCCGCCTTCGATTGTGTTGAGGGGCGGTGCCGTTTGTTTTGATTGGGTAACACCACTGCGTTGTCGCAAATTGTACCGGTGACGTGGTTCTGTTTGTACCGATGGCGGCCGCAGATGTTCGTTAGAAAGGTGGGCGTCCTGATAGTTAGCTACGAGTGACGGAATGCAACGTTGTGGTATTGTTGCGCTCTCTTTTAATTTGTTTTTCTTTTCCCGTAAGATGTTCTTCCAGGCTTGATGCAGGTGTAGAGCTTCGTTACGGTTATTGATTTCTCCTTCCTTTTCAATTTCTATAGCTTCCCTAATTAAGGTTCTCTCTTTTGAAGTTGTTTTCTGTTGCCAGATGCTTAGAGCCCTCAAAGTGTGTTCTAGCTTTTGCTGTTGATGTTGGAACAGGGCCGAGGTGTGGTCTGTTTCGTCTGAGTTTGTACTTTTTCGGGCTTCGATCCTACGTTTGTTTGACCTACATATGCTTGCTCGCATCCGCCGCAAGGTATCTTGTAGACTCCGTTACTCTCTAGTGGACGTTGGTCCACTACTTGTCATACTAAAAAGCATTCTAGGCAATCCCAAAGATTGCCTAGAATGCTTCCATCTCTTATGAGGTTCGTAGGAAGTTTTGATGTTGCTTTTCCTGAGGATTCTTCCGATCCGATCATTTCGTATGTACTGACCAAATACAAGAGTAGCAAATACACTTATATGCCAGGTCACGACGCATTGCAGACGCCAAACACAAACAAGAGGAACTTCTCACAGCTGAGGAGGAATCCTTAACCCCATGAGGCCCAATCATCAAGAACTACCAAGACTTTTGCACGTGTTTAAGACAACAAGACCCCCCAAAGGCAGCGACCACCCTTCCGTACATACAAGGAGTGACAGATCGGATCGGAAGAATCCTCAGAAAAAGCAACATCAAAACTTCCTACAAACCTCGTAAGATCGTAGGATCGAAGCCCGAATCGAAGAGCACAAACTCAGTATACGAAACAAGACCACAACCTCGGCCCTATTCCAACATCAACAGCAAAAAGGACATAGAATCAACTTTGAGGGCTCTAAGCATCTGGCAACAGAAAACAACTTCAAAAGAAGAACATTTAGGGAAGCTATAGAAATTGAAAAGGAAGGAGAAATCAATAACCGTAACGAAGCTCTACACCTGCATCAAGCCTGGAAGAACATCTTACGGGAATAGAAAAACAAATTAAAAGAGAGCGCAACAATACCACAACGTTGCATTCCGTCACTCGTAGCTAACTATCAGGACGCCCACCCTTCTAACGAACATCTGCGGCCGCCATCGGTACAAACAGAACCACGTCACCGGTACAATTTGCGACAACGCAGTGGTGTCACCCAATCAAAACAAACGGCACCGCCCCTCAACACAATCGGAGGCGGGGCAAAGAAATAGGAGGGGACTCGGGAGATAGCATAAATAGCGGCGCGCACATATCGGAGCTCACTTCCACTTCAGACGCCACGGAGAGCAGACCAAGCAGAGAACCACCTAGCCGACGATCTCGGATACGAAGTAGTCCGGAAAGATCCGAACCTGCAGCCACCCTTCGTGTTGGAAGAAGAGGAAAAGCCTTATGAAAATGCCAAGTGAGATTTTGGCGAAACGTCAGGCGACCGTTCCTTTACAGGGACAAAACACCCGGACCATCAAGAGAGCTACACATAGTTCCGTCCGTGCCAACTTGTTTTCAAATATATATATATATATATATATATATATATATATATATATATATATGTAGAAAGGGAACAATTGTTTTATCCCTCCAAATGGTTCTCGGTCTTCGATATATTTTTTATTGAGAAGTCTTGGGTTTTTGGGACCATTGAAATAATTCTAATTTAGTTTTTCGTGGTAATTATTATATTTTACGTACGTTTCGACCAATTCTTGGTCGTAAAATTAATGACAACCTATGAAATGTATAAATAAACAAAAAACTAGTCAAATAATAAAATACTGTTACTTACATAATTTTACACACACTTAACCACTGTAAATAAAATTAACATATTTGAAAAGTATTGCGCCACTGACGGAAGTCTGCCTCATGATAGTCAATATGCAAGTTGTGTTTGCCTCTTCGGGCCGCAAAGAAATAAATCACTCGTTCGTTTGCAGTTTTAAATGTTTGGTCATATACAAGGGCGGTATTATTATTTATCAGTTTGTTTCTTTAAATAGATTGCTGTATATTGTGCTTAGATTTTTGGTATCACTTTTTGCATTTACAATACATGGTTGTTTCTGTATATATATCATTTCATATATTTCCCGTTTAATTTGATTTGATTCACTGCACAATTTTAGTTTTTTCATAGTCAAAAGTGTGTTTTGTTTCCATCATGTGATTAGTTAAGGCGGTTTTAATTTTTTTGTCGTACTTATGACCATTAAGTCTATTTTTTAATAGCTGCGATGTTTGACCGATATATGTCCCTTTATAATTTTTACAAGGTATTTCGTATATGACATTACTCTTTTTTTCTTTCTTAATTTTCGTTTTTAATTTTGTGAAATGTTTATTTAATGTGTTGTATCCTTTATGACTTATAGTAATATCCTTTTTCTTAAAAACACTTTTTATTTTTTCTGTTAACTTAGGAATGTATGGTAATGTTCAGTTCAGTTACCTAGTGACTCTTGGGGAGTAGGCAGATTGAGGCCCCGAGTTCGATCTAGACTCTGAAACTCTTTTTCACTTTTGTCTCTTGATAATGGCTCCAAAGCAGGAGTCGAAACGTCGAGTATTCAATAAATTCAGACGCGGTTCTCACCCGGAACCTAGCTTAGTTCATATATATATATATATATATATATATATATAGGTGTGAATTGTACACACGTGTATGATGCAACGGTATCATATTACGCTGACAGCTTCCTGGTACTCCGATGTTAACGTGGGAACGCATCGTGTGAATATTTTTTCGCTGACTTCAGCTTTTATTTAATCATAAATAGAACCGAAGCAATCCCACGGTCGTCATTATAATATTTTATTCTGTCCAGTTAGTTTTAAAGTTCAATTTACATTTCATTATTTTTACAAGTTTAAAAGTGTTAATTTTTTGATTTTTATGTTTTGAATAAAATATATTTTTTTAAAAGTCTTAAGTGAAATCAAAGATATAAAATTGGCGCAGTCAGTAGGATTGTCAAACACAGTTAGAACACGTGCATACTAACTGACTAGTTGTGTCGATTTCCAAATCATCTTGTGGACAAGACCTTCCAGACCTGTTTGAGACAACAACTGTAGGCAGCAGAGAACCCGGAACACGCAACCTTACAGCTAACCAGTTCTCACGCTTCTCGCAGAACAAGTCCTCATGTCTAGGGTACTAATAACGTATGTAGAAACATCTCATTTTTGATTCAATTATTTACCAATTGAAACGATTTTTATATTTATTTTTATATTATTATTATTATCAGTTCTCTTGTTAAAAATTTCCACATATTTCTTCATTCCTTTAAACCACATTTCAAGCTATTGAATAATTTTTGAAACGAATTTATTATTATTCTCCATTATTTTACCTCGCTTTATTTTATTTTGTGTTCGCAAACTGCTGAATTTATTTCCGTTTAACAGATTTACTCATACCATAATTTTGAATTTTGATAAATTTTTGTGTGACTTTACTTACTTCCATTTTTCTGCTTTATTTAATTTTATATTTTCGTAACACTTGAATATTTGAAATGGCAACTATAAGACAATGGTGCTGCGGCTCCTACTGTAGAGCCATACAAAATATCAGAAATTTTCGCAATAATTCCGGAATATGACGGAAACCCTATATTCTTGAAATACTTTCATTTCTTCATGCCATAACTGCATATAGTATGGCAACTGACTATCCAACAAGTACTTCTAATATTGCACATAAAAAATAAACTTCGCGGCAGAGCAGCCGAACTTAATAAATTCTCGCAAACCCGACTCAATTAACTGAAATTCAGACACTCTTAGAGAACCACTTTGGAGATACTAGAGATCTCTCAGCCTTGATTCAAAAGATCTTCAAAGAATGAGGCAATTAAATACCGAATCTCCCCTTAACATTTTCAGCCAGACTACAAACCCACCAAGCAAAAATGCTTGCTGCGGTTAACAAACAAAACTTGACTCAAAAAGAAAAACAGGCACAAATCGACTTGATCGAATCCATGGCACTAAATAGCCTCCTAACAGGCTTAGAGCCGAAGATAGGACAACTAGTTCGTGGTAGCGATCCTAAAGACATTCTGACCGCTGTTTTCACGCAAAAGTTTTCGAATTTTAGAAACCAAGGTCCACCTCCTCGAAAACCCAACCAGTTTCCAGTACAAAAACAATGTTCATTCTGTAAAAGAATGGGGCATACTGTTAACGAATGTCTCACTAAATCGAGACAAATGCAACAAAATCAAAACTATGGAGAAAACTTTTCGAACATACATCTTAACCCATTTTCTCAACAACCGAGCCAATTTCCAGAACAGGCCACAATTCCAACCCAATACTCAAAATTTCCAGTACAGAACAGAAACTTTCAACAACCTCGTCCTTCGACCAAGTACACAACCCCAAAGTTCAGGTCAATATATAACCTAATCAAAACTTATTCCGGCCACAACAACGACACATCACTTGAACAACTCTTATAATTATGAGTACGATCCAACCCAATACTCACGTTATATGAAAGTCAATACCAAAATACTCGATTTCGGAAGTTACGACCAAGACTATTGCCGATTCGACACAAACCGAGTACGACTACTTACTCAAAAACAGATAACGCAGAATGTGTGACAACTACGTTGAAAACGAACACGAATTTTCCCCCGTAAATTTTCAGAACCTCCCTTACCAAACGGAACCCCCGGAAATCACAGAACTTCAGACCCAAATTCAAATACGCTAAATCTAGACAGTTTCGACCCGAATTTGAACTTTCCCGAACAGAGCTTTCTATAAGACCGCTTCTGACCGTAAATTCTAAAAATCTATACTACATCACAGATTCTTCTAACACATATAAACTCTTAATAGATACCGGTGCTGGTCTTTCTATTTTCAAACCAGACACTTGCACACGTTTCAGAGATAGATTTCAGGAAAACGTAGTAATTCAGGGAATTACCAACCAGAAAATTCTTATAAATGAAATCGACCCTTGTCCCTTTCAACATACAAGATCCACATAAAGTATATATCTGTAACCTCGATATTGAATTCGACGGTTTGTTAGGCTCTGACTTTCTAGAGCATTACAACTGCATTATTGACTTTGACAAAAAACAATTAATAACCAACTTTAAAACACTTCCGCTGTATAAAGTGACAGACGATACAATCAATGCCACTGAATCTATACAATTTCCCCCTTCCTATACGTCCATTAATACAATTTCGATTGAACCCCGTACCGAACAAATCTTTAAACTTAAGCTGTGAACTAAGAAACACCGAGCCTTACTAACAGGTATGGAAATTGAAAAAGTTCACCTCCCTAATGCTGTTGTTACAGTAGACAGCAAAGGCCAATTTCTAACCTCCATTCTAAATGCGAATGCCATCCCTAAAATAGTAAATTTTTCAAATCTAAAACTCGAACCGTTACAAAACTTTTCTGTGAATTCACTCTCACAAAATACTCCTTTGAACTATAACGAACCCGGCAGACAAGAAGAAATCGTTAAACAACTCCGACTAGAACATTTAAACGACGAAGAGTCAGACTTAATCTTACAATTATGCCTTGACTTTTCAGACATATTCTACCTCGAAGGCGTTCATTTAACATTCACAAACGAAATCACACATGGTATTGATACCAACAACGCGAAACTCGTTTATATAAAATCATACCGTTATCCCTAAGTACACAAACAAGAAGTTAAGTCCCAGGTAGCAAAAATGCTCGATGAAGGCATTATACGACCCTCTAATTCGCCTTGGTCCTCCCCCGTCTGGGTGGTACCAAAGAAATTAGACGCCTCTGGAAAACAGAAGTGGCGTGTTGTAGTAGACTATCGCAAACTTAACGAACTTACAGTCAATTACAAGTACCCTCTCCTTAACATCTCAGACCTACTAGACCAACTAGGCAAATGCCAGTACTTTACGACTCTTGACCTCGCCTCTGGTTTCCACCAGATAGAAATAGACCCAAAAGACATCGCGAAAACTGCATTCACTGTCGAGAACGGACATTTTGAGTTCGTCCGGATGCCCTTCGGATTAAAGAATGCTCCTTCTACCTTTCAAAGGGTGATGGATAACATTCTCATGGGAATCCAGAATGAAAGATGTCTGGTTTACATGGATGACATAATTATTTACTCGCCTACAATACATGACCATCTATCACGACTGACAGGTGTATTTAAAAGACTCAGAAAGGCTAACCTTAAAATACAGCCTGACAAATGCGAATTTCTCCGCAAGGAGGTCGCTTACTTAGGACATCTTATAACTAAAGACGGTGTAAAACCCAATCCATCAAAAGTTGACTGATTTTAAACTAAACCAAAGATCTAAAGACAATTCTTTCTTAGGGCTTGCTCTTGAAACTAAAGATCTCCAAACCCCTGACAAAACTATTACGAAGAATTTAACGAACGTAAAATCTTTATAAAACGAACGTTACCCCTAACTCAACCCAAATTTTGACGAACCGTTTGTACTTACAGACGCCAGCGCTATCGGCGCCGTATTATCTCAAGAATAGGTAAAGATTTACCGATACTTCTAGCCCTTTGTAAAGCCGAAACCCGGTACTCCACCATTGAGCGAGAACTTTAGCCATAGTCTGGGCGGTTAACTTTTCGTCCGAAATCTATGGTCTAGTTCCTATTACTGACCGATCATCGTCCGTTAACCTGGCTATTTTCTAAAAAGATCCCGGTAGTAGACTTGCCCGATGGAGACTCAAACTAGAAGAATACGACTATAAATTTTTCAAGCCTGGTAAAGTTAACAATCATCCAATCTTCAGTTCATCATTTCAGAAATCGAAACTAACACCCTCAAAGTTCAAACGACGAATGACACAGTCTGAACCCGAACAGAATGAAATATCTCTTGAAACTATGACGAAGAATTTAAAACCTTTATAGAACGTTATAAAACTACTTCTTTAATTGACGCAAGAATTCTCCAACTGTCGACAAAACAAATAAAAACATTTTAATTTTCCCCAATCATCCAATCTTCAGAATTTCTTCGACATCTTCGACCTTTAAGATTAATGTATTCGCCAGCAAAACCGTAAGCAGAAGGCAATATTTCATAATCCCACTTCCAAATGATCCTGACATTGTGAATGAAGTTCTTTTTGCATCAATATACAAATATCAAGATACTTTATCTCCATCTAAAACATACTGTGTCGAAAACAATCTCGATCTTCCAATTCTAGAGATGCTCTCTTTCGTTTTCGTTGAAAAGGAAATCAAATGGAAAATTTGCCAAAACGTTACAAAAACCCTCGAAAAGGACGAAATACCATTGATCCTTGAACGATATCATAACAGGAAAAATAACTTACACCGCGGCATTAACGAAACCGTCCGCCGTATTAAAGAAATGTACACCTGGCCAAGTTTCACAAAAGACATTGAAAATTTCGTTAAGAACTGCGAAATTTGTCAAAAAACTAAAGCGTGTCGCAAAAACCTAGACAATCCCCTCGTCATTACGGAAACGCCTAAAACACCGTTTGAGCGAATTAATATTGACATACTAGAAATACCTAACAGAAACTATATCTTATCTGTAAGAGACCAACTGACAAAATACTCACAAGCTTATGTTTTGGCAGACAAATCAGCCAAATCAGTTGTCAGTACTATGATGTTATACTTCCAACATTTTGGTACGCCATTGCGTATCCATTGTGACTATGGTAGGGAATTTGACAACGCCATATTCAAAGATTTGTGTAAACTGTACGACATTAAACTAACTTATTCAAGCGTAGGACATCCGCAAACAAATGGCTCTGTAGAACGATTTCATTCTACTTTGTTAGAAATGATTCGAATCCATAAAGCCGAAAACCCAGATGAACATCCCCTAAATGTACTCCCGTATGCGGTTATTGCGTACAATAACTCGACAAACAAAACCCATGGCTTTTCACCTTACGAACTAGTGTTTGGACATACGTTTAGTAGACCACCTGAAACCACCTACAATCACAAGGAACGGATTAGTAAATATATACGAGACTTGAACAATCGCATTTCCTATTACTACAAAGTAGCCCGCGAAAAAACTGACTTACAAAAGCAAAAGGCTAAAGAACGTTTTGATAAATACGTTTCCGACAAACTTCCCGAATTTAAAATTGGTGACAAAGTTTACGTCAAGGAATCCCAAATTAAAGACAAACTTCATAACAAATTCAACGGTCCATTCCAAATTTTAGACATTCACAATAATTCAGCCACACTTTTAAATCTCAAAACAAACCAACGAACGAAAGTTAACTTTGACAGAATGAAACTCTATTCTGAAAACTAACTTTCTTTTCAGGTTACTACTGCTGTTCGGATCAGCAGTCTCACAGTTCAACATTAAACCAATAAACTATTTACTATCACGACGAAACTAGAATAGTCATCTCCAACTATAAATGAACATTACTAGTTCATCGTAACTTGACAATCCTTAAAGAAATCTTTGAAAACAACAACAGAATCCTCAAAACATTAGAAAACACTGTCGATCCCACCCCAGGATTCAAATTTCATGACACAAGTGCATTCCGATTGGATGTACAAACTCACATCAGTCTCTTATCCCAAATTTCAGATTCAATTAAAACTAAATTTTCAGAAATATTCATGGAAACTAAAAGATCCAAACGAGGACTAATTAACGGTGTAGGAAGTATCTTTAAAGCCATCACTGGAAACCTTGACGCAACCGATGGCGCATTTTTCACAGATAGTATCAACAAACTTAATCAGGGACAATTACAAGTAGAGAATCTCCTAAAAAATCAAATAAGCGTAACTACTTCTATTATCAAAACTTTCAATGAAACCATTCAGAAACTCCAAATTGACGAAGCAAACTTTAACGAAAACATTGACGCAATCAATTTGGCAATACATACTCTAAACGACAAAATAGCCCTTATCCAAGCAAAACAGTCATTTTTGGGAATATGCGAAAAATTAATGGCAAGCTATTTATTTCTTGAGGATAACCTCAATGATATTTTAAATTCTATAACATTTGCTCGCTTAAAAATAATTTATTCCTCAATAATCACACCTGATCATTTGATAAAGTCACTACAGGAAATTTCGCAAAATCTTGTCAAAAACAATCTACCGTTACCCGTCAGATATTCAAGTGTCGCCCAATACTTGGAACTAATCGAATTAGAAGCGTTTCAACCAATTCAGATTTAGTCTTTATTTTGAAAATTCCTCTTGTAGAGCAACAACTCTACACCGCTTACCACTTATATCCTATCCCAATTTTAGATGACAGAACTGCTTTTCATCATATTCTTTCATTCACACAAAAATATATTGCGCGAAACGATGATTCTCTAATGTACATACCCATTAAGGACTTGAGTGTATGCAAGCCACTAACTCCACAACAAAAACTGTGTTCTGAGTTATATGCCTACCTCATCGACTCCAACGCACCCTGTGAAGCTCAACTTCTCAAAAACATCCGTAGTGTACCGGAAAATTGCCAAAACTCCGTTCTATTCAGTGAAGGATACAATGTCCAGAGACTAGAAACTAACACGTGGATTGTTATAGTGTCCGAGCCCTTACATGTGACAATTAATTGTGCGGGAATAGATACTAATACAATAGTTTTAATAAACAATACCATTATTCGCTTACAATCAGACTGCAGTGCTTTTCGTGGGAATCACAAAAATACAAGCAGAACTCTCCATAGCGAGCCATAAGTTAGATCAATACTCCAGGGACTTAGACGACCTTATCAACCAGCCATTTGTAAACAGACTACAATAATCATAATCACTGTTGTTGCATACGTTTCAGTTAAAATCGTAAAACACGTCAAGAAGCCACCAAGGGATGAAAATTCCACTGCAGACAACCTAAAGACCTTCCCTAAACCACTGTCCAGACTCGTGCCAAAATTGAGGCCTGTGATTCAAGATGGATCCCAGATGGACAGCCCAATTTGATTTAAAAGTTGATGTTGTAACATCAACATTTCTTTATAAGGGGGAGCTGTTAGGTGTGAATTGTACACACGTGTATGATGCAACGGTATCATATTACGCTGACAGCTTCCTGGTACTCCGAGGTTAACGTGGGAACGCATCGTGTGAATATCTTTTCGCTGACTTCAGCTTTTATTAAATCTAAATAGAACCGAAGCGATCCCACGGTCGTCATTATAATATTTTATTCTGTCCAGTTAGTTTTAAGTTCAATTTACATTTCATTATTTTTACAAGTTTAAAAGTGTTAATTTTTTGATTTTTATGTTTTGAATAAAATAATTTACTCCGGGAACCCTTCTCTGTAAATTTTGGCAAAAAAAATAAAATGAAAGGAACTTTACTTCCGTTATCTGCCTTGACCCTCAGTGCTTAGTAGCTTCTGGTTTTCGTCACCTAGCCTCCTCTAAGAGGGCAAGTCTCCAGGCTTCGCAAATGCTAGTGGTTGTATGGGAAGAAGGAAGGAGTTAAAAGTAAACAACCAAAAAATGACACATATTGAAATAAAAAAGTTAAGGAAAAAAATATAAACAATAATTTAAACCCAAAAATGTAAATGAAAGGCAAAAGAAAAAGTTGACTACTGTTAATTAAACAATACAAAAAATATATAACCCCACAAAATCCTGGCTTTTAATTAACCCCAAAATACAACAGTAAATTTATAGAATAAAAATTACTACAATGTAATTATACCCACTAGTACGGGAAAGTAAAGGTGCAATTCCACCCTAGTTAAGCCCCTATACTACAATATGTCTGCCCTTATATCGGCAAACGTTGGTGAGCCAGTTTAACCAACGAATTTATGAGTATATCCCAAGGGAATATAAAAAAAAACAAATTTAAATAATATGTCAAGAGAAAAAATAAATTTTTGCGGTTCTTTCCTTTTATCGATTCAGGGAGTCTGCTGAAATCTCTAAAAATTTCACAAACTAGCTTTTCGTACTCCGACGCTAATTAGTCCCTGTCGCGAGGTTTATTTCCTGCCTTTTGCTGGTCTGAGAAACCTATACCCTGGGTTCAGAATTTGAACCTACAACTCTACAGAGAACTCAGGTTTTTGGCACTCACACTCCTTTGTTAGAAAAATATAAAGGTACTTACCGGATGCGAATTATCCGTTAATCCCAACTAACTGAAACTAACTTCCTAACTAGCTAAGATTTTACCAAAACAAAACACACTCACGACTTCGCGGTTTTCTCCCTCGTCGATCAATTTAGACAAAGTTTAAACAAGTCCCTAAAACCGCATGTGGACAGGTGAACTACCCCTCTCTTAGGAGTCTGGTTTCTACCTTTTTATGTCCCCTAAAACCGTCGTGCCACGTACCCTCTAGTTTTCTTGAATACTGGCAACTAACTCCACTGAGTCTCCAGTCTGGATGAAGACTAATTTTTTCTTGATATCATGTTCCCGCGAAATTTCGGTTTCCCCCTTATATGAATTAATTTAAACAAATTTCCTCTATTTGTCGATTTCCCGCACGTCCATTGGTTAATTCTGAGACGGCGTTTTTAAATCCCTCTTTAGAATAGTTTCTTAACTCAAATCAAACAGATTGCTGACTAAGTTTTTAAGAGTTTTGACCTTTTGGCCATCTTTGATTTTTGCTACTTTTCCGCACGTACAATATTACTTTTCTACTAACTAACAACAACATGAGTCAACAAAAAGAACGAAACGGCATACATAAACTATGCAACATTGTTTAAAATAAAATAGCATGTTTTTCGCCTAAGTGTTAAATTTCGAAATGTGTATATGATATTTACACTTCCTTTCTTTTAAACAAGACCTATTTCATTACATAAATTGCTTATTTAGCGCATAGCGACAAATTTCGACTTTCCGATTAATTTTCTAATGCAACGAAAGAATGCAATAATTATTATTTCAGATTGATTAAATAATTACGAAAAAAATGAATTTATCTAACACCACTGAGTGTTACTCCTTCATGGACTAAATTCTTCCAGAAGTTTATCAAAGCCAGCTGCCGACCTCGATACCCAGACGAACAGTCTTCGGAATTCCGCGAAATATCGGATGAATGCCGATTCTCCGAATTATCGGATGCATTCCCGTCACATTGCCCCCTCCTTAAAACCATTTCGTCCTGGAATGTCCCAGAATCCTTCCTGGTGTGGCGATATTTGCACGACTCTCCATTTCGACAACAGGAAGTTTGATGGAAGTAGCAGTCAACGGTTTTCGAATCTGGGCTGCGAATATTAAGACAGCATGTAAGCATGCTGGTGCCACTGAATCGAAAGATAGTTTCCATCTTACTTCTCACCACCCTACATTTCAGTCCATCCAACCCACAGGCTATCTTTGGGACCGCCAATTTCATCAAATTCTTCTCCATCATCACAGTCCTCAATTCTACCAGAGTCTTCCAAAGATCGCTATATCTTGGCTTGGCCTGCGAGAATATTTACATTACCAAATATAAGATATCTCTGGTACCCCTTGTTTGTTTATCTTCGAGATAAAGGACCTTCCCCACCACTGGATCTTGCTCCCTTAGCTTCTGGAATTGGTCGAACTTCTTTGCAAACACCTTGGCTATTTCTCTGGACATCCGAAGATCTCGAGCCACATAATCAGCCAGGGAATATTCTATGGGCACCTCAAACAGGTCTCGGGATTCTTCTCTGGTCACGTCGAGCTATATTTTCTGCCTACCAGAGTACAGTGCCATAAACTGTTCTAATGTCCTCGAGGTAGCTTCCTTATTCTGTAGATAAGATCGTTGATCCTGATCCTCTTTACTGTTTGGTAAGCCCCCTCCCAAGATCTTTGTAGCTTGGGCGAATATTCACGACGACGGTGCGGGTTATACAACCAAACAAGATCATCAACTTGGAATTCCTCGCCCTCGACTGTAATGTCGTAGGTTTCCTTCATTAGGGCACTTGCATTCTCGATATTTAACCGGACTCGCTGGTGGATGTCGTTCATCCTTTGACGTAACTTTCTTTATCTGCTGTCTCTTGCCCTGGGGACATCCAAACTTCAGATCACATGGTAGCCGTAATTCTCGTCCGTCACTGGCTAGGGTCTGACCAGTGGACTCGTGCACAGACAAACGATATGTCATTAGAAACAAGTAAAGATACTCCAAGGGAACACCAAAACGACTAATCCATTCATTGACAAGGACATCAGCAACGGTTAAGGCTTCTTGATTCGACAAGGCATAAGCTTCTACTATTTACTGAAATAGTCCATCACCATCACAATGTACTTATTTCCGGAGTTAGATTCAGGAAATGGACCGGCAACATCTCTTTGGAATGGTCCACGTTATATTGCTTCATGGGGGGCTTTTGATCGCTTCTGAGGACCATTACATGCTGCACAACCCGTACATTTCCGGCAACAATCCTGAACATCTGCTTGGCAGTTTACCCAATACAAGCGATCTCTCAACTTCCCTAGGGTTTTCGTTACTCCCAGATGTCCTCCAGTTGCACTATCATATAGTTCTCGCAAAACCTATGGTCTCCTATTTCTGGGGACTACAATCTGTTTTCTACTCTTGCCCTCCTCTGGAGTTTCCAGGACGCACTTCAGAAGTTCATTCTTCAGGATGAGGGAGTTCCACTGAGCCCAGTATGACTTTATGGTTGGTGAGTATCGGGAAATCTCCTGCCGCATAGGTTTGCGGTCTTCTTCCTTCCACCGGATAACCTCTTTTAGCCCTGAATCTAATTTTTAGTCTTACTGGACCTCCTCAGGTTGCCAAATCATCAGGGCATGGTTTACTCGATAAAGCATCAGCATTCCTATGGCAAATCGAATTCTTGCAAGCGTTCAATCCACCTTGCCACTTGTCCTTTGGGGTTTTTAAATTGCAGGAGCTTGAATCTGAGAAAGTACAACACCAATTCCGACATTGCTTGCGTCGGTATCCAAGACGAAGTTTTCATCTGGCAAATTTTCAGTGTCTCGAATGATCACTGGCATTCCTCGTCCCACTGGTATCGCACCTTTCCCTCTGTGAGTCTAGTAAGTGGCTTGGCGATATTGGCAAATCCTGCTACATACCGACGATAGTACGATAACCCAGGAAACTTGTCAACTGGTGGGTATTTTAGGTATCGGCCATTCTTGGACAGCTTTGATTTTTCTGTTTATCAGTAGCTTCTCCGTCTGCGGAAACCACATGTCCAAGATATTGCACTTCTTCTTGGAACAGTTGACACTTCTTCGAGCTCTCTTTAGTTCGGAACTTCGAAGTCGTCGAAGTACCTCCTCCAGGTTCTTGACGTGGTCCTCAAACGATTTTACAACCACGATAATGTCGTCAAGATACACTAGGCACCGTTTTCATCAATCTTTCAAACGTCGCTGTACCATTACACAGACCCGATGGTAAAAGCATTGTGTTCTCGGTATTCCATCGATAATTCCACCTACCAATAACTGCTCTTCATGTCCATTGTGGAAAACTGCTTCGATTCAGTCAACGTATCTAGAGTATCATCAATTCTTGGTAGAGGATAGCTATCTTTCCTCGTGGCGTGATTTACTTGCCGATAGTCCACGCAAAATCGGGTCGAACCGTCTTTCTTTTTTACCAAGACAACTGGAGAAGTCCAAGAGCTATCGGATGGTTCAATAACACCTTCCTACTCCATTTCGAGGTCTATCCTATGGGCTTCTTCTTTTTTGGCTAGGGGTAGTCTTCTCGCCGACTGTCGAATTGGCTGAGCGTCCCCGGTATTAATTTTATATTTTGCTAGATATGTCCGTTCTCTTTTCCTTTCCCTACGTCGAAGATATCCTGATAGTTTTTAACGATGTCCCTTAATTTTGCTTTCTGGATTGATTTCAAGTTCTTGGAAGAATATGTGATGAGTCTTTCCGATTCCTCAGATAGTTTATCTGGTGGTATTGCTGTGCTTCTGACTAAAGAGGAAACTGTTGAAAAGTGCCCCAAAATTGTTCCTTTCTTTAATACAACTGAGTAATGATTGAGGTTCATTACTCTTACCTGTGAAATCTCTTTGGCACGAAACAAAGTCTTTCCCAGTGCGATTCCTCTGCATACATTTCCGTCGTTAAGTTCGGGATCAAACATCATTACTGTTCCAGCTTTAGCTTTCCACTCTAGGCAAGCATCTCCAATAATTTCAGCTCTTTCCGGAACATTTACATCATCTGCTAAGATTGCTCGACGCATTATGTCGTCTTTCCCATGGAATTCCATCTTGAAAGTTTAACTCGAATCTTCTGGAGCTCATGAAATCCATGCCGATAATGCCTTGGTCTTCGATGTCCGCCACTAATGTCCGATGTTGGAATGTTGTATTTCCTAAGACCATTTCTACCTTTATTTCACCATGGACCTTAGCTGATTCTCCTGTCGCTGTTCGCACTGGCCACATTGTTGGTTTTATCTCATCTAAAACAATGTTGGGTTTTATGACTGTTTTCGTCGCACCAGTATCCAGCAGCATTGCACATTGCTTCTTATTAATAAAGCCATCTACTGTTAACGTGGTTGCGTAGCGAAGCGACATATGCTTTGATAGTTGGGGCTTGTTGGCTACAGGTTTACGATGATCCATTTACATTGAACTTCTTTAGTTTCCCCGACGAGGAAGCCGGTACTACATTGCTCTCCTTGCAACGACTCTGGATATGTCTTACCTTACGACACTTCCGACACTTAGTAGTCTTTCCTTGGTAAGGACTTCCTCTACTATTCCTTACAGAGGCTTTGTCAGTTCCGCCATCTTCTGACTCTCCTTTAATGATTCGGACTCTGCCCTGACCTCTACAGGTGTTTTTCGCAGCCTCGAATTCCAAAGCTAAAGCCGATGAATCCACTAATTGAGTCGGTCGAGCAAGCGTTAGAGCTTGTCTGGCTTCCGAAAACGCTTGTACTGCTAACCTTTCTATTACATTTTCAGGTGTGGCTGGATAGGCAAGGCGAACCAGACGGGCAATATCAGCTACAAACTCTTGTAGTTATTCATTCTATTTCTAGTGGCGATTTTTAGTGGGGAGTGATAAACGTGCTCCAAATGGCTTTGGCCATAATTCAGTTCTAAATGTTTGAACAGTTGTTTGTAGTCCTCTTGCTCAGAGGTATTCAACGTTTGCAAGATATTTGATTTGATTTGTTTATTTAACCCAACAGTATTACACCAATTACAGGGTTAATATTAACTATACTAAATTACTATAGATATCTGTAGAATCCCCTCTTAAGGTGATGATTAATGCGATTGCCTTTTACTCTGCCGACCATCCGTTTAGCTTTGCTGCATTTTTGATTCCACTATTTCCGGACTGTTTCTGATTCCGGTCTTTGGTGGAGTTTCTCTCCTTTGTATTGTGGCTACCTGTTCTGTTATTTGGCCTACTTCACCTTCCATTATCTCTTTTACTTCTTCTATCAGCGCTTCATTCTAGAATATTTTCTCTTTCAACATTTCTGAATTTTTCTGTACCACACTTTTCACATTTTCCTCTAAGGATTTAGAATTTTCCAGTAACTGAGCTTCTAAGGACTCTTTCAAGGTTTTAGAGTTTTATAGTAATTTGTCTTCTAGGGTTTTTGAATTTTCTAGTAAGTTGTCTTCTAATGTTTTAGAATTATGTAGCAATTTGTTTCCTAGGGTTTTAGAATTTTCTTGTAATTTGTCTTTTAAAGACTCACAATTTTCTAGTACTGTTTGTAACTTTTCTTCCATTTTTTTAAATAGCATACTCATGTCCCCATTAATAGAAACTTTAAACAAAGAAGTATCGGGATTATTACCTTCATTTATTAGAGCATCTCGTAGCCACTGTATTGTTACGAGAATTCATCCGTCAGCTGGTGCAATCGGCCATCAACCAATTCGGGGAAGGGACATTATTCCGATAAATTCTGGGAATCCGAAATGTTTGTCTCTCAACAGGCGGACCTCTGCCGTTACTGGGAATTCTCTTAAAGCTTCCAGAACATGAAAGAGTTTCCCGATGGTTCATGGGCGTACCAGACAATTCCGAGGTAAATATATATATATGAACAGCTGGCGATAGGAGACATTCAGTTTTCGACGGTCGTATTGTACAGTTAAGATAAAATGTAAATAGTAGTTTCTGTGAATATAAATTGTGTTAAAGTAGTGGAAATAAATTATAGTGAGTTGGACTGTGTTTTTAAATAAATCCAAGAACTGAACAGAACCCGTGTGTGAAAATAAAAACATTACAGTGGTGACAGGTGTAGGTGTATTTGCGGAACTTTAGAAGTGAAAAATAAATAGACTGACAATGTTTAAAGCAGTGAATTTGGACCAAGTGAAAGTGCCGGATTTAAAAAAAGAATTTGGGGAAAGGGATTTAGAAATTAGTGGGAAGAAAAGTGAATTAATACAACGGCTACGAGATGCCCTAATAAATGAAGGTAATCATCCCGATACTTATTTGTTTGAAGTTTCTGGCAATCGAGACATGAGTATGCTATTTAAAAAAATAGAAGATAAGCTACAAATATTACAAGATAATTCACAGATCTTGAAAGAGTCGTTAGAAGACAAACTACTAGAAAATTCTAAAACTCTAGAAGACAAATTGCTAGAAAATTCTAAAATCATGAAAGAGGCTCTAGAAGATAAATTGCTAGAAAATTCTAAAATCCTAGAAGACAAATTACTTGAAAATTCTAAAAGCCTGGAAGACAAATTACTGGAAAATTCTAAATCCCTAGAAGAAAATTTGAAAAGCATGGTACAGAAAAACTCAGAAATGCTGGAAGAGAAAATATTCGAGAATGAAGCTTGGATGGAAGAGCTAAAGCAGACAATGGTTGAAAATGAAGCCCGAATTGAAGATCTGAAGCAGACGACGGTCAAATATGAAACCCGGATGGACGAACTAAAGCAAACAATAGTTGAAAAACTTAGTCAGGTCACAGTTAAAAACGAAACGCGCATAGAAGAGTTAAAACAGATAATGGAGGGCGAGATCACCAAAATAAAAGAGCAGGTAGTGACAAAACAAAGGGGAGAAACTCCACCAAAGACCGTCTCGTTCGCCTTGCCTATCCAGCCCCACCGGAAAACGTGATGGAAAGGTTAGCAGTCCAAGCGTTTTTGGATGGACTCCGAGACCAAGAAGCCAGGCAAGCATTAATACTAGCTCGACCGACTCAATGAGTGGATGCACTGACTCGAACTCTGGAATTTGAGGCTCCGAAAAATACCTGTAGAGGTCAGGGCAGGGAACGAGAATCAGAGGATGGCGGACATGTTGAAGTCGCTGTAAGGAAGATAGTAGAGTAAGTCCTTGCAAAACAAAGACTAATGGGATGTCGGACGTGTCGTAAGATAGGCCATATCCAGAGTCGTTGCAAGGAGAGCAACGGAGTGCCGACTTCGTCGTCAGAACATCGCGTTGGAACGAGCTATAAGAACGCTGATGTCTTATCCAAGAGACCAAGCCCTGATAATTGTAAACATGGTCAGCAAACCGAAGGCAAAAAAGCTGCTCTCTTTAGAACTACCGCCGTAGATGACCATTGGCAATTTGAGGAGATCCGAAAAGACCAGAGATTAGATCCAGAACTTAAAGAAGTTATCCGGTGGAAGGAAGAAGACCGCAAACCTACGTGGCAAGAGATTTCCCGATATTCACCAACCATAAAGTCGTACTGGGTTCAGTGGAACTGCCTCATCCTGGAAAATGGACTTCTCAAGCGCGTCCTGGAATCTCCAGAGCAGGGAAACAACAGAAAAAGATTGTAGTTCCCAGAAATAGGACACCAGAGGTTTTACGAGAACTACATGATGGTACAACTGGAGGACATCTGGGAGTAACGAAAACCCTGGGGAAGTTGAGAGAACGCTTCTATTGGGTAAACCGCCAAGTGGATGTCAAGGACTGGTGCCGGAAATGTACTATTTGTGCAGCAAGTAATGGGCCTCAGAAGCGTCCAAAAGCTCCCATGAAGCAATATAACGTGGGCAGTCCATTCGAAAGAAGTACATTGTGGTATGGGTAGTAAATGGGCCGAACGGTATGCCTTGCCGAATCAAGAAGCCTTGACCGTTGCTGATGTCCTTGTCAAGGAATGGATCAGTCGTTTTGGTGTTCCCTTGGAGTTGCACTCAGACCAAGGTAGAAACTTCGAGCCTACTCTTTTCCAAGACGTCTGCAAACTCTTGAAGATCAATAAAACACGGACGACAGCATTACACCCGCAATCCGACGGAATGGTAGAACGGATGAATAGAACCATTAACCGCCATTTGTCAAAGGTAGTCTCTGACCACCAAAGTGACTAGGACCAGTATCTGCACTTGTTTCTAATGGCATATAGTTCGTCTGTGCATGAGTGTACGGGTCAGACCCCGGCCAGTATTATCATGGGACGAGAATTAAGACTACCATGCGATTTGAAGTTTGGATGTCCCCCAGGAGAAGAGATCGCAGGTGAAGACTATGTCAGTCAACTACATCGAAAGATGAACGACATCCATGAACGAGTCCGGTTAAATATCGAGAATGCCAGTGCCCGAATGAAGGAAGCCTACGACATCAAAGCCAAGGGTGGAGAAATTCCAAGTTGATGCTCTTGTTTGGTTGTATAACCCGCAACATCGTCGTGGATATTCACCCAAACTACTGAGATTTTGGGAGGGTCCGTACCAAATTGTGAAGAAAATCAACGTTGTTGTCTACAAAATAAAAAAGCTACCTCGGGGAAAACCAAAGGTCATATATTTCAACAGGTTAGCCCCTTATGCCGGAAGTCATGACAGCGAAGTTGATCAAGCCCAAGTTCGCAGCATCCAACCACCCGATGACGAGATGACCTTCGAGCATTTTATGGCATTGTACTCTAATGGGCAGAAAGTGCAGCACGGCGTAACGAAAGAGGAACCCCGAGACCTGTTTGAGGTGCCCATACAATATGCCCTGACTCATTGTGTGGCTCGAGATCTCCGGATGTCGAGAGGAATAGCCAACGTGTTTGCCAAAAAGTACGGCCAGTTCCAAGAGCTACGGGAGCAAGATCCAGTGGTAGGGAAGGTCCTTCATCTCGAAGATAAACAACCATTGGGTACCAGAGACATTTTTTATTTGGTAACGAAAACATTCTCGCAGGGCAAGCCAACATATAGCGATCTTTTGAAGACTCTGGTAGAATTGAGGAATGTGATGATGGAGAAGAATCTGATGAAATTGGCGGTCCTAAAGATAGCCTGCAGGTTGGATGGACTGAATTGGAGGGTGGTGAGAAGTATGATGGAAACAATCTTTCGATTCAGTGGCGGCGACATCCTGGTATGCTGTCTCAATACTCGCAGTCCAGATTCGAAGACCGTTGACAGTTACTTCCACCAAATTTCCCGTTGTCGAAATGGAGAGTCCTGCAAATATTGTCACACCAGGAAGGATTCTGGGACATTCCGGGACGAAATGGTCTTAAGGAGGGGGCAATGTTACGAGAATTCATCCGACAGCTGGTGCAATCGGCCATCAACCAATTCGTGGAAGAGACATTATTCCGATAAATTCTGTGAATCCGAAATGTTTGTCTCTCAACAGGCTGCCGTTACTGGGAATTCCCTTAAAGCTTCCAGAACATGAAAGAGTTTCCCGATGGTTCGTGGACGTACCAGACAATTCCGAGATAATTATATAAATATGAAAAGCTGGCGATAGGAGGCATTCAGTTTTCGACGGTCGTATTGTACAGTTAAGATAAAATGTAAATAGTAGTTTCTGTGAATATAAATTGTGTTAAAGTAGTGGAAATAAATTAGAGTGAGTTGGACTGTGTTTTTAAATAAATCCAAGAACTGAACAGAACCCGTGTGTGAAAATAAAAACATTACAGTATTAATTCACTTTGGTGCCACTACATTCTAAATCCCTTTCCTCCAGTTCTTTTTTAAATCCGCCACTTTTAATTGGTCCAAACTCACCGCTTTAAACATAGTCTATTTATTTTCCACTTCTAATGTTTCATAAATACACCGAACACCTGACACCACTTTGTTGTTTTTATTTTCATAATCGGGTTCTTGGATTTATTTATAAACACAGTCGAAATCACTATAATTTATTTCCACTAATTTAATTTATATTCATAGAACTATTTGCAATTTATTTTGAACACCTAATCATTACTATACGGTAATCGAATACCGAATGAATCCTTCCGTCAGGTCTCCATATTTATATATCTCTTCTCGGAATTCTCCAGAAGGTCAAAGAGCTGCCGAGAGATTTCCTTCATGGACTAGATTCTGCGAGAAGTTGATCAAATCTAGCCGCCGACCTCGATAAGCCAGACGAACATTTCAGATTCCCCGAAATATCTGATGAATGTCGATTCCACGAATTATCGGATGAATTCCCGTCATAATACTAAATAGTCTAGTTAAATATTTTTTCCATGAGTAGAAAACTCATAATTTTTTTGATTTGTTGTTTGCGTGGTAAACTGATGTAATTGGAAAATTATAAAATATTCATAAATTCCAGCTTTTGTTTTATTTGTAAATGAAGTAAAAATGTATACTTTAGTAAAAATATACGCTTATGAAAGTAGTACGCGGGTAAAAGTAAGGTCTATCAAATCACAGTGTCAAAGTTGTAAAATAATGTTTTGTTGCTGTGTGTTAATTTAGCAAGTAAAGGGGTATTTATTTAAAAAATATTAAGCCCTTATTGCTCTTAAATACAAGTAATTAATTATTCAGAAATATGCTTCTTGCAATTTGCTAAGCAATAAAAGAAACTTTGTCGATTGTATTTCATAGATCTTGCTAAAATTTTGGTTTTCTTATGTTTTCTATTACAACTTATAATTAAGATGTTATCAAGGGAAAATGTTGATGTTTTAAATTTTACCAATTTTTACTAAAATTACAATAAACAAAACCTGTTTTTTAATATTTTCTATTTTTCTATTTATATCGCTTCACCAGGTAAGAAAAACAAGTAAAAAATCTTCAGTTTCTTTTGTCTTTTTTTTCTCCCAAAACGTCGTATAAAACTTAACATATTGTTACGAAATTTACCAAAGCCGACCCTGTTTCATTTCAGTACGACAGCGATCGCTGGGATATAAAAAAAGGTAGAAGGTTCGGACGGGAGAAAATAACAAAAATCGTAACTCGACAACTGTAAAATTGACACTGGATTATACTAGAGAATTCGACGCTGATTTTAAAAGGAGAACCCATCCTCGCAGCAGTTAGTTAGAAAGGACGACGAGCGTATTGGTATTGTTATTGTGAATCAGCTGTTCTGTATAATTTGATGCAAATAAGGTTCTAGAAAAGTGAAAGTGAATATTAGTTTTATAATTTTAAATTGAACCCCCGGACTTTACAACAAATTTGGTGATCAGAAGTAGAGGATTAAGTGCAGTTAAAATCGTAATTTGATTTATGACTCGTAGTATGGAAAAAATGGACGAGACTACCAAAAAATAGTCAAGCAGGTTACGGAGGGACTAGATGAAAAAATAGCCCAGATTCTAGAAAAACGTGACAAGACAGAGAAACAACATATAGAAGAAATTCAACAAAGGTTAGTAAAATCTTTTGATGAAAAAATTAAAATAGAATTAAAAAATCTTGACACTACGATGGATGAAAAACAACATAATTTAATTGAAGGATTGTTCCCGAAATTTGAATTAACCAGACAAAATGATTTTAAAATATTTGAACAAAAACAAGATCAAATTGAATTAAAACGACAAAATGATTTTAAAGTATTTGAAGAGAAACAAGATCAAATCGAATTAAATCGACACGAAACTGAACAAAAAAGACAACTGCAATTCGAACAATTAATCCAAATAGTAGGACAGGTTAATGAAACAGTTAATGAAAGAATGCAAATAGTTCAGTCAGATATAAAAGAGATAAATGATGACATTAAGACCATAAAAAATACCGCTGATACTCTTGAAACAAAAGTAGATGATCTCGATTCCATCCAAAGCCAGATAAAATTTGAAATCAGTTCAATTCACGACACAGTTCAAGTTCAAATCAGTTCCATCAAGCAAACAGTACACAGTGAAGTACAAGATAAAATCAGTGCCATCCAAAATAAACTAGAAACAGAAATTTAAAAAATGCAACAGAACTTACAGCGAGGAAAATACCAGAACACCGTGAGTACCAAAGGTTCCGTTAGTAAACCACCCACATTTGATGGCAGCTCATCTTGGCCCATGTATAAACGGCAATTTGAAGCCGTGGCTACAGCTAATGGATGGGATAACCAAGAAAAATCCACGTCTCTGGTAATTTCGTTAAGAAATCCGGCCCTAGATCTCCTCCAAAGCATTCCAGTCGATAAACAAGGCAATTTCGACAAGATTATCGCCATCCTAGAAAAAGGATACGACAATCAATCCTTAAGCCAGCTATACCAAGTCCAACTGAGTGGAAAAACGCAAAAATCCGGTGAAAGCCTCCAAGAATTCGAAGCAGGGATTAGACGGTTAGTCCACTTGTCCTACCCAGACCTGCCAGAGGAAACGAAAGACCAGTTGGCCACACAGAATTTCATAAACGGCATCAGAGATGTGGAAGTACAAAGAAATTTAAGTCTGAGTGGCGTCAAGAAGAGTAATGAAGCTCTACTTCGGGCTTTGGAAGTAGAGGCCGTTATGAACATGTCCAAGCCGAGGATCTGAGCAGTTTTTTTCAACCAGGAAGAGTCAGAGTCACCATTTCAAGCGCTGCAAAATATTAGAACGGTCACAAAGAACTGGCACCAGAGGGTCATGTTACCGCTGCGGATGGACAGGACACTTCCAACGTGATTGCCGAGTGAGGCTACCTGAAAGATCACTGACCAGGGGTAACCAATAGAACAGCCACATGTCCAGGGACCGTCAGCCAGTCAGCAAAAGGGGGGCGAATGTTGACTGACCCTCCACCAGCCCCCAAAACGTTATCCATCCGGGGATTTTGCCGAGATAGCGGCAGTCTAGTGATCAGAGGCACCATCAACGGGCGAGCAGTTACCATCACCATCGACACCGGCGCCGCTGTGTCCATTGCCAAGTTCAGGGTTTTGAGAGCATCAGAAATTCGGCCAGATGCCAATAACATCCAGCTCAAAACAGTCACCGGCGAGTCCATGTCAATACAGGGTGAGGCAGATGTCGTGCTACAGATAGGGGACAACATGATCCGGCATAGGGTCCTGGTAGCGAATATTGAGGACGATTTTATACTGGGTATGGACCTAATTAGCCAGCAAGGATTTATGTTCGACCCGAGATATGATGTTCTTCGGTTCCTAAATGAGGAATTTGTATTGACACAGCCCGTCAACAGTTCAGTTACCTCCATAAAAATTGTGGCAAAGTCTTCAGCTAGAATTCCAGGTCGAACGGAACAGATTATTCATGGGCAGCAATCCTGGGAGCTATAGTTAAAACCGGACGAGATATACCAATCAGAGTCCTGAATTTGTCCAATAACGACATCAGAATTGCCAATGGTCAAGAGATAGCTTGTTTCGAGCCAGTAGAGGCCATCATCAATTACGTCGGTGAAGGAGACAAGGCCCAGTAAAGAGTTCCTACAACAGTTTGCTGACCATTTGACACACCTGACACCAGAAAACCAGAAGAAAGCCAAGTAATTTATCACAAAGCACTGGCAAATTTTTAACAGTCAAAATGGATCCACCGGTCGCACCAACATCATCCATCATCGAATAGATACCGGAAAGGCTCACCCCATCAGAATACCACCTAGACGACTACCAATGGAGCAACAACAGGCAGTCGAGGAAAACATCGAGTTCATGTTACAAAATGGAGTTATTGAGCCATCCATCAGCCCATGGTCTGCTCCCGTCGTGCTAGTTAAAAAGAAGGATGGAACCACCAAATTTTGCGTGGATTACAGAAAGCTAAAAGATGTCACGAAGAAAGACAGCTATCCACTACCCTGAATCGATCACACTTTGACGACACTAGCAGGCTCCCGTTGGTTGGAAAAGACAGCGTTCTCCACCAGCAAAAGGCTGGTTCAGTTCACGGTCATGCCCTTTGGGTTATGTAATGCACCCGCTACATTTGAGAGGCTAATGGAGTATGTACTAAGCGGGTTAACATGGAGGACGTGCTTAGTATACCTCGACGAATTCTAGTCATGGGTCAGACATTCGACGACCATCTGAAGAACCTGGGCGAAGTATTCTCCAGAATTAATAACGCCAACCTGAGACTCAATCCGAAGAAGTGTTCCTTGTTCCAAAAAGAAGTAGAGTTTTTGGGCCACGTCGTTTCCGAGTCAGGAATCCGCACCAACAAGGACAAGATAGAAGCGATCCGTTATTGGCCAGTCCCGAGAGACAAGCATGAACTGTGAACTTCTTCTACTACAGGCGATTTGTTGAGGGATTTGCCACCATTGCCGCGCCTCTACATCGGCAGACCACTGAGAAAGAGACCTTTCGTTTGAATCAGGATTGCGAAACATCATTCAGACGACTGAAGGCAGCACGTTCCAGTCCAATCCTAGCCTTTTCTACACAGTCCGGCAAGTTCATTTTAGACACCGACACCAGCAACACAGGTTTGGGGGCCGTCCTATTCCAGGTGCAGGATGGTGTAGAGAGGGTGATCGAGTACTACAGCCGTGGATTCTCGAAACCGGCAAGAAATTATTGCGTCACCAGTAAAGAACTTCTTGCAATAATAAGGGTTGTAGACCATTTCCACAAATACCTTTATGGTCTTCATTTCTTAATCCGAACAGATCATGCCGCACTCAAATGGCTACTGGACATGAAGACACCGGAAGGACAACTGACCAGGTGGATGGAGAAACTACAGCAATACGATTTCAAGATGGAACACCAAGCCGGCCGTTTGCACAATAATGCCGACGCCCTATCCAGAAGACCCTGTAGAGCAGAATGCGGAGATTTTCTGAAGACGGAACAGCGAGAGGGTATCTCCATCAGGCAGATCCGAGTGGCAGGTCAATGAAGACTGGACAACGGAACAGTGCATCCAGGACCAAATGGCTGATCCAGACATCGAACCAATCTTGTCACTCAAAACGAGAGAGGCACCCAGGCCACGATGAGACGAGGTAGCAGATACTCAGGCGTGCTGAAATCGCTATGGGCTCAGTGGGACTCTCTGAGTAGACAATGGAACGCTCACGCGAGTTTAGGAAAGCGCTGATCGAAGACGTCAGAGCTGGGTGCCGCAAATGTGCCACCTGTGCAGCCAGTAAGGGCCCGAAGACGGGGACCAAGGGCAAAATGCAGCAGTACAATGTGGGCGTCCCATTTGAGAGAATTGCCATTGATGTCGCCGGTCCGTTTCCCGAGTCTGAGAGGAGGAACAAATACATTCTGGTTGCAATGGATTACTTCAGCAAATGGCATGAGGCATCCGCGATACCCAACCAAGAGGCAACCATGGTAGCGACGGTGCTAGTAGAACAACTATTTAGCAGGTTTGGCGTCCCGATTGAACTACATTCAGACCAGGGGCGTAACTTCGAATCGAATGTATTCCAGAAAGTTTGCACGATGTTGGGGATCAGAAAAACGAGAACAACACCATTGCACCCACAGTCAGACAGAATGGTGGAAAGATTCAACAGGACCTTGGAACAACACCTATCCAAGGGCGTCAGCAATAACCAGAGTGATTGGGATAAACATATTCCCTTATTCCTGTATTCTGCCGTACATAGTAGTACAGGCGTGACCCCAGCCAGGGTCCTATTCGGAAAGGAGCTGCGATTACCCTGCCATTTGGCATTTGGCTCCCCCGAAGAACCTTCTCAAGACATCGACGATTAGGCCGACTAGCTCCGACATAACATGCTGGCAATACATGAATTAATTTTAATGATCTCGTTGTTTTGCTTACACCATACCCCTCTGGTTCCTATCTATAACTATTGGCAGGATTTGAAATTCAAACCCTGGATATCTTTTGCCGACTTCCTCTAGGAAAGGGATTGTACTGTATTTCATCCTCTTCAGTTCGTAACTCGTTGCCAAGGATCGGTTGCCTTCCCATGGTACCGCTATATCCGTTATAATCAGTTTCTTCCCCTTTGTCAGTAGGAGGTCCGGAATTAAGAACTCCCCAGTATTACAACGGAAGCGTGGTTCACTTACCGAGCTCCATCTCTTCTGCTCGGTCGCTTCCGTTAGCTTCTTCGCCACCGCGTTATGCCTAGCAATTCTCCGGTTGTGAGTGACGTAGCAACCCTGCAGAACGTGACATAGGGATTCGATTTTTCCGCATCCGGCTCTGCATCTTCTGAGATGGGGCGGATTAGATGGTATGCCTTTGGTTGGCAGCATGTTGGCCCTCAGATGTATGGCCTTAATATAGGCGGTTCCGGTCCATTTTGGTGGGGGGTTGTCAATCTACCTCGAGGAAGCCTGATGGTCGGCAAATTGGTAAGTGCCATTACCACTATATGAGTTATTGAGGATTTGGCATAGGTGACTGTTGATCCGGTCTTTGGTGCTGAGTCCCATCGTTAACCATTTTTGAGAAGCGCTCTTGTGTTTTGGCAAAGCCGATGCGTGGGTTGTTCGGGATCTCTTCGGCGATGTTCGCGATGTTCTTAAGGCGATTCAGCATAATCACGGGGATCCTAAAAGTAAATTGGAAGATCCCCAGTCCTCTATAGCGTTTTCCGGCATGGATAAAGGCATTGACAGTCGGGGCTGGCAGGTGGAGAATCTTCTTAATTGCCGACCGGACGAGTTTGTCTGCTTTACCAAGTAGCTCTGCCGATACTTTATTATTTTGTAATCCGTTTATCCATTTTGGGATCAGATAGGTCTGCAGGATTGCCAGCTTCTGGTGGGGTTTGAGGGGACTCTTCGTAATGTTAGTAAGCTGTTTGGCTAGTACGTCGGGCGATGGTAAGTTTGCTCCGATGGCATTGTATTTTAGGCCTAGGTACTTTAGATAGTCTATCCCCATTTGTCTGATAGGCATGCCATTAATGTAATACATGCTCCTTGTTACGGAGTATAGTTTCTTCTTGGCTGGTACGATCCTGACCGTAATTGCGCTACACTTTTGAGTATTTAAGGCCATACCCCTTTTTGAAATAAAATCATTGCAAGTGGCCAGTAGCTTCTTCATTCTATTGGGGTTGTCACTCAGAAGTACCAGGTCATCTGCATACGCAAGGCATGGGACATGTTGGCCCTCTCCCACGTCCAGTCCTAAGGTGGTGTCTAATTGGTCGACTAGCTCGTCCAAGACCAAATTAAAAAGATGGGGGGAGAGTGGGTCACCTTGCCGGAGTCCTCTGCGCATGTTAGCCGAGCCTATTTCTTCAGTACCACAGAATATGGAAGTGCTCGCCCCCTTTAGCGATTCACAGATATAAGATATTAGTTTCCGGTGCACTTTCATTCTTTCCAAGGCTCTTTTTATACTGTTATGGGAAACGGTATTAAAGGCGTTCTGAATGTCTAATGTGACGATGGAGTAAGGTTTGATGTTTTCCCTTCGGTTCTTGATGGAAAGCTGTAGTATAGTGTTATTTGTTAGACATCCATCACTTTCAGTATTGTATCTGGTTTATGGGTATACTTCTAGGCCTTCTAGCAATAATCCTGTGGTAAATCCTGAGGATCAGAGATGAGTGGGTAATTGGTCTCCAGTTAACAATGTTATTCACATTGTCCGGTGTTTTTGGTATTAGAACAGTTCTGCATACCTTGAAACTTTTGGACACATATCCCAAGAACAGCATGCTGTTAAAAAGTATGAACAGTTTACGGGGGCCTATTCTCTTTATATCTTTAATCCCAACGTGGTCCGGACCCCTACACAGGGATCTTGTGTTGTTGATTCTCTCACTGATTTCCTCTGATATAATTGGAGAGTACATAGACGAGCCATCTGCATCTTGCTTGGTAACTACCGGTTCCTGATCCTTCACCGACTCCCTTTCGAAGACCCCTTGGAAATGGCTGAGTATATCTTCAGCTGGAGGCGTTACCATGGATTCACTGAGGGAATGTCCCTCAATGATCTTATTTGCCAAAAGTTTCCTATTGGCGGAAAAAGCTTGTTGGGCTAGCTTGAATTCGAGGGCCCTTTTATAGTTTCGTATGTAGGGACCTCGGACCTTCGAAATTGGAGCCCGGTTGGTTTTAGGGCGGTTGACTCCGTTCAGGTTGGTCATTAGGTAATATCGAATGCAATTGGGGTGACTTATAGGTGAAAAGACTATAAGTAAAAATCTCTAAAGGAGAAATGTAGAGTATATGCTCCCTGACTATTCGAAGAAAATGGCACGAAAAGATAAGTGTAAATGTGTAAAATCAGATATTAATAGCAGCAAGACAAAACAGAGATATTAAATTTTATTTTATTATGGTAGAAATCTGGCTAGAACTGATGGTTAAATGTTTAATCTGATAATAAAAGAGATATAAAGATGCACACATATCGAATATCTTTAAATCTTGCGAATCTCCAAATGCGCGCCACTACTATAGTTAAAACCGATTCATAATTATATAAAGAAAATAAGTCCCACGATTCACTATACCTTGAGTTGATTCTGTCGTGTATTCATCGGCTGCAGATTTGCGCCGGGTAGATATGGTTTTGATTCGTTGTTCGCAGTGGTTTCCGATATGCATATGGTAATATATTTGGAGTTGGATCGCTGTGGCGAGGTGATAGTGGTTGCAGTGGTTTGAATGGAAATGTATTTAATGGTTTACAGGTATATGTTTGTTGACTGTGGCACTTTTTAACATGGGTTTTTGTCCTTTATTGTTAGAATAATGAAATGCGATGCTGGCGTGTGTTCCTTCTAATTAGGTGCCTTTACCTTTTCTCTAAATTGCCGGGATAGGTGATTCTTGTTAATTTTTGGAGTTCCGTTGTACTCGTTTTCTGCCTAATCACTCTCGCACTAATAGCGTAATTTATCTTACTTTTACACGTTTCTCCTTGATATGATGTTTTAAATGCAATTTCTGCTTTTATTTTCGGGAATTTATGTTTGATTTTCGTACGATTGTATTCACCGTTGTTACTTGCACCTTCTATTGCACTTTTGCACTGGAATTAACACTGATTTACTGCCTTTATTGTGGTTTTAAGCAGGAGCGTTCAAAAACACGTCCGATACTTTTCCCCCCCAAATCCCCATGTCCAAATCCCCAAAGCTTACACCCGCCTGGAATGGTCCATACGAGGTGGTCAAGAGGCTTAATGACGTCGTCTACCGGATCCGTCAAAACCCCAAGGCTAAGTTGAAGGTGGTCCATTTAGATCGACTTGCTCCCTACCATGGAGAGGATGTTTCTGATCGGGACGATCAGAATGAAAGGGGCAGTGTTACGAAATTTACCAAAGCCGACCCTGTTTCATTTCAGTACGACAACGATCGCTGGGATATAAAAAAAGCTAGAAGGTTCGGACGGAAGAAAAACATCTCAATCATAACTCGACAACTGTAAAACTGACACTGAATTATATTAGAGAATTCGACGCTGATTTTGAAAGGAGGACCCATCCTCGCAGCAGTTAGTTAGAAAGAACGACGAGCGTATTCGTAATGTTATTGTGAATCAGCTGTTCTGTATAATTTGATGTAAATAAAGTTCTAGAAAAGTGAAAGTGAATATTAGTTTTATAATTTTAAATTGAACCCACGGACTTTACAACAATATGATATACCATTTTATTGGTCTTTCAAATATAGTTGATGATGGTCCAGCAGAAACCAAACGTAGCAGTGAAGATTTGATGACGCCTTATTGTGTAGAAGTATGTGTCAAAAAACTTTTTCCTTTGCCATTTATTGATATTGTAATGTTTTTATTTTCACACACGGGTTCTGTTCAGTTCTTGGATTTATTTAAAAACACAGTCCAACTCACTCTAATTTATTTCCACTAATTTAACACAATTTATGTTCACAGTAACTATTAAATTTTATCTTAACTATACAATACGACCGTCGAAAACTGAATGCCTCCTATCGCCAGCTGTCCATATTTATATATTCCTCTCCGAATTGTCTGGTAAGTCCACGAACCATCGGGAAACTCTTTCATGTTCTGGAAGCTTTAAGGGAATTCCCAGTAACGGCAGCGGTCGGCCTGTTGAGAGACGAAACATTTCGGATTCCCAGAAGTGTCGCAATAATGTCCAAGGCCGTAGCCAGTGAGGGGGGGCTGGGGTTTAACCCCCCCCCGAAATTTTGGAATATTGGGTTTCAAGATTCAATTTTAACCAAATAATCATCTTTTTCATGTTTTTTTTATATTTATACATTTTTATATATCCTGGATATATATGAATAATACAGATTTTGCAGTACCAATCAGTCCACCACCAATCAAAAAAATTTATCAACCCCCCCCCCGAAAATATTGTCCAACCCACCCGGAAAAAAATTTCTGTCTACGGCCTTGATAATGTCCCTTCCTCGAATTGGTTGATGGCCGTTGCACCAGCTGTCGGATGAATTCTCGTAACATTGCCCCCTCCTTAAGACCATTTCGTCCCGGAATGTTCCAGAATCCTTCCTGGTGTGACGATATTTGCAGGCATCTCCATTTCGACAACGGGAAGTTTGGTAGAAGTAACAGTCAACGGTCTTCGAATCTGGGCTGCGAGTATTGAGATAGTCAGGATGTCGACGCCACTGAATCGAAAGATTGTTTCCATCATACTTCTCAACACCCTCCAATTCAGTCCATCCAACCTGCAGTCTATCTTTAGGACCGCCAATTTCATCAGATTCTTCACCATCATCACATTCCTCAATTCTACCAGAGTCTTCAAAAGATCGCTATATGTTGGCTTGTCCTGTGAGAATGTTTTCGTTACCAAATAAAAAATGTCTCTGGTACCCACTGGTTGTTTATCTTCGAGATGAAGGACCTTCCCTACCACTGGATCTTGCTCCCGTAGCTTTTGGAACTGGCCGTACTTTTTGGCAAACACGTTGGCTATTCCTCTCGACATCCGGAGATCTCGAGCCACACAATGAGTCAGGGCATATTGTATGGGCACCTCAAACAGGTCACGGGGTTCCTCTCTCGTTACGTCGTGCTGCACTTTCTGCCCATTAGAGTACAGTGCTATAAATTGTTCGAAGGTCATCTCGTCATCGGGTGGTTGAATACTGCGGACTTGGGCTTGGTCAACTTCGCCGTCTTGACTTCCGGCATAAGGGGCTAACCTGTTGAAAGGTACCACCTTTGGCTTTCCTCGAGGCAGCTTTTTTATTCTGTAGACAACATCGTTGATTTTCTTCCCAATTTGGTACGCCCCCTCCTAAGATCTCTGTAGCTTGGGCGAATATCCACGACGACGTTGCGGGTTATACAACCAAACAAGATCATCAACTTGGAATTCTCCGCCCTTGGCTTTGATGTCGTAAGCTTCCTTCATTCGGGCGCTTGCATTCTCGATGTTTAACCGGACTCGTTCATGGATGTCGTTCATCTTTTGACGTAGCTGGCTGACATAGTCTTCACCTGCGGTCTCTTCTCCTGGGGGACATCCAAACTTCAAATCGCATGGTAGTATTAATTCTCGTCCCATGATAATACTAGCCGGGGTCTGACCCGTGGGCTCGTGCACAGAGAAACGATATGCTATTAGAAACAAGTGCAGATACTAGTCCCAGTCTCTTTGGTTTCCATCGGATTGCGGATGTAATGTTGTCGTCCGTGTTTTATTGATCTTCAAGAGCTTGCAGACGTCTTGGAAAAGAGTAGACTCGAAATTTCTACCTTGGTCTGAATGCAACTCCAAGGAAACACCAAAAAGACTGATCCATTTCTTGACAAGGACATCAGCAACATTTACTAAAAGAGTCCATCACCACTACAATGTATTTATTTCCAGAGTCGGATTCAGGAAATGGACCGGCAACATAAATGGCTACTCTTTCGAATGGCGACTGACCACGTTATATTGCTTCATGGGAGCTTTTGGTCGCTTCTGAGGCCCATTACTTGCTGCACAAACCGTACATTTCCGGCACCACTTCTTAACGTCTACTTGGCAGTTTACCCAATAGAAGCGTTCTCTCAACTTCTCCAGGGTTTTCGTTACTCCCAGATGTCCTCCAGTTGTACCATCATATAGTTCTCGTAAAGCCTCTGGTCTCCTATTTCTTGTAACTACAATCTGTTTTCTGTCGTTTCCCTCCTCTGGAGTTTCTAGGACGCGCTTCAGAAGACCATTTTCCCAGGATGAGGGAGTTCCACTGAGCACAGTACGACTTTATGGTTGCAGAGTATCGGGAAATCTCCTGCCACGTAGGTTTGCGCTCTTCTTCCTTCCACCGGATAACCTCTTTCAAATCTGGATCTAATTTCTGGTCATCGATGGCGGTAGTTCTACAGAAAACAGCCCCTTTTTCTTCAGCTCGCTGACAATGTTTGCAATCATCAGGGCATGGTCTCCTCGATAGGGTCAGCATTCGTATGGCTTGTTCCAGCTCAATGTTCAGTCTCGAAGTCGAATTCTTGCAACTGCTCAATCCATCTGGCCACTTGTCCTTAGGGCTTTTTAAACTGCAAGAGCCACTTCAGTGCTGCATGATCAGTCCTCAGGAGGAATCTTCTACCATAGAGGTACTTGTAGAAATGTTCTACCCCCTATACCACAGCCAAGACTTCCCTGCGAGTAACGCAGTAATTCCGTTCAGGCTTGCTCAAGGTCTTGCTGAAGTATCCGATGACTTTCTCCTGGCCTTCTCGGATCTGCGAAAGCACAGCACCAATTCCGACATTGCTTGCGTTTGTATCCAAGATGAAGTTCCCCTCTGGTAAAGGATAACTTAAAATGGGGGCACTCGTCAATGCTCTTTTCATTGTCTCGAATGATCGCTGAGATTCCTCGTCCCACTGGTACTGCACCTGTCTTTAGGTATTGGCCACTCTTGGACAGCTTTGATCTTCTGTTTATCAACAGCTACTCCTTCTGTAGAAACCACATGTCCAAGATATTGCACCTCTTCTTGGAACAGCTGACACTTCTTCGGACTTAACTTTAGTCCGGAACTTCGAAGTAGCCGAAATACCTCCTCCAGGTTTCTCACGTGGTCTTCAAAAGATTTTCCAATGAAAGCCCTTTTAACACTGTTCCCATCAATGTTTCAAACGTCGCTGGAGCATTACACAACCCAAAGGGCATCACCGTGAATTGGTGTAAAGTCCTGAGCCGATGGTATAAGCAGTCTTTTCTCGGTCTTCTCTAGCAAATTCCACCTGCCAATAACCACTCTTCAAGTCCAGGGTGGAAACATCTTCGATCTAGCCAACGGATCTAGGGTGTCGTCTATTCTTGGAAGGGGATAACTGTCTTTCTTTGTAGCGCGGTTTAATTGCCGATAGTCCACACAAAAGCGAGTCGAACCATCTTTCTTTTTAACCCAGACAACTGGAAAAGCCAATGGCTATTGGATGGTTCAATAACGCCTTCTTGCTCCATCTCGAGGACTATCCTGTCGGCTTCGTCTCTTTTAGCTAGGGGTAGTCTTCTGGCCGACTGTCGAATAGGTTGAGCGTCCCCGGTTTTATGTTTCACCAGATCAGTTCGTCCTCTTTTTCCGTTCCCTACATCAAAAATATCCTAGTAGTTTCTAACGATGTCCCTCAATTTTGCTTTATGGTTTTATGGTTTGGTTTAAAATTCTTGGATGAATCGGTGATTAGTCTTTCCAGTTCCTCACATAGTTTACCTGGTGGTATTTCTGCATGCTGTGTGCTTCTGACAACAGAGGAAACTGTTGAACAATGACCCAAAATTGTTCCTTTCTTTAGCACAACCCAGTAATGATTCAGGTTGATTACTCTTACTGGCACAATCTCCTTGGCACGAAACAGAGTCTTCCCCAGTGCGACTCGTCTGCCTACATTTCCGTCGTTGAGTTCGGGATCGAACATCATCCAGCTTTAGCTTTCCCATATAGGCAAGCATCTACAATGATTTCAGCTCTTTCTGGAACATTTACATCCTCTGCCAAGATTGCTCGAAGTATTATGTCGTCTTTCCCTTAAAGCACCACTTCTTCATTCACTCGCAGAATTCCATCTTTGAAGTTTAACTGGAATCCCTTGGAGCTCATGACATCCATTCCAATGATGACTTGGTCTTCGATGTCCGCCACTAATGCCCGATGTTGGAATGCTGTATTTCTCAAGACCATTTCAACCTGTATGTCAACATGGACTTTCGCTGCCTCTCCTGTCGCTCTTCGCAGTTGCCATTTTGTTGGTTTTATCATCGTCTCTAAAACGATGTTGGGCCATATAACTGTTTTTGTCGCACCTGTATCCAGCAGCATTGCACATTGCTTCTTATTGATAAAGCCATCTACAAAGACACTGTTAACGTGGCTACGACATATGCGTAGATAGTTGAGGCTTGTTGGCTACAGGTGGACCATGGCCCCTTCACATCAACCCTCTTTAGTTTTCTGGCGAGGAAGTCGGACCTCCGTTGCTCTCCTTGCAACGACTTCTTATGTGTCATACCTTACCACATTTCCAACATCTCAGTTGTCTTTTCTCGGTAAGGACTTCCTCTATTATCTTTCTTACAGAGGCTTCGTCGTTTCCGCCATCTTCTGATTCTCCGTCAACAATTCGGACTCTGACTTGATCTCTGCAGGTATTTTTCGCTGCCTCGAATTCTAGCGCTCGAGCAAGTGCATCCACTAATTGAGTCGGTCGAGCTAGTGTTAAAGCTTTTCTGGCTTCGTTGTCCCGCAGTCCATCTAAAAACGCTTGTACTGCTAACCTTTCTATCACATTTTCCGGTGTTGCTGGATAAGCAAGGCGAACTAGACGGGCAATTTCAGCTTCAAACTCCTGTAGGGATTCATTTAATCTCTGGTGGCGATTTTTCAGTTGGGAGAGATAAACATGCAAATGGGTTTGTCCATACCTCAGTTCTAAATGTTTGAATAGTTGATGGTAGTCTTCTTGCTCCGAGGTATTCGATGTTTGTAAGATATCTGTAGCGTCCCCTCTTAAGGCTAGGGTTAATGCGATTGCCTTCTCCTCTGCCGACCATCCGTTTAGCTTAGCTGCAGCCTCGAATTGCCACCGATAATTAGTCCATGACGATTTTCCATCAAATTGCGGAGGTTTCATCTTGTGTCTTGTTCCCTCGAGGCCAATTTTCGAATTCACTACTTACATACTATTTCTGCTTTCGGTCTTTGGTGGAGCTTCTCCCCTTTTTTTGCCACTACCTGCTTTTTTATTTTGGTGATCTCGCCCTCCATTATCTGTTTTAACTCTTCTGTGCGGATCTCGTTTTTAACTCTCGTCTAACTCAGCTCTTCAACTATTGAATGCTTTAGTTCTTCGATCCGGGTATCATATTTGACCGTCGTCTGCTTCAGATCTTCAATCTGGGCTTCATATTCGACCATTGTCTGCTTTAGCTCTTCCATCCGAGCTTCATTCTCCGCTATTTTCTCTTCTAGCATTTCTGAATTTTTCTCTACGATGTTTTTCAAATTTTCCTCTAGGGATTTAGAATTTTCCAGTAATTGGGCTTCTAAGAATTCCTTCAAGGTTTTAGAATTTTCTATTAGTCTGTCTTCTAGGGCTTTAAAATTTTCTAGTAATTTATCTTCTAAAGCCGCTTTCTCAAGTTTGCAGAATTTTCTAGCAATTTGTCCTCTAGCGTCTTAGCATTTTCTACTAATTTATCTTCTAAGGACTTGTCTTGTAATGTTTGTAGCTTAACCTCTAAAGTCTTAGAATTTTCTAGCAATTTATCTTCTAAGAAATCTTTCATGATTTTAGAATTATCTTGTAATGTTGTAGTTTATCTTCTAAGGCCTTTTACAAGTTTTTAGAATTGTCTTCCATTTGTTTTAATAGCATGCTCATGTCCCCAGTACCAGAAATCTCAAACAAATAAGTATCGGGATCTTTACCTTCATTTATTAGAGCATCTCGTAGTCGTTGTACTAATTCACTTTTCTTTCCACTAATTTCTAAATCCCTTCCCTCAAGTTCTTTTTTTTAGATCCGTCACTTTTAATTGGTCCAAAGTCACTGTTTTAAACATTGTTAGTCTATTTATTTATCACTTCAAAGTTCTACAAATTCACCCCACACCTGACACCACTGTAGTGTTTTTCTTTTCACACACGGTTTCTGTTCAGTTCTTGGATTTATTTAAAAACACAGTCCAACTCACACCAATTTATTTCCACTACTTTAACACAATTTATATTCAGAGAAACTACTATTTACATTTTATCTCAACTGTACAATACGAGCGACGAAAACTGAATGCCTCCTATCGCCAGCTGTCCATATTTATATATTCCTCTCCGAATTGTCTGGTAAGTCCACGCACCATCGGAAAACTCTTTCATGTTCTGGAAGCTTTAAGGGAATTCCCAGTAACGGCAGCAGTCGGCGTGTTGAGAGACGGAAATTTTCTGATTCCTAGAAGTGGCGGAATAATGTCCCTTCCACGAATTGGTTGATGGCCCATTGCACCAGCTTTCGGATGAATTCTCGTAACAATATTTTTTTTAATTAAAACGTGAATGGTAAATAACAAACATCACATGTTTGGTTTTTCTTGTATAACTTGAGAAAGGCAACCGTAATTTTTTTTTAAGTTTTCGAATGGTATCTGAACTACACAACTTCCCCATTTAATCGTATTTGTATCTCTTAGCGTACATATATTTGCTTTTCCTCTCATGAGTAACCGTAAAATTGCATAACATGTTGATCTGTATTAAAAACTGCATCAAAATCAGAAAAATAAAAAAGATATGTAAAACTTACCACACACCACGCCCTGATATATACCTCCCAAATTTAATAATTTTCCCTTGCCTGTAAGTTTAAAACAATTTGATTTCGGAATTTCCAAAACAATTTCCAATACTACGCCACTGTTCCTCAGAATCACAACAAGGTAAAATATTTAACATTAGATCATGTACCTTCTAGATATAGCCTGTCATGCACAAAATCGTGGCAATGCTAGAAAGAGAGGACAATTGAGACAGTAACAGGCTATTTCACTTATTGGGTTGAAGCAGCTAATCGTATTTCATTGGAAGCAGCTCCCAACCGAGTGAAATAGCTTCTTACCCTCTCTATTGCTCTCTCTCTCTTTAGTCTTACCATGACATTTGTGCACTGCAAGCTATCTACAGAAGGTACATGCTCTAAGTATTTAACCGAGTGCATCGGCTTTGGTAGTTCATATAATCGAATCACAAAATGAAAAAAGAAATGTCAATGTTGGTTCCTTCCATGAATTTGGGAAACCAAAAAGCTTAGAATCCCAGGCTTGGACCACAGATCATACAAAGAGAAGCTTGGACTCCAAGCCCAAAAAGAAGAAGAAAGTACTCCTGTGTTTGATCTGTGGAAAGTACTGAGAGTAGGGCCATCTTGTAAAATTCAACAAAAATTGTATTTTTAATTGTTTTTGCACAAAATGGTAATTTTTAATTGACTAAGTTTATCCACAAAAATTTAAAAATGTTCGGAAACTTTGTAAGTTTAAATAAGTACCCAAGTTTTAGTTAGTAACTAAATTTTTATATTTCAGTTTACTTTTATTATTGGAGTCTATGCAGGCATATACATCAGCCAAAATTATGATGTAGGTATTATTTTATATCTATATCATTATTTAAAATAGTACAAAAAAAATGAAATGTAGTGGCAGATGAAGTGATGTAGATTATTTGTCTTTCAGATTCCTCGAGTAGATGATCCAGCAGCAATATATCGTAAAATAAAGGATTTCGCTGATAGACATAAAAAGGAAGAATAGTGAGTTATTAAATAGCTAAAGATATATCCCTATAAAGTAAATGATCAGCAGGAATAATCCTAAATTGGAAGCAAAAATATGTATACATACAAAAGTATGCTGTAATTTTAAAATAGAATTTCATTTAGGTACATGATGTATATAGTAATTAGCAATATATGTGTAAATGTTTATTTTAAAAACAATAAATAAATTACAAACTTATGAGAATATTACTCCAACACCTAAATATTCCTCTCTTATTGGAGGTTCAACAAATGCTAACCAGTCACTGGCATATGTAGGCAATAGCCCCATACTGTGGCATTTATATAATGCTAAGCCTATATTTACAATATTTCCAAGAACATAAACTAACATTTGTAATATTGCACTGTGTGTATCTATCATCTTAAAAGTTGCTTTGGTAGCCCAAATTGCTTGCAAAGGTCTCATCAACAGCATTCCCACCATCATTATGGGAAAAATTGAAATAGAATTTCCAGCCATGTACATTATAAAAAGATTCATTGGAACTTGCTTTAAAGGTGCTAATGCAATATCCCATGATTTTTTGATTATTAGTAAAGACACATCTGTCTTCTTTGTGACTTCTGTATTTAGCCCAACATTTGATATACTATAGCCTGGAGGTGAAGCTAAATCCTGAGAAGATATTCTGGGAATTCTACAAAATACATTTTTAATACATATACATGTTAGAGATAAAACGAGTATCTAACCTTATATTATCAAGACTCCACTTGATTCTGCGATTTTGAGGTTTATTTGACATAATTAAATAATTACGATTACGAAAATTATATACTATAAATTTTATAAATAATAAATATCTACTTTGAAATATAGGGCAATTTCTTGTTGACTTACAGTTTATACCACAGATCATACAAGTTTATACATGACATTGACGTTTTATACACACCATAGATACACACACCATAGATCATAGTTATAACCGAGAACTAGTAGAGAATATTGTTATTCGCTTAGAGCATACACATTCTTGAGGTAGCAATGCACAAAATTGTGGCAAGGCTAGAAAGAGAAGGTAATAGAGACAGTAACAAGCTATTTCACTTGGTAGGTGGAAGCAGCCAATGAACAACATGAGGATCGTATTTCAATTCGACCACGAATAAAGTAGACCAATTATACGTATACGGCTATAACAATGCAATTTTCTGGTCCTTCAACTGTAATCTAACATTTGTTATTTCAATAATAAATATTTATTAATTTGATTATCAAGAGAAAAATAAAAGATCTGGCGAGCAAAATTGGTTGCCAAACCAACCGTCTTGTGGTGCCTCTCATCTCTGAACAGGTCGAATATGCTAAAAACAATATTTTTATTTATCTTGTAAAATTTATAGTTATTGCTATATAAATAATAAAAATCTAATATAATCTAAAAATTTAATGTGTTTTTCTTCATTTTCCGTTTAGAAGATATTTCTGTATATTTTAAAATCGATCTGTTATTTAGGCCACAGATCACACAAAGAGAAATGTAGGCGCAGAAAAAACAAAATCGCACATTCTCTATTGTATGATCTGCGCTCTATTGTATGATCTGTAATCGCACATGAGTCGTTTGTCGTTTGTCAAAATTAAATTTCAGGAAATTAGAATTTCTGTTTGATGGCGCAATGTTATAGTATATTATACTTATGTGTTTACAATAAATAAGAGTAATCTCTAATCGCTATCGGTATAAATATGAAAGGTCAAATATAGTATTAATTATTTGCTGATATTAGTGAAGAAGTCAACATGAAAACGCAACACACAAAGAGCACTTCTACAAGAAATAGATTGGACAGTTTTAGTACTATTAATGAAAAACCGGTAGATGATATTTCTTTGCAGTTTTTCTATAAACCTCATACAATCACACTTTTGCTGTTTTCAACTGGAGCTTTAATATATTTTGCTTTTGTGAGGTAAGTTGGTTATTACCTAATACCTTATGTGCCAAATTATTACTTCAAACCATAGAACTCTGATTAAATAAGACCTAACTTAAAAATAATGTAGTGGAAACTTTGTTTAGGCCCTGATTTGCCGCTTTTCTTAGGTAAATCACAGTTCACCAGTCTGTTTCTGGTTCAATTGTGATATGGTTACTTTGCGATGATAAGGTTTTTAAAAACAATCTACTATGAATATTGTAAGTAATGATGAAAATTTCAAGGGTAACATCAATTTTTATCTAATATACAATTAAATATTTAAACATTCGTATTTACTAGCTTGAAAACTGGGTCATATTTTCTATTTTCTTCATTTTGTTTGCTTAATTTTTATTACACAGGTTTTAATGTAATGAATTCTCAAAGTTAGTAGTAGGTATTTGTTTTCTAAAATTTCTGACATCCTTTATAAGTTGTGGATTGGGTTTTTGTTTTTTAAGCCAGGGTAAAACACATACTTATATTTGAGATAAAATGAAATTTCAGCAGTGCAATATGCATCACCTAAAAAAAGAATCTTTTTTTTGAGGGGTAGATACCTCCCTTAACCCCGCTGGCCAGGGTGGGGTATGTCAACCAAATTAAGGGTGTTTCTAGTTTAGGTGATGCATATTGCACTGCCAGAATTTCATAATTTTATCTTAAATGTAAGTACAATTTTCACCCTGGCCCCAAGCTGAAACTCAACCAATCTGTCTTATCCAACCAATTAATGTTAAAATAAGCAATATTACAGATTTGTTATTTCTTCTACAACTTGAATGTTTTGTAAACCATTGTAAATACATCATTACATATTTTGGCATTTGTGCTAAGTTATTTTCATTTCATTGTGTGCTGACCATCTTATCATAATCATGTGTTATTCTATTCTATATATTTATTATCAAGTATATGATGCTTGATTCTTGATTTTTGTTGAAAGAGTTGTTCATCTTAAAGTATTTTTCTGAACTTAATTGAATATGTTTCTTCACCATCACACAACTGATAAATGATAACAGTTCCACCTTAAATCTTCTCAGAATAATAATAATAATATGAAGGTTGAAGGAGGAAGAGGATTGGCAGATATAAGCAAATTATTAGATCAACAAATTTCTATTTTGCATAGACATTTCTAGAAACTCACAGAATTTTCTGATCCACACAGAGTCATGTGCCTGGTTGATGACTCAACACCACTGTGACTGAGACAACAACATGTGCAATTACACCGTCAGACCACTGATCAGAGACTGCTGAAATGGAAAGAGTAGCCCCTTCATGGAAGACATATAAATGAGGTCAACCAAGATTATGTCGACAGTGCAGTGTCGAAACTACTGGTTGATCTCTTGTCATATGTTTCCTGAAACAGAAGGCTCTATATTGGCAATCCAAGATCAAGTAATTCCAACTAAGAACTATCTAAAGTACATCGTTAAAGACCCTTCTATTAACAACAACAGATGCAGGTACGGTTGCCAAACATCTGAATCTATCCAGCATATCACAGGAGGTTGTCAAGCATTCGCTGCAACTGAATACAAAGACGACACGATGCTGTGGCAAAAATACTGCACTAGGAACTAGCACTGAAACTTGAACTATCACAGATACTGACTAATCGGACTGTTGCTCACAATAGACCAAATATAGTTTTGGTAGATAAAGTCACTCTGAAAAAACTTTAATTGGCATAGCAATTCCTGAGAACAATAATATAAATATCAAGCAGGCTGAGAAAATAACCAAATATAGGGATTTGGAATTTCAAATAAAGACTCAGTGGGACATGAACTGTACCAATTGTTATGTCAACGACGGGGCTAGTCCCAAAACATCTTTTAAACAATTTAAAATACTGGGCAAACATCTTTACCAAAAAATGCAAAAAGCCATCCTGTTAGAAACAGCCCAGACAGTCAGGAAATTTATGGGAAATTGCTGCCATACATTGTATGGTCAAGTCGGGAAATAATAATATATTCATGGAATGAAGCCATTCTATTTAGGAGCTTTCATAACACATTATATAATTACATAAAATATGAAATCACTTCGCAGTTACATATTAATACTCCAGATCATATGTTAATTAGGAACATGGATTTAATTGATACTAATAATATAAGAGGCACTAATCAGATTATTCACAATTAAATCAGCTTTATCTTTTCTATGTTTCAGTTTAGTAAAATGTTACAACCTCTGTGGTCCATATATGAAATGTCCAATTTAAATGCTATAAATCTAAAATACTTCCATTGCACCTTGTGCAATAAATCTACATTACATAGACATGATTATAAGAACACCAAACAGAAGATATACTCCAATACCGACTACACAGCAGCACAGTATATGTTTTTTATAACATATAACTTTTATAGTTCTTAAAATAAAACCTAATATATATGTATGTACTTTCATTAACTTGCAGGCTGAATTGCAAATAATTATTCTTGCACTATTTACAAAAAGAATGCGTGTGCCGCGGGACCCACCATAACCACTCCTATGAAAAAGCATTACACATTTTTTGTTTATTGTAATGAAGATGCATAAAAGGCATTCACAGAAGTAACTGACTACAGAGTAGAGATGGGTAGGTCCGCTCATAATTCGGCGTTGGATCTGGATATCACTTCCAAAGATGTACAGTGCATCCCATTTTGGTTGAGATTGCCAAGTTACTCAGTTGTTATTGAAGATAGAGTCTTGCGGTTTTCACATACCTGTTCTACTTTTTTGTGAAACTCAGGATGGCTATATCAGATTTTGCATAAGTGTTTCCATTTATAAGATACAGGGCGATTTTGATAATTTATACTTTTTGGACCCCTTCTATATCTACGAAGTTATTAGAAATACTCTTGCGCTAAGAACTATGTCTAATAGAAAATTTTGCATAGAATCCAGTGGAGTACTCTTTTTTTCTGAGTATGGTTTTGAAGACACTACACAACATTATATATTTTTAAATGGAACACCCTGTATTTTATTATTTCATTGAATTCGTTATTTTTTCCCTTTAAAATAATGTATAATACAATACACATGGTATTATTAGAAATGCTAAAAAAGAGAATCAAACAAATAATTCCATATGAGATTTTATTTATTTATTTTCTTTCAGAGACACAGACAGCCTTTGGGACAATATTTGGGCAGGAGTTTTATGTTGCTGCTTCTTTTTCCTCATAATATCTGTACTGGCCTTCCCAAATGGGCCTTTCATTCGACCACATCCAGTAATATGGCGCCTGGTATTTGGATTAAGCGTTATATACCTGATGTTTTGCCTCTTTGTCCTTTTCCAAAACTATCAGACTGTTAAAAGTATAATATATTGGTTTGATCCACAACTGAAAAATTTCCACATTGATATGGAAAAAGAATATGGCGTTAATTGTTCAGATATTAATGCAGACAAAATTTGGTCCCATATGGATGTATTTGCAGTGGGCCATTTTGTTGGATGGCTATTTAAAGCCATCTTAATGAGGCACATGGGTATTCTATGGGTCATAAGCTGTATGTGGGAAATAACTGAATTTGCATTTGCTCACTTATTGCCCAACTTCATAGAATGCTGGTGGGACAGTGTAATCTTAGATGTCATTGTTTGCAATGGTTTAGGTATCTGGTGCGGCTTGAAAATATGTAAGATGCTCGAAATGCGTGAATACAAATGGGAAAGCATAAAAGACATTCAATCTACCACTGGGAAAATCAAACGAGCTATGCTTCAGTTTACGCCAGAAAGTTGGACCTCAGTTAGGTGGCTTGATCCCAAATGTTCCTATATGAGAATCTTCGCAGTATGTCAACTTGTCCTTTTTTGGCAGATGTCAGAATTGAATACTTTTTTTATTAAACATGTGTTTGAAATGCCACCTTCACATCCTTTTGTCGTAGGTAGATTGATCTTACTTGGTCTTATTGTGGCACCATCTGTTCGGCAGTATTATTCTTATACCACAGATACTACTTGTAAACGTGTGGGAACTCAGTGTTGGGTATATGGGTGTATTATGGTTACTGAGTCCTTGATTTGCATCAAACATGGTAAAGAGCTCTTTGAAAGAACACAAGTCATTAATATTGTAGTGTGGTTAATTGTTCAGTTTGTGATTTCCATGTGTTGTGTCATTGGCTGTGTAATGTACCATAAAAAATGCCCAGAACCAGTATCAAAAAAATCTAGTCCAAATAAGAAGGTTAAAATGGAAAATGGTACAAAGAATGAATAAACTTATAAATTTGAATAAAAGTGATCTTGAATATGTTCAGTTTTATACAAAGAAATAAAAGCCGAATTTATGTGACATTTAAAATAATACCTCAACGTTATTAAAGATATATGTACCTTGTAAAAAGTACCTAGTGCATCCCAGGCAGTTTTGCCTTTATTGTGTCATAATGCTCTCCATTTTTTAAATTATATGTAATATTTGCTGAAGTCTGAGATATAGAGTAATATAAATTTTGTTTTTTTTTTGTTAATATGTAACTTTTGAAAAACTTTTAATCAAGAAGTTTTAATTTATTCTTGACTGTATTGTCAGTGATCATATTCATTCCTAAGTGTTAATGAAAAAAGATGAAAATTCACTGATGTTACCAAAGATTTAATAAATTATATAAAAATTATAATGTGTTTTGTATGTTTTTCGGGTATTCATCCCATTGGGTTAGAAGTTAGAATCATGAGACAACATATAATAAAACCCAAAGAAATTCGTAACTTCCGTTATTTTAAAGGTCAGGTTGAAAATTTGACTTCGGCTACCTTCGGTCAAAAAAGCACCAGCAGGCCCTATTTTCGCTTCGGCCAGAAATCAGTCGAAGCTTTGGCTGAAGTCGAAGCATGAAGATTTGAAACTTCGCAAAAAGTTTCACTTTTATTACTTACTACGAACACAGCAATTATTAAATCTTTCAGGACAACGCGTTATAGTTTCTTTTTTCGGTTTCAGATGCTGAAGTGTGAAATACAAACTTTAAAACTGAATTTACGGTAAATAATGCAAACTCAAATTAATATTAAACTATAACACGTTTGTTCTGAAAGGTCGGATAATAACTATGTTTATTTCAAATTGGTTAAAAAATATTTTTCTCTCAAAATGGGAACATTGCAAACATCACACAAAATGAAATGCTCAGTTTTCAGTTTCAAAGCTCTAACAATATACAACAGCTATGCTCATATAATTTACTAATTTACCAATCGGATCGAAGCATCTAATTTCTATTTATAGATTGTAAAAATGCGAATAAATCAAACTGACAATTTGATACTAAAATTTTTGAGACTTGAAAAATTACAAAAACTGAAAATTACTATTTTTTAAATTTTAAACATTAATTTATTAAGAAATAAACAATTATTAACAACACTTTGTGTGTTATGCGATTTACCCTCTTCCAGAAAAATCAGTCAAACACCTGTGCATTTTCTTTGAAACAGAAAATGGCAATTTCCCGAGTGGGTATATTAAATAATTGCATTGCTTATACAGTTATATTGGGTTGTCGTATTAAGTACTGTTACCTTACTTCATTTCAACAAAGAAATACATATAGACTCTTTGATATACACATGCATACTACTAATTACTTCTAATACAATTTGCGAAGATATTGTTCATACTAAATTAACACCTTCCGTCGAAGGTTAAAGGCCGAACAATCGGCTTCGGCCAAAATCTAATCTTCCGTCGGACACTACACTTTATCGACAATCCCAATATGTATCACCTATCAGCAACACCCAAAAATAGATTCATTTAGCTCATCTGACAGCTCTGGTTACATATTGTGACGGGAATTTCTCCGATAATTCGTGGAATCGGCATTCATCCGATATTTCGGGGAACTCAAAATATTGTTCGACTGGCGCATCGAGGTCGGCGGCTTGCTTTGATGTAGTTCTCGAAGAATCTAGTCTAGTCTCGGCGGCACTTTGACGTTCTGGATAATTCCGAGAAGAAATATATAAATACGGAGAGCTGAGGAAGATTCATTCAGTATTCGATGGTCGTATAGTAAAGATCAGGTGTTTAACATAAATTGTAAATAGTTCTGTGAATATAAATTGTGTTGAAGTAGTGGAAATAAATTGGAGTGAGTTGGACTGTGTTTTTAAATAAATCCAAGAACTGAACACGAGTGTGAAAATAAAAACATTAAAGAGGTGTCAGGTGTGGTGTATATCTGGAACTTTAGAAGTGGGACATAAATAGACTGACAATGTTTAAAAACGTGAACTTGGACCAATTGAAAGTGACTAATTAAAAAAAAGAACTGGAGGAAAGGGATTTAGAAATTAGTGGGAAGTGAATTAATACAATGGCTACGAAATGAATAATAATCCCGACACTTATTTGTTTGAAGTTTTTGGCAATGGAGACATGAGTATGCTATTGAAAAAGTTAGAAAAAAAAATTAAAGAAACATTACAAGACAATTTGCTAGAAAGTCCTTACAAGATAAGCTAGAAACATTACAAGAAAATGCTAAAACCCTAGAAGATAAATCGCTAGGAAATTCTATAAACTTGAAAGCGGCTTTAGAAGACCAATTAGCATAAAATGCTAAAACCCTGGAAGACAAATTACTGGAAAATTCTAAATTCTTAGACGAAAATTTGAAAACCATGGTACAGAAAAATTCAGAAATACTAGAAGAGAAAATATTCGAGAATGAGGCTGGGATGGAAGAGCTAAGGCAAACAGTGGCCGAAGAGTCAAACATGAAACACGGATAGAAGAGCTAAAACGGATAATGGAGGGTGAGATTAGCAAAATAAAAGAACAAGTTAGCACAATACAAAGGGGAGAAACACAATCAAAAACCGAAAGCAGAAATAGTCCAGAAGTAGTGGATTCAAAAATTGGCCTCGAGGGGGCAAGACACAAAAAGAAACCTCCCCAATTTGATGGAAAATCGTCATGGGCTAATTAGAGCCGCCAATTCGAGGCTGCAGCAAAGTTAAACGGCGGCAGAGGAGAAGGCAATAACACTAACCTCATTTTAAGAGGGGATGCTACAGATATTTTGTTTAAATGCCTCTGAGCAAGAAGACCACGAACAACTGGTCAAACATTTAGAACTGAGGAATGGACAAACCCATTTGGAGCACGATTATCACTCCCAACTGAGAAATCTCCACCAGAAATCGAATGAATCCTTACAGGAGTTTGAAGCAGATATTGCCCGTCTGGTTCGCCCTCCTATCCAGCCACACTGGAATATATTATAGAAAGGTTAGCAGTCTAAGCGTTTTTGGATGGACTTCGGGACCACGAAGCCAGACAAGCATTGACACTAGCTCGACCCACTCAATTAGTGGATGCACTGGCTTGAGCTCTGGAATTCGAGGCTGCGAAAAATACCTGCAGAGGTCAAGCCCGAATCCGAATCATTGAGGGAGAATTAGAAGATGGCGGAAATGACGAACCCTCTGTGTTGCGTTCCCGCAATTTGTTTAGTGTATTGTTTAAATTTGATTGAATTACTTCATTGATTTTTAAACTTCTGCACCTTTTCCAAAACCTTCCGTCGCGCTAATGCTAATTTTAAGTGTTTTTTGCGTGTAAAATAAAGACAGTATTCGTTATTCGTGTATTGACTTCCGAGCTATTCGTATGCTTTTGATTCCGTCTTAAGACGCCCGCTTTTTGTTGTTATTGTGTTACGATTTCGCTAGTTATAGTTCCGGTCGTAACAACCGCTAAACCGCTTTCATTTTGTTTCTTTTGTGTTTACAAAAGCGCATCATTTGTTTGTTAAACCCGCATTTTTTTTGTTTGCTCAATCAATAAACATTACGTCGCTATTTTTTGTGTAACGTGTTGTCCGGACGAAGCTCTAAAACAGTTCCTGCAGCTGCGGGGCTAGCCTCTGAAGAAAGAAGAACCAAGGAAAAACCACCTGCAGGGCTTCGACTTAAAAGGTCAGTGATTAACTTTTATTTGGTGATTTCATTTACGCGACGGCACGTGTTTTATTGATTGTTCCGCTAAAGGCCCTTCGTCAATTACATACTAGCATTGAACTAAAACCGCAACATCTAATTCGTACATTTTTTTTTGGATATTATATGTAATGTGCCATCGAAGACATTTCACTCTGTAAGCAAGATAGTAGAGGAAGTCCTTCCAAAGCAAAGACTAATCAGATGTGGGAAGTGTCGTAAGGTAGAGCATACCCAAAGTCGTTGCAAGGAGATCAACGGAGTACTCACTTCCTCGTCGGGGAAACAAAAGAAGGCCAATCTAAATTGACCATCGTCGATCTATAGTCAACAAGCCCCAACTATCAACGCATATGTCGCTTCGCTACGCCACCACGTTAACAGTGTCTTTGTCGATGGCCTTATTAATAAGAAGCAATGTGCAATGCTGCTGAATACTGGTGCGACGTAAACATCATAAGGCCCAACATTGTGTTAAAGGAGACAATGACAAAGTGGCAACTGCGAACAGCGACAGGAGAAGCAGCTAAGGTCCATGGTGAAATAGAGGTTGAAATGGTCTAGAGAAATACAATATTCCAGTATCGGGCATTAGTGGCGTACATCGAACACCAAGTTATCATCGGAATGGATGTCATGAGCTCCAAGGGATTCGAGTTAAATTTTAAAGATGAAATTCTGCGAGTGAATGACGAAGAAGTGGTGCTTCATGGCAACGATGACATAATCCTTCGAGCAATCTTACCAGAGGATGTCAATGTTCCTGAAACGGCTGAAATCATTGTAGATGCTTGCCTAGATGGGAAAGCTAAAGCTGGAACAGTGTTGATGTTTGATCCCGAATTTAACGACTGAAATGTAGGCAGAGGAATCGCACTGGGAAAGACCCTGTTTCGTGTCAAGAAGATTGTGCCAGTAAGTGTAATGAACCTGAACTATTTCTCGGTTCCGTTAACGAAAGGAACAATTTTGGGGCACTGTTCATCAGTTTCCTCTGTAGTCAGAAGCACACAACATACAGCAATACCACCCAGGTGAACTATCTGAGGAACTGGAGAAACGCATAACAAATTCGTCTAGGAATATAAAATCAATCCAGAAAGCAAAATTAAGGGACATCGTTAAAAGTTATCAAGATATTTTCGACGAAGGGAAAGCAAAAAGAGGACGTACTGACCTGGTGAAATATAAAATTAATACCGGGGATGCTCAGCCAATTCGACAGTCGGCGAGAAGACTACCCCTTGCCAAAAGAGAAGAAGCCGACAAGAACGAAATGAAGGAAGAAGGTGTTATTGAACCATCCAATAGCACTTGAGCTTCTCCAGTTGTCTTGGTTAAAAAGAAAGATGGTTCGACCGGATTTTGACTATCGGCAATTAAACCACGCTACAAAGAAAGTCAGCTATCCTGTCCCAAGAATAGACGATACCCTAGATACGCTGGCTGGATCGAAGTTGTTTTCCACGCTGGACTTGAAGAGCGATTATTGGCAGGTGGAACTAGCTAAGGAAGATCCGGAAAAGACTGATTTTACCATCGGCTCAGGACTTTACACCAATTCACGGTAATGCCGTTTGGGTTGTATAATGCTCTAGCAACTTTTGATAGATTCATGGAAACAGTGTTAAAAGAGCTTTCATAGTAAACATGCCGACAGGATAGTCCGCGAAATGGAGGAAGAAGGTGTTATTGAACCATCCAATAGCCCTTGGGCTTCTCCAGTTGTTTTGGTAAAAAAAGAAAGCCATTTCGACTCGATTTTGCGTGGACCATAGACAACTAAATCACGCAACGAAGAAAGATAGTATCCCCTACCAAGAATAGACGACACCCTAGATACATTGGCTGGATCGAAACTGTTTTCCACCCTGGACTTGAAGAGCAATTATTGGCAGGTGAAACTTGCTAAAGAAGACCTAGAAAAGATTGCTTTTACCATCGGCTCAAGACTTTACCAATTCACGGTAATGCCGTTTGGGTTGTGTAATGCTCCAGCGATGTTATAAAGATTGTTGGAAACAGTGTTAAAAGGGCTTTCATGGAAAACATGCCTAGTGTATCTAAACTAAAGTTGAGTCCAAAGAAATGTCAACTGTTCGAAGAAGAGATGCAATACCTTGGAAATGTGATTTCCGCAGAGGGAGTAGTTTTCGATGGACAGAAAATTAGAGCCGTGCAAGATTCCTAAAGATATCCACCAGCTAAGAATTTTCCTGGAGTTATGCACGTACTATGGTCGGTATGTAGCAGGATTTGCCAATATCGCTAAGCCACTCACTCGTCTCACAGAGGGGAAGGTGCGGTACCAATGGGACGTGGAATGCCAGCGATCATTCGAGACAGTGAAAAGAGCATTGACTAGTGCCCCGTTTTAATTTATTTGTTACCAGATGCGAACTTCGTCTTGGATGCCGACGCAAGCAATGTCGGAATTGGTGCTGTGCTTTCGCAGATCCAAGACGGTCAGGAGAAAGTCATCGGCTATTTCAGCAAGACCTTGAGCATGCCAGAACGGAATTACTGCGTTACTCGCAGGAAACTTTTGGCTGTGGTACGAGGGGTGGAACATTTCTGCAGATACCTCTATGGTAAAAGATTCCCACTGAGGACTGATCACGCAGCACTGAAGTTTAAGAATCCCGAAGGGCAAGGAGCCATAGGAATGCTGATGCCTTATCCAGGAGACCATGCCCTGATGATTGCAAAAAATGTCAGCGAGCAGAAGAAAAAGTGGCTATTCTCTGTAGAACTGTCTTCGATGGCCATTGACAATCTGAGTAACCTGAATTAGATCCAGAGTTAAAAGAGGTTATCCGGTGGAAGGAAGAAGACCGCAAACCTACATGGTAGGAGATTTCCCGATATTCACCAACCATAAAGTCATATTGGCTCAGTGGTACTCCCTCATCTTGGAGAATGGACTTTTGAAGCGCGTCCTGGAAACTCCAGAGGAGGGGGCAAGGACATAAAACAGATTGTAGTGTCCAGAAATAGGAGACCAGAGGTTTTGCGAGAACTCTATGATGCTACAACTGGAGGCCATATGGGAGTAACGAAAACTCTGGGGACGTTGAGAGAACGCTTCAATTGGGTAAACTGCCAAGCAGATGTCAAGGATTAGTGCCGGAAATGTACGGTTTGTGCAGCAAGTAATGAGCCTCAGAAGCGAACAAAAGCTCCCATGAAGCAATATAACGTGGGCGTCCATTCGAAAGAGTAGCCATTGATCATTCGAAAGAGTAGCCATTGATCATTCGAAAGAGTAGCCATTGATGTTGCCGGTCCATTTCCTGAATCGGACTCTGGAATTAAATACATTGTGGTGGTGATGGACTAGTTCAATAAATGGACTGAAGCTTATGCCTTATCGCAGCAAGAAGCTTTGACCATTGCTCATGTCCTTGTCAAGGAATGGATCAGCAGTTTTGGAGCTCCCTTGAAGATGCACTCAGACCAAGGTAGAAATTTCGAGTCTACTCTTTTCCAAGACATCTGCAACCTCTTGAAGATCAATAAAACACGGACGACAGGATTGTACCCGCAATCCGATGGAATGGTAGAACGGATGAATAAAATCATTAATCGCCATTTGGCAAAGATAGTCTCTGACCACCAAAGAGACTGGGACCAGTATCTGCACTTGTTTATAATAGCATATCGTTCGTCTGTGCACGAGTTAACGGGTCAGACCCCGGCAAGTGTTATTATGGGACGAGAGAATTACTACTACCATGCGATCTGAAGTTTGTATGTTCCCCAGGAGAGAAGGGACCGCAGGAGAAGACTATGTCAGCCAGTTACGTCAAAAGATGAACGACATCCACCAATGAGTCCGGTTAAATATTAAGAATGCCAGTGCCCGGATGAAGGAAACCTATGACATCGTCGTGGATATTCGCCCAAGCTACAGAGATATGGCAGGGGCTTTACCAAATCAACGATGCTGTCTACAGAATAAGAAGGCTACCTTATGCCGGAAGTCATGACGGCGAAGTTGACCAAGCCCAAGTCCGCAGCATCCAACCACCCGATGACGAGATGACCTTCGAACAGTTTATGACACTATACTCTAATGGAAGGAAAGTGCAGCACGGCGTGACCAGGGAGGAACCTCGAGACCTGTTTGAGGTGCCCATAGAATATGCTCTGGTTCATTGTGTGGCTCGAGATCTCCGGATGTCGAGAGGAATAGCCAACGTGTTTGCCAAAAAGTACGGCCAGTTCCAAAAGCTACGGGAGCAAGATCCAGTGGTAGGGAAGGTCCTTCATCTCGAAGATAAACAACCAGTGGGTACCAGAGACATTTTTTATTTGGTAACGAAAACATTCTCGCAGGACAAGCCAACATATAGCCATCTTTGGAAGGTTCTGGTAGAATTGACCGTGATGATGAACTTAATGAAATTGGCGGTCCCAAAGATAGCTTATGGGTTGGATGGACTGAATTGGAGGGTGGTGAGAAGTATGATGGAAACTATCTTTCGATTCACTGGCATCTACATCCTTGTATGCTGTCTCAATATTCGCAGCCCCGACTCGAAGACCGTTGACTGTTACTTCTACTAAACTGCCCGTTGTCGAAATGGAGGAACGACTCTGGGACCTTCTGGGACGGAATGGGCTTAAGGAGGGGACAATGTGATGAGAATTGTTCGCCGGGCGCATCGAGGACGGCGGCTTGATTTGATGTAGTTCTCGAAGAATCTAGTCTAGTCTCGGCGGCTCTTTGTCGTTCTGGAGAATTCCGAGAACAAATATATAAATACGGTGAGCTGAGGAAGATACATTCAGTATTCGAAGGTCGTTTAGTAAAAGTCAGGTGTTTAACATAAATTGTTAAGAGTTTTGTGAATATAAATTGTGTTAAAGTAGTGGAAATAAATTAGAGTGAGTTGGACTGGGTCTTTAAATAAATCCAAGAACTGAACTGAACCTGAGTGTGAAAATAAAAACATTACAATATATTATACCATTATTTAATTGTAAAGCCTTATATATTACTTTCTTACATTCCCAGATTATACCTGTTATCCAGACTATTTATTCTCTCTTAGTCTGACCTTATTATTCCGATCAGGCAGCCCTCCATAAACCTTTATACAACTTGAAGTTTTCGGCTAATTTCGGTTTCCAGAAACCAGGTTTCACAACTATATGTCAGGACAGGTACTTGAGATGAACTGACAGTCTAGACTTAAGGACTATCGATTTTTTTTAAATGTCACCCAAGTAAGTTTAATATGTTGGCCACTGTTTCGATGTGTGGCTTATCCATACCTTAATCACTCAGAGCATTGATTACTAACTTCGGATATGTGCAAAGTAAAGGTTGGCTGATAAATTTGTTTACTAGTTCAATAACTGTGTGCATGTACCTACCAACATGTCCATTTCAAATATGTATTATTTCTAAATTAGAAAAACAAATTACTACTGAGATTTGGATAGCAACAAAAGTATGGAAACCTTTGAATAACTCTTCAGGAATATATTTTTTTGAAAAATGATAAATACAAAAGTTTTAGAATTTTTCTCTGGCTATCGTAACGATGACCATGCCTTTGAACCCCCATTTTTTATTCTTGTTTCGGAAAGAGCCGAAATTTTTACGATCAAAATAACTTTGACCATGAAATTGAAAAATCAATAGATTTTCACCAAAATCGGTATAGGGCGGTTTTTTAGGTTGCTGATTACGAATCTAAGGTCAGATTTACAAAATTCAAAATAGCGGATCCAAGATGGCGTACGCAAATTTGAAAAAACAAAGTAAAATTGTCCGCTATTTCCCAATCCGATTTGGAAGATAAGGGGGTTCCAATTGAAAAGAAAAAACATGTTGACTTTGAAATGCGTCCGCCATCTTGAATCCGCTATTTAAAATTTTGTAAATCTGACCTCAGGTTCATAATCAAAAACCCCCCTATACCGACATACCAAAAGTTCTACAATATTTGTACGAAATAAGTTTTTGTATTTTAAACATTCTAAGCACTACATTAGAAAACAATGCCTAATAAAAATACATTTTTACAAAATTAAATCACTAAGAACTAAATTACAAATTGCTATTTATGTAGAAAGACGTTCAATTTCACTCCTTAAAGTATTTATGGATTCAGCAAATCTCGTTTCTGTAAAACATATTAAAGTAATTATTAAAATATAATACAAGTTTTAAGATGTTATTCACTTACGTCTGATAATCAAAGGAGCTTTCTTTTCATCACAGAATTGCAGAATAAAGTAGAAAATAACAGTCAGCACCAATACAGCAATAGTTAAACCAATGAATACATATTCATTATGTTTTCTGAATTTGCAGCAGTGGATACTCCAAAAATTCCATGATTTGTTCATCTAAAAATTAAGTTTAGAATAACAGACTAAGATAAGTTTAGAATAAATTGCAGGTTATTTAGCATATCACAATTATTTTAAGATTTTTGATTGGCCATTTCTCCACTAATTAGTAGAGATAAATAATTGGAGTGTTTGGCAAAGTAGCGTGGACGTGTTTAATTTTCGCCTGTAATAAACCAGTGGAAAACTCGACCTGTAGTGAAAATTAAACTCTGAAAATCACTAGACAAGAACTTAAAGAAAAGGGCGTTACGTAGAAATAAAAAATAGAATAGAAAAAAAGAAGGCAAACATTGCAAAACGCAATGAAAGTGTATATGTGAAAAAACTGTACAGGGAGGAGACCCACCAGAGTGGCAGCGCCAAGTAAGATTACAAGAAACTGATCTGGCCGAACGTAAAAGCGTTGCCGGATTTCGCATCAGCGTCTGGCTCTTAAAAAATATATAATTGGAAAACTCATACACACGGGCAGAGTGAAGAAAACTCGTCGAATGGATCAAAGGGGAAGAGAGGAAAAAGGTTAATAAACTTTGTGTTATTGGAAAGACAAATGATCATAATAAGTACATTTAATGTCGAGGAACATAAAATGACAAACAAGATATATAGAAATAAGATAATAATAGAATAGAAGAACATGTATTTCATAACGAAAATAAAGAGTATTAGAAGATATCCAGGGGATGTATGAACAAAACAAAAATTAAGAGAAGGAGCTATAGCAGCACAAACTGAAGATATGGACGTTATGTGGCAAGCCATAAAAACTGCGTTAAGGCAGACAAATGAAGAAATGCTAACCAGTGGAATCACAGAATGGAAGAGGTAGATAGATACTATTAGCGGCAAATACTGCAGTCAATTTGGATAGTTATGGAAAAATAAGAAGAATGATGAAGAAAACTTGATAAAAAAAGGAGAAGGGATTTAAAGAAAATATGATTAGGGAGAGAGTAGAAAAGATTCGAAATAAAAAAGTTGAGAAATGATACCAAACCAGTAAGCTTATGAAGGATGAGAAAGGAGAACTGATTAGAGATCCAGGGAAAATACTGGATATGGGGCATCATTATTTTAATAAATTACTTAACAATGAAGGACACAGACAAGAAGATCCAGAACAGCATGAGGAGGAAAGCAGAGCATCTCAGAGAGGAAATAGCACAAAACATTAGGAAACTAAAAAAAAATACAGAAGCCTGGGAGGATCAGGAATAACAGCAGAGAAGTTAAAGGTGGGGTACAAGCAATTGAGTGATTGCATACACAGGCTCATTAAGAGAATGTCAGAAACAGAAAAGATGCCTAAGGATCTGACTAAAGCAATTATATGTCCTATAAACAAGAAAGAAGACAAACTAAATGGTGCAAATTCGAGAGGTTTAGCAATTACAAGAAGACTAGGAGAGTATGTAGGATAAATATGCAAAGATCAGGGCAGTTTCACATACAATAGAGCTGTAAAAATTTTCACACTAAAATAATTATAAAATAGCTGTTATGAATACAAAAATAAGCTGCATGTATTCTTGTGGTTTTTAGACAGGCTTTTGACAAAATCAACACAGATGTACAATACAGGAGGGAAGTGATGAAGAAAATTGGCCTTGTGCAAATGTTGCTGGAGTGACAAACAAAGAGATAGAATGGAAGATTCAAATGTAAGATACTTTTGAAGTAAATTAGGGATTCAAGACAAGGTGCACATCAATGCCTAGCCTTTGTGAATAATGTAGCTATAATAACTAAAAATAAACCAAGAGAAAATAGCATTCTTGAGGTACCACATACCCTTACTGCTAAAGACATCAGCTGCATTTGCAGGTGTAATGTTCAGAAGTAATTCACTAGACTACAACAAAATAGAAGGGCAAGGCATATTTTAACCACTTACTTTTGCCATTAAGGTATACCTAGTTTGATTTATGAAATTGATTCAACTTGTGCATGTGTTGACTTGAACCATATATGTTTCAAGTCAACACCCTATGCCATTGAAAAAAAAACTTGTACGTCAGCAACCAAGGAGAAAAGTTAGAATAATTTTTTGAGTTTTGAATTTTAAGACAGGTAAGGGACCATAAGACAAATGAAATAGCAAAATAAACATGAGAATTATAGGTATATCTCAGATGGACACAAGAATAGAATTTTTTTCAAGTATAAAATTTGAAAAAAGAAAATATCAGTTGTGGTAAAACGCCCACTTTTCAATTTTCCATAGTATATATACAGTCAGATAATTTGAAAAATGCTACCTACATAATATTGACTTTAAACTTCATAATTACTTACAACATCAACAATATCCATACAATTACTAATTTTTTCATTAACATTACTTATTTCTGTGAAATAATTGTTTAAAGTAACATAATCTTTCATACAGGCAGGACAGAGATCATCTTCACTTGAACTATTTACACACTCCTGGAATGATTGGTGAAGATCTTTAAAGTGTTTAAACACACTAGATATATTTAATGTTTGTATTCCATTATCAACCAAAAAGCAATCTAGAAGAGAATATATTATATATATATATATATATATATATATATATATATATATATATATAATATCTTTATAATAAATCAGGGAAAAACACAAATACCATAACATTTTGCTCTTTCCCATAAATCTATACTGTTGCTGTATATAGTGTCCAATATTTGTAATCTATCCTGGTTCACAAATACTTCCAAACATGTTGTACTATTAACAGAAAGCTAAAAAAAATCTGAATTCACTTCGAAATATGTAAAAAGTGAAAATTACCTTTGACATGTTTTCATAACTCTTTATTAAATTGATGTAATAATTTATACAGTTTTGACAAATTGTAATGGGTCTAGAATTCTCTACCACACACAATGTAAATGCAGCTGAAGAATTTCCAAAGATATCTCTCAAATTTATACATTCATCCTTAGAAATATACTTGGTGCTCCTGTAAGGGCTGAATGTTAAATTGATAAAAATTATATTTGATTCCTAATACTTACTCACTATTAATATTCGGTAAGAACAACAAAATACTGTAACTGAGGAGATAAATCATTCTGAAAACATAATGTATTTATACTAATTGATGTTTAGCAGGAAATTGGGATTTAAGTTTATCTCATATTTCTTTTAAATTTAAATCATTGTTTTCCTTTTCCTAGAATAACACAAATCAGCTGTTTATAATGGTTCTGTTCGCAGTCGCCAGTTGCCAATCATTCCACCTGTTTAAAAAATTATCCTCGAATCGAGTGTGGGCATAGCCAACTGCCGAGATCACTGATTCGCGAATAATTTTTCAGTCAGTCGAAGCTGTTGGCAACTTGGGTCTACGTACAAACCTATATTATCTTTTTGTCTTTAGGGTTAACAACGTTGCCGTTGGTATTTTTAAGGACACTTTTTCGACGTTGCAAACTTGAATCTAAGGGTGCGTTCCACTTAGCGATCACAACGCTTAAAATACTCCTTCAGCCGTTCCACATGACGACTGCGGTCGTTGTGAGCGCGGCGAAAACGTCACTAATGACATCATTATTTTCGCTCACACCACGCTCACAACGACCCATCTGTAGATATGGGTCGAAGTGGACTTTGAGAAGTTTGGCGCAATTTTTAAACTTTTAAAGATAGCGACAACTAAATTAGTATTATATAATTCGGAAAGAGATACTGCTGTGGAAGCTTATGTTTTTCAAGCTGATGCAGAACGTGTGAAGACAGATCAATGTACTTATGTTAAGTTTAATAAAATTAATTTTAGTTCATATTCAACATTCATTTATACATTTGTCCACATTTATCAATAACAGAACCTAACTTGGTAAATAAACAATGTTCATTATCGTTGTGAAAACATTTCTTTCATGAAACACTTTTTTTGTTTATAGATATGTTGTTTGCTAAATGACTTTTGAATTCTTCAACTTAATAAAGATCAATTACATTCTCGTAATCAATAATACATAGCCTAAGTTTTCGCTTTTCACGATTATAATTTTGTAAAATTGCATTCCACTCTTCATCTGAACTAGATGAAGTAGTTTCTGGAGCATTATTGCGACGCATCACTCATTAACAAATATCCAACTGCCGTAAAAGACATTTCGATTATATTCAAAACTCTAATTGTTTAAAAGCTCCACTAAAATGAAATACAAAAAAATTAAATTGTATATTTTTAAATATAAATCAAGTTAACCTATTTACATGGTCGCTAAGTGGAACGTAGCCTAAGCTCAACCTCAACCGTTTAAATCAAATTTGACAGATAAATAAAATGAATGAGGTTAGATTCATAAAAAATATACATATACGAATGTGAAAATTTATCGTGTTTCCAAATTCTGTGTTGGATATTGATTAGAAATTACATAGCGCTTCCCTAGTTTTGTCTCAGAAATGTAAAACAACTTGTTAAGATGAGTTCACAAGGAGAAGATCCTCAACTTTTGCAAAAGAAATTATATTTCCTTCTGGAACAATTACAAAATATGGCAAGAGATTTACCCCCGTGAGTAAAATTATTTATATTAGTGGTAAATAATTGAATTATTACTTTGAATACATCGTTTAATTCAAAACGTAATAAATCAATGTGTTGGTTGATTTGTGGCAGTTTTGTGAAGTATGAAGTATTACTAGGATGTTTGGTAAGAATTGTTAAAACTATAAGTGGATTTTGGCTACTCAGTTCAGACCCATTAACCTCAACTTTCTTTCATGTTTATTTACCTTACATTAACAAGAGTGAGTGCAACCAGTGGCATAACTAGAACTTTATGGGTCTGGTGTGAGATTTTATAGTTGCGTCCAGTGAGAGCTTCTATACTCCTCATCATTCTTATCATCCCTGAAAAATGCTCATTTTTCCACTGTCATGGTCTGTGCTCTGTACTTAAGCACCACCCTATTCATGGCATTGGGTGCAACCACTATAAAAGTGATTTCAGTGAAATGTTACATTGAATTAAAAACATTAAATACTGTTGGAGTCTTCCAATTAACTGAGAGTATCTTCAGTTCAGACCTCTCTAATAATATGTATGCTATAGACAACATAATTTGCTAATTTCATCCACCTGAACACATCTGAACTATTTAAATTTAGGGACTATAAACTGGTTTCAAGGAAAACTAGTTCACAGAGACCCCAAATCAGCAGTAATGCCATTTCCCTGTGATTCTTGGCATAGAGTTCACACAAAAGAATTTGTAAGATAACCAAAATCTATCAAAGCAATTATGAGATTTTACAATACAGTGTGTAATATAATGCAGTGCAGATATTTTCAGATGTGATAAGATTAATATATTGAATAAAAAAGTCTTATAAGTCATATGTCATATGTAAGTTTAAGGCTTGTGAGGAAAAAATGTTCAAAGTTGTCAACTAAAGCAAGCATGTGAGCATGTATTTAATCATTTATTTGCAAAAGAGCAACTAATTTATCAACTTGACAGAACATTAAAAAAGTCTCTACTATTCCCATTAAATGAAAAGATGTTTAAGCCCATTTTATAAAAAAATTATTAAACTGCTTTTGTTCAAATCAGGCATAGGTCATTGTGTGGGAAGTCATCCACAGCAAAAACATTATGCTACTCGTTTTGAGTGTAATATTTTAATGTGTTTTAGCTCAATGAAGAAAAATAATTTTATTTTAATATTAAATTGAACATGTCTCTGTTGGTGTGTGAAGTGATAGTATCTTTACCTGATGTTTGTCTGAACATGCAAATTTGACTTTTTTTTTCTTGCAAGATGTTTGCTTAACAACACTTTTTCTTTCTCTATTTAGAAAAATTACACCTTTTAGATTAGCATTTTGATATCATCAATGTACAAGGTTGCTAAATGTCTTGAAATTTCAAAAAATTTAATAATTGAATAGGTCCTTAATCATATATGTAAGATCTTGTTAAGACTTTTTAGTTCACATTGACCAGTACTATCATATGCCAAAATATCTGCACTGCATTATGTAACACCCTGTATATTGAGATGTTGATATTGATTTTATGTCAAAATATTTCATTTGTATGTAGGTATGAAATACATAATAATTATTCAGTTTTCAAAAATATTTAGATTAACTTCAGTGACGGGTAAATAGGGGGGCCTGATTCGGCGATTACACTCTGTGTGTATTGTGGGTTGCGCACTTATTAGTCCTATATCCCAGGGCTCCCAGGTGTAACTTATGTTCTGAAAGACAAAACATGAGGTATTGAGTGGTATTCTTATGTACTTTGAAGGACATTTGGAGGAGATGCAGCAACAGGCAACTGTGTAAAAGATTTAAACAAAATGGAGGTGTCCTTTCTATCTAAATGCTTTTAAGATTCATTCAATGTGTCTTTTAAGTAATTTTGAGTTACATATATTGCAGAGTCCATAATGATTAGAATTATCCACCAGCTAGGGAGCAAGGTCCAGTGGTGGGGAATGTCCTTTATCTCAAAGATAAGCAACCACTTGGTACCAGAGACACCTATTTGGCAACGAACACAATCTCGCAGGACAAGCCAACATAGTGATCTTTGGAAGATTCTGGTAGAATTGAGAGCTATGATGATGGAAAAGAACCTGATAAAATCGGCCGTCTCAAAGATAGTCTGTGGGTTGGATGGACTGAATTGGAGTGTGGTGAGCATTATGAGGGAAATTATCTTCAGTTCACTGGCATCAACATCCTTGTATGTTGTCTCAATATTCACAGCCCAGATTCAAACACCATCTACAGTTACTTCCACAAACGTCTCTTTGTCGAAATAGAGAGTCCTGCAAATATGGCCATACATGTAGAATTTCATCCGATATTTCGTGGAATCTGCATTCATCCGATATTTAGTGGAATCCAAAAAGGTTGTTTGCCTGGCGCTCTAGGCCGGCGGCTAGCGCTATCGAAATTCCTCGAGTGTTCGAAAATCTATCTAGACTTATGACATATAAATACGGGAAGCCGAAGAAAGGATTCATTCAGTATTAGGTTGCCGTAAAGTAAACAGCAGATAAATTGTATATAGTTGTGTGAATATAAAGTTAGTGGAAATAAATTTTACTAAGTTCGACTGTGTTTTTAAATAAACTCAAGAACCCAGAGTGTGAAATAAAAACATAACAATACTGTACTGCTAGCTGAACAAAAACCAATTGATCACAGGCAGACATATATGTGTGTTTCTCTTATAACTACTTCTGGGTCATATGCTCATGTCTGAGAATTATAATATATATATATATATATATATATATATATATATATATATATATATATATGTTATATAAGTTATTCCATCGACTTATATGAAACAACCTAGCAACAGTTCCCAAGCTGAGTCAGCATAACACGTGTCGTCTCCAGTTACCCGCAGACGAACATCCGTGAGAACTGCAAGCGCTGCGACACCTTAGTCAGCGTTCTTAGTTTATAAATTATACTTTTTCATTGTAACATCATTCATTGTTACTTACAAAGTCTGTCTAGTTAGTTTAACACATAATTTTTGTCTTTTTTTATTGTTATTAAGTTTTATTATTATTTTCATTGTATTCAAGTTTCTATTAAAAGTTTATTAATTGTGCAAGTATAAATAAAGTCTTTTTTAAAAAGAGAAATTTTGAAAGTGTGATATAACAAATTGGCGCAGTCAGTAGGATCCGTCTAACGTTACTAGAACACGAGTACTCTAACTGGTAGCGGCGGATTCCTATCCCTCAACGGAACAACGAACCTGGAAGAAGTCCTCACTGCAATCAAACGTAGAACACGGCGCTTTCAATGTTCCTGTTGATGTAAGTAATGGTGAATCGTCATTCGTTTTAAGTAATTATTATTTGATTTATTTTATTGAGAATTGATTTTTAATAATTTGATTTAATACATTTGATTTCATTGATTTTTATTGATTTTATTATTTGATTTTTATATATTTGATTTGAATGAAATATTGATCTATTTCATTACTTGATTTATTTGATATATTGACATTTGATATATTTGATTTACATATTTTATTGATTTATTTATCCATTTGATTAACTGATTTATTTTGATCTATTGATTTTAATTGCTTTACATTTTATACCATACTGTTCTATCGTTCAAACAATCGTTTATCCCAATTAACATATTCTACAGTAATATTTTATTTTTATACACTTTATTCTCTTGTTCCAATTCTTTTATATCGATACACATAAAATGGCACAAGCTTCACCAACTTCGGTTACCACCGAAACCGAGAGATATCGGTTAACGGAAATATTTTCCATTATACCCGAATTTGAAGGCGACCAAATTTCCTTGGGAACCCTCATAGATGCGTGTAATTGCGCATATAATATGTCTACCGCGGATCAAAAGTATTTATTAGTGATCCATATAAAGAACAAACTCAAAGGGAAAGCGGCGCAGTTAGTTAATTCAAGGAATCCCGGATCATACCTTGAAATTAAACAACTCTTGACCCTACACTTTGGAGATTCTCGTGATCTCTCTTCCCTGATTCATGACCTACAACGTCTGAAACAACTTTCAAATGAGTCCCCACTAACATTTTATAATCGACTCCAAGTTTTGAGTGCGAAAATGCACTCCTGTATCCACAAAACCGCTGGGCTTAGTCCAGAACAAAAAGATGCCCAGACCACTCTAGTGGATACAATGGTGATGATCCCTTCTTACGGGATTAGAACCCCGTTTAGGTCAGGTAATTCGTGCCAGTAACCCAAAAGACCTTCTAGAGGCACACTCCCGGATTAGGAGAGAGCTTCAACTTTCCTATTTCGAGGATCAGAAAACGAACAAATCTGTTCCTCTCAAACCTAACTTTCAAACACGAAAGCCGACACAACCTCCCAAGTGTCTTCATTGTGGTCGATTAGGCCACATAGCCGCAAATTGCCGTTTGAAAACACAAAATAGTTCTCAAACATTTAATCCAAACTATAGACCAAATCCTGTTGGGCCTAATCAACAAACAAGGCCAAATTTTCCTACAAACAATCCCCCCGTTCAACAAGGACAACAATTTCGCCCATCAAACTTCCAGAGACCCCCTTTTAGGTCTCAAATGAACCCAAATTATTCTCGTCCTTCGGTTATACAGAATAACCCGAATAAGCGTCCTGAAAGGACACATCATTTCAATCAACAACAAAATTATGGTTACTCACAATATTCGGATTATTATACCGATAATTACAATACTTATGACTACGAGGATGATAGTTAAACTTAGTCAGGCTTCGAAGAAACTTTTGAAGATACCCCCGTCGAGCCTTTTAATTGTCACGATTATCAGGATTTTCTAGCGCTTCCGAGCCTAAATCAACCTCCCGATTCGACAACAACTTTGTGCGAAATCGAAACCCAGATTCAAAACCTCAATCTGGACGATTTGAACCCCGACTTGAACTTCCCGGAACAACTATTTCTTTAAGCCCACTTCTTACAGTTAACTCTAAAAACCTTTACTACATTCTTGACGCTTCTTCTAAATTCAAACTACTTATTGATACCGGAGCTGGTATCTCTATCTTCAAAGAAAATACCGTAAAGAATTTCACCCAAAGATCTCCTGAAAGGGTAACTATTCAAGGAATTACCCACGAAAAAATCCCCATCTCACAATCTACTTTAATCCCATTCGCTCCACGTAACCCACATAAAGTTTTCATATACGATTTGGACATTGAGTTTGACGGCATACTAGGTTTAGATTTTCTCGAACACTATGAATGCATAGTTGACCTAAAATCTAAACAGCTAATAACAAATTTTAAAACCATCCCTTTACACAAAGTTCCCGATAACGATCAACCCTTGACTGATGTACCCGACACACCCAATGTTAAGCCAAATATTAACTCACAAACACCCACACAAAACAAAATAACTATTGAGGCACGAACAGAAAAGATCTTTAAACTTAAATGCGATCTTTCTAACATCGACGCCATCTTACCAACTCAAGAAATTGACAGAGTACGACTTCCAAATGCACTCGTACACATTAACGCAAATGGCGAATTTCTAACTTCCATCATCAACGCTAACGCGATGCCCAAAACAGTAACTTTTTCTGATTTAAAACTGGAACCACTTGACAAAACTCACCCTCTTCTGCATTTCAATACAGACGATTATCATGAATCCCAATACATAGACAGAAACTCAACTATTAGACAACAAATTAGAACTGATCATCTAAATGATCTTTGTTTGGAATTTCAAGACATTTTCTATCTTGAAGGTGACGTCTTGACTTTCACTAACGAGGTTAAACACTCGATTGATACGAATAACGCAAAGCCCGTTTTCACTAAATCATATAGATATCCTCAAGTTCATAAAGAGGAAGTGAAAACCCAAATTGGAAAAATGCTTGAACAAGGTATCATTAGGCACTCCTCATCTCCTTGGTCCTCCCCCGTATGGGTCGTCCCCAAGAAGTTCGATGCTTCTGGTAAACAAAAGTGGCGAGTTGTTATCGATTACAGGAAATTAAATGAATTGACTGTAAACGATAAATATCCTCTGCGAAATATCTCCGATCTTCTCGACCAACTTGGAAAGTGTCAATATTTTTCGACACTGGATCTCGCTTCCGGGTTCCACCAGTTGGAAATCCAAGAGGAAGATATTCCTAAGACTGGCTTTTCTGTCGAAAATGGTCATTACGAATTCGTTCGTATGCCATTTGGTTTAAAAAATGCACCTTCTACTTTTCAGAGGGTCATGGACAATATTCTTCTGGGTATACAGAATGAACGTTGTCTCGTCTACATGGATGATATCATCGTCTACTCTCCGACCATCCATGAACATATTTCCCGGTTGACAGAAGTTTTTAAACGACTTCGGAAGTCTAACCTAAAAATTCAACCTGATAAGTGCGAATTTCTTCGTAAAGAAGTGGCTTACCTTGGCCATCTTATCACACAAGAAGGTGTAAAACCAAACCCTTCAAAGGTTGAATGTATTCAGAACTTTCCTCAACCCCAAACTCCGAAAGACATCAAATCTTTTCTTGGTCTCGCTGGGTATTACAGACGCTTCATACCAAATTTTGCGAAGATCTCTAAACCTCTGACAAAACTACTCCAAAAAGACGTCAAGTTCATCTTTGACGCAGATTGCAAGTCTTCCTTCAATCAACTGAAGCAAGCCCTTGTATCTGACCCAATCCTGATATATCCAAACTTTGAAGAACCCTTCCTGCTCACTACTGATGCTAGTGCTTTTGCTATTGGAGCGGTTCTTTCTCAAGGCCCCGTGGGAAAAGATCTCCCTGTTGCATACGCTTCTCGCACCCTCTGTGCTGCAGAGACACGATATTCCACCATCGAACGAGAATTGTTGGCCATAGTTTGGGCTGTTAAGCACTACAGACCGTATCTTTTTGGGAGAAGGTTTACACTCCTGTGTGACCACCGTCCGCTTACTTGGCTCTTTTCCATCAAAGATCCTGGCAGTCGTCTAGCCAGATGGCGCCTTAAGCTAGAGGAATACAATTATAAGATTGAGTACAAGCCCGGCAAGGTAAACCAAAACGCAGATGCTCTTTCTCGCATCAAAATCAAACCATTTCAAGCAATGTGCTGATTTCCTTTCCAAAATCAAAATTTTCGCTAACAACGAAACTGACTCGGAACAACCTGAAAACTCTGACAATGACGACGAACATGACGAAAGAATTATCGCTGAGTTTAATCGATTTGTTCAACTCTACAAAACTGAGTCAATAATCGATTACTCTAAAATTGAAATATCCAATTCTCAACTTTTAGACAAGTCCCACAAACGCATAGTTACATTCTTCAAAATTCTTCAAAACAAAACTAACGACTTACACGACAAAATTATTGATGACTTTTTCGAAGAAGAACCTAATTTCAGTAATGACACTCTTAACATCATGGCCAGTAAATCTGTCAGGCATAGAAAATACTTAGTTGTACCTTTGCCCTATGACCCTGAAACGGTCGTCTCACATCTTTTAAAAATTATTTATACCAACCAAGACCAATTCAACGACTCCGAAACATACTGCATAGAAAACAACATAGAACTTCCCATTCTTGAAATTTTATCTTTCATTCTCTCCGACAAAGAAATCAAACTCAAAATCTGCCAAAACATTGTTACAACTCCTACCGAAGACGAAATTCCTATAATAATACAACAATACCACTCTGGTAAAAACAACCTCCATCGTGGCATTAACGAAACCATCAGACGTATTAGGGAAAAATACAATTGGACCGGCTTAATTAAAACTGTAGAACAATTTATCAAATCCTGTGAAACTTGCCAAAAGGTAAAGTTCTGTAGGAAAAACTTAAGTGCACCTTTTGTTATTACGGAAACACCCAAGACTCCTTTCGAACGTATTAACATTGACATCTTTGAATATCCATCTAGAAATCATGCACTCACTATTAGGGACGAACTCACGAAATTTACGCAAGCCTACCCCATTAACGACAAAACAGCTTCAACTGTCGTAAACACCCTTCTGATTTTCTTTCAACATTACGGAACTCCACTTCGCATCCATTGTGACTATGGACGTGAATTTGACAACACTTTAATGCGGGATCTATGCCAACTATACGACATAAAACTGACATTCTTCAGCGTTCAACATCCCGAGTCAAACGGTTCTATTGAAAGATTTCACGCGACCTTAGTAGAAATGATAAGGGCAAATACAGCGGAACATCCAGACGAACATCCATTTAATGTCCTCCCTTATGCCATCATCTGTTATAATAACACGAAAAATAAAACCACCGGTTTCACGCCCTACGAACTTATATTTGGGCACACTTCAAGTAGGCCTCCAGAAACCCTTTACAACCAGGAAAAACTGATTTCGAAATACGTAAGAGACCTAAATAACAGAATGGACTATTACTACAGACTCGCCCATGCTAAAACCGAAAGACAGAAAGAAAAATCTAAAGTGCGATTTGATCAACACGTTTCTACTAAACAACCCGATTACAAAGTAGGCGACAAAGTCTACGTAAAAGAGTCCCAAATCAAAAACAAAGCCGAAAACAAATTCAACGGCCCCTTCGAAATTACCGCAATACGAAAAAACTCTGCCACCGTCATAAATTTACAAACAAACCAAATAACTTAAGTTAACTTTGACAGACTAAAACCCTATTTTGAATAAATCCCTTTTTTCAGATTCTGTGGACTGTTTTCAGTCGTGAACCTTGAACAGTACTCCATTACGCCTGTTAACAATACTATAGGAGTTTTCTTCCATGAAGAAGGCACCCTTAAAATTTCTAATGAAAAATGGACACTCCTTGTTTACAAAGATCTAAACCCCTTTCGAGACGCTATTTCTAACAACGACAATATACTGAACAGACTTTTAGAAACTATTAACGACAACAAAACTAACATTAAAATCTTCAAATCAAAAGTACAGACTCACGTAAGCCTCCTGAAACAAATATCAAAATCTGTTAACATCAAATATACAGAAATTTTCGCTGACACTGAGACTTACAGTACCAACAGAAAGAAACGCGGACTAATTAATGGACTGGGATCGATTTGGAAATCTATTTCCGGTAACTTAGATGCAACAGACGGAGAATACTTTAGTGACTCTATAAACAAAATTACTAAAGACCAACATCAAATTGAAAACTTAATGAAACGACAATTATCAGTAACAACTTCGGTCATTAAGAATCTTAACACCACAATACAAAAATTTCAGTCCGAAGAGAAAATATTTTCGGAAAATATCGAAGCAATTAGGAAGTCAATTGTGTTCATTACAGACGATCTTGCTTTTTATGAACTTCAAGCCAATGTCTTGGATTTCTGTGAAAGCTTAATGGAACTGCAGTCTCTTTCGCCCGTCTAAAAATTTTACATAGCTCAATTATAAACCCAGTAGATTTGGTCGATTCCCTTCAGAAAATATCACAGTCGCTTCATGAAAATAACTTACCACTTCCAACCTATAGTTCAAATGTTGCTCGATACATCGATCTAATAGAATTGGAAGCTTTTCAAATCAATACTAAAATTGTTTTTGTACTAAAAATCCCCTTAGTCAATCCTGAAACTTATACACTATACCGCTTGTATCCTATCCCTGTTTTGGATTGTCGAACAGGATTTCACCATATTCTTCCAACAAAATTAAAATATATCGCGAGAGATGACGATTCGCTATTGTACGCATCTTTCGAAGACCTGAGTGACTGTAAGCCATTATCTAAAGAACATAAGATCTGTTTCAAAGTTATTCCACACACCATAGACAAAGAAGCCCTCTGCGAAGCACAGCTTCTTAGACAGCCAGCAGCCCTTCCTTCAACTTGCAAGCCTTTAATATTATATGCCGAAGAGTATAATATTCAAGAGATTGATCTGAACCTTTGGTTAATCTCGATTTCCGGACAGTTGCCCATCAACATCAAGTGCAAGGGAGAAGATGTCGTTACCCAATCCATTTCGACAAATTCTCTATTGACCATCCAACCCAGTTGCAATGCCTTTATCGGTAACACCAGGGTCCATGCCAGAAGGACCACGAACAACGTTGACAACATCACACTTAAGAGTCACCCAGTCAACATCCCCTACAACTGTTGCGACAACCTGCCAACCATCAGTCAACTTCCAAAGTTGAAACCCATGAGACTACAGGAATTGGATGCCAGAGACCTGAATATCGCTAACCATAAGCTTAGACAATACTCCAGGGAATTGGAAAAGCTTCTTGGAGAGACACACCTCCTGGTTTACGATCACCACAATGACAACAACCGCAATTGTGGTTGCCCTCCTTTCCGTCAGCATCATCAGGAAGAAATTCCAGAAGCCTCCAACAATCAGCCCTTCTGCCGATCCAGCACCACCACCAGGTCCATCAATCATCAAGCCCAGGGTAAAACTCCATAGCCTCCTTAGTCCTGTCGAGGATATTGAATTGCAGAACCTCCCTTAAAAGTCGATGCTGTAGCATCAACTTTTTTATATGGATGGGAGTTGTTATATAAGTTATTCCATCGACTTATATGAAACAACCTAGCAACAGTTCCCAAGCTGAGTCAGCATAACACGTGTCGTCTCCAGTTACCCGCAGACGAACATCCGTGAGAACTGCAAGCGCTGCGACACCTTAGTCAGCGTTCTTAGTTTATAAATTATACTTTTTCATTGTAACATCATTCATTGTTACTTACAAAGTCTGTCTAGTTAGTTTAACACATAATTTTTGTCTTTTTTTATTGTTATTAAGTTTTATTATTATTTTCATTATATTCAAGTTTCTATTGAAAGTTTATTAATTGTGCAAGTATAAATAAAGTCTTTTTTAAAAAGAGAAATTTTGAAAGTGTGATATAACATATATATATATATATATATATATATATATATATATATATATATGTCGGGTTTTAATCCAAGGGGAATGTCGGGTATAAATGTGGGCTAAACATTTATTCGACAAACAATAATCACACTAAACTGTCCGAAGGCACCGTAATGATCCACCACTGGAGTTTCAAACTATACGAACAATAGATAATGTTGATGATCAATTTGTCTTGGGTGCCACCTAACATAAGTTCGATATCGATACGATATTATTAATCCAAATTGGTACGCAAGCTATTCTACTCAAAACCGCGGCGAAATCCCGATTACGCGATAGCCCTCTACGATCTTACCTCGCTCGAGGTTCGAACAGGACTGACCTCGTTCATCTCGATATGATTCTCATGACAAACACCGTGCATAACACCTGACTCACCGACTATCACGTAATCAACAGCTCGCCGGGTGATTGTGATTCACCCCCGGTCCCTAGCTGGCAAATTTATAATAGAATATAATAATCGTAAACAAAAGTACGAAAGCACAAATATCCTGTTTCCGATAATATAAACTATATAGTCTTTAGACCTTCACCACTATTTCGTTATCTCCGACGGCCATCCTGACTAACACAAGTCCTCGGGTGTATCTAAAATTTCATTCCCATGACATTAAACTCAATATTACAAGTACTCGTACTTATCCATCAATTTAAATATCTAATTCAATAGCAAGAGGAAGTGAAATGTGTTTAAGGAATTGACTTTATAATTACAAGTATTACAAGTGCCAGTTACAATCCTTGGAGTCATTTGTTACGGAACGACTAGTACTATCAAGTTATATCGCTAACATTTGGCCAATATGGAAATACTCCAAGCATGCTCGATCTCACATTGAACCACATTTAAATTTCTTTAGACCACACTGCCAAAATGGGCACGTGTGAAAATAATGTTTGATGTTGCACCTCAACTCCTCATATTGCCAACATTAGGCCAATCTGGAAATACTATACGCATGTTCGATCTCACACTGAACAAAATCTAAATTTCTTTAGACCACACTACCAAAATAGGCACATTTTAAATCAGTGTACGAACTTGCACCTAACTCATCATATTGTAGTTGTCACTGTTCGCTCTGCGGACTTCCGACTTAAATTTAATGACCTTTACTTTTATCGTCTCTATTCTTTTCATACCTTCAATAATATTGACTCCCTGTACTCCTTCTATCACAAGCTAATAGTCCGTAAGGTGTGGTGACCTTACCAATTAATAGTCAAGGAAATTATTGTCAAAATCCACACTACCATGTCACATTAAATCTAGTAACTACTTAATTATGGTATACACCATGTCAAATTAATCAGGTACAATAATTCCATTAAACCTGCAGACAGAACCTGCATATAGAACCATGATTTACAGAGCATACTCTATTCCCTCATCCAAACGCCAATCTAACTAATGAAGTCATTATTATACGTTGTATAGCCACAAATAACGGTTTTCACACTAGTGAAATCAAAAGTTATATATTTTTTGCAAACTGTACTTAGCGCTTTTTTTTAATTAATGTGAGATATTTTCGCAACTTTTCGTAGGTATTTACTATTACAAATATTTCATTCGAACCAAATATTTGCTCGTTATTCAAGGGCTAATCATTACTTTAATTCCCCTGTTTGAAACTCAAAACTCCAGCGGAACATCACCCTGGCTTTCTCCTTTTTTGGTTGGATAGATTTCATTTAGAAAGACCTCTAAAACTCAATTCACTCATTATACCAACAAACTCACGAGTTCTAGTTTTTATCAGAGTTTAATATTGTGTAATTTTGGTGTATTATTAACTAATTGATTCTTAAACAGTGCTTACACACATACATTGTCGTTTAGCTTTCGTATTTCGCCAAATTATTAACATTTCAATTTACGGGTTACCATTATCTTGTTAGACTTTAGAAGAATAATGGTCACAGATTTCTAGATTTGTTTTTATTTGGGTTAACTTGTTTGTAGTTTTCTCATACCTTTTGAAGAATCTCTAGAAACACTTTATGCTAGGTTCAAACTATAGCCCTTCAAACATGTTGACTTTGCCAAATATATCGCTTTTTCATTTAACGAGTTATTTCAAATATCAAGATTTGAGAATCATTTCCAGATTTTAGAAATTTAACTTAAACTACGTTTGCATTGCAACTCTCGTTACTTACTTTCTAAACTTTATAGTTGTTGCTATAATATTAATCCACCTTTAGACAGAAGCCTAACAGAAACTGCATTTCGCAATTTTCCCATCTTTACATTAGATAAAGAAATCCAAAGAAATCTCAATTTCACTAACAAAGTAATAACAGTTAAGATTGCAGGAGATAGTTATTGTAAAAACTGCCTTGCTCTTTTCTAAAGTACGTGAAAAACACGCAATAAAAATGTAAACTTTTTATAGTGGCAGTTAATTTACGCTGATACCGTCAGTATGTACTTCATTGAAACTTATCGAGGCGTCAGCGATTTTGTTACAAAAGTCGATTATTTTCGTCTCATAAATATCGAAACTATTTTATGTAAACTCTGGGGGTAAAATTTCACTACAACTCATTGTGTCATATTGTCAATAAATATCAGAAACAAAGAAAAATACCATCTCCAATATAAAACTGTCAATATTAACAGTTTGAAACTCAATTACATTCTTAGAACTGCATTAATAGTTTTTCTCGAAAATCTTCTTCTTTTATTAATGAGCACTCGGCCCCAGAATCGAAATAAAATGGAAAGGACTCACCAATGTGTTTTAGTGTACCAAATCAAATTGCATCCTCAGTCACAGCACCACTGGCAAGTGATGTGCATTCCACACGATTATCGTGCGATGTTAATCGAAATATAAAGTCCTCTTACCCTCGACCAAGTTATAACTCCTCCAAACATAACTGGAACTAGCCACTGTGGAGACAAACCCTCGAGAGCACGAGTTACCACAGAAAATAACATGCTACCTTGTAATGCACTTTCTTCCATCACTGGACCACTAGTTAAACAGCGCACAGCCGCGTCAGAACCACCAATTCCACAACTAAAACGCGTCAACCGCAGCACTCCTTCACTAGTTATCGCGTGGATATACCGAGCACTGATCCCACTTCTGATGTCGGGTTTTAATCCAAGGGGAGTGTCGGGTTTGATCGAAAAGGGAATAAATGTGGGCTAAACATTTATTCGACAAACAATAATCACACTAAACTGACCGAAGGCACCATAATGATCCACCACTGGGAGTTTCAAATTATACGAACAATAGATAATGTTTACTCTCTTCGAGGTGTCATTCCTTTGTACGCAAGACAATATATATTATATATCAATATAATACATATTGTTTCTGGTTAGGGAACCTTCATCAGTTGCGCTTCCCACAATTGAATGTCCTCTTGAACACTTCTTTATGCATTTGATGCATTTCGTTAAATTTGAAGACGCGAGATGTCGGTCTTACATCTCGCGTCTTCAAATATATAATGTTGATGATCAATTTATCTTGGGTGCCACCTAACATAAGTTCGATCGGCGTAGCGATATGATATTATTAATCCAAATTGGTACGCAAGGTATTCTACTCGGAACCGCAGCGAAATCCCGATTACGCGATAGCCCTCTACGATCTTACCTCGCTCGAGGTTCGAACAGGACTGACCTCGTTCATCTCGATATGATTCTCATGACAAACACCGTGCATAACACCTGACTCACCGACTATCACGTAATCAACAGCTCGCCGGGTGATTGTGATTCACCCCCGGTCCCTAGCTGGCAAATTTGTAATAGAATATAAGAATCGTAAACAAAAGTACGAAAGCACAAATATCCTGTTTCCGATAATATAAACTATATAGTCTTTAGACCTTCACCACTATTTCGTTATCTCCGACATATATATATATATATATATATATATATATATATATATATATATATATATATATATATATATATAGAGAGAGAGAGAGAGAGAGATTTCTTACTGCAGATGCGTCTAGTAGTAGAAGAAAAAAAAAAAAAAACGAAAGCGCTCCTTTACTGCCTCACTTAATCCATGCAGTTCTTCTGCTTAGAGGCGATAACAGTGTAATAGTGGAATTAAGTATATGGTTAAGACTGAGAAATTGTTTTTACCTACTTTAGATGTGATCGTGTGAACAAAATTTCACTTCAAAAAATATGGGTCTCATAACTTTTTTATTACTCTTCAAATTTCAATTACATTTTGGAAGTTGGAAATCCGTGAAGCTATTAAGCCAGTAATTAATTGGAGAATTATGCTTATCGTTTTTCCAACTACACAATGCATATATAATTTTGTGTTAATATTTTTCAGAAAATACCAGATGCGATTACCCTATGAACTATTATCAAGTCTTGCGAATTGCTTGTTAAATGAAACTGTTTTTGAAATTGTTAAAGGTTTATTGGAAATTCAACATGTAACTGAACAACATTTATACCAACAGAGGTTACAGTTCATTAATCAGAAAAAAAGTAAGTCATCATTTTCAGTGCACAATCATATACCAAAAGTTTGTTTGATTTTTTAGTACAAGAGCAAGAAATCCTCAGACAGTATGAACATGATACAAATAAAAAAATAGAAGCTCTTCAAAAATTTATGATACAGCAAAAAGAAGAACTAAGATCATTTGATATGAATCTCATTTTGCAATTAGATCAAAAAGTAGCAGACCAACAACAAATTTTAGAACAGGCTGGTGTTCCTGGATTTTATTTGACCAAAAATCCTACCGAAATTAAAGTTCAAATGCATTTACTGGATTTTTTGTTAAGATTAAGTCGGATGACTATACCACTCTGAAAGGATTTAAACTGACACTTTTCTTGTGCAGAATATATGTTAGAAAGTATAATAATAATTATACAAAGCATAATACATGGTGATAATTGCTTCCTGAAAAATGCTAAATTTAGATCACCTACAAATGATAAATAACTTTTAAGAACTTGATTTGGTTTGTCATTTGTCCGACAAAAATGACGAATTCAATTTGAATCTTAAAATCGTTTTTGTCATAAATTTGACTGTTAATATATATTATGTTGAGACAAATTCAGTGTTTTAGATTCCAACACTAAACCTTAATAATCCTTTATTGATCAATGCAACTTGTGGGGTAAAAATTAAGAATTTATGTTGTTTACATTAACATATGGATTGAAAAATCTTGGTGTCACGTAATTTTTGTAATCAGACCTTCATATTTGTAAAATGTATCTAATTACTCAGAGTAATATATCTGTATTTCATATAGATCTCTCCAACTATTAAAATTATGTGTCAGTTTGAGATATTAGAATTGGTCTTTCCATCGAGGATTTATATATTTGAAACCTCCAATCCTTTTAGAATGTATAATAAATTTTGAAGTATGAATGAATAAATTATTAAAAAGATTAACGTTATTTTTATGAATGTAAAAACAGTTTTGCACCCTAACATCAAACCTTTATTTAAACACTCGACGCCGTTTCACAACTCTAAATTGACAAGGAGTAAACCAAACTTAGAGTTGTTGAAACGGCGTTGATTTTTTAAATAAAGATTTGGTGTTAGGGTGCAAAACTGTGTTTTTACATTTGTGACACCAAAGGTTCCACAGCATTTCCGTTGATTTTATGATTTAGAAAATAAAGGTGGTAACATCAAACTTGCTTTTATGTAGATTGTAATATTTTCTAAAAACTAAACATTTATATTTCAACAGTACTCAAAATAAATATCTATGAAACTTCTAGATGATGATTAATATCTTGCTTCAGGTTGTATATACAAGAACAAATATTTTTAGAAACAATCTGTTCTATTTTGCATTTGAATGGTTGTGAAATCTTCAAAAAGTGAATGTCATATTAAGATATTGGCAAATAATTCTTGTAGGTTTTTCATTTTCACTAAATCGAACCTGGTAAATTTAAGGTAAATGTAAAACCTTGCAGGAAGTATGTATGTTGTTTCAATAATTCAGGGTTATTATAAATGATGGACCCATTTTTAAAAAATCCTAGTAATTAAAATACAAATCTAAAATGAATAATCGTTATACCAATGGAAAGAGGAAGTTTCAAAGTTTCGTAGAGCAATGATGGTTCCAGAAGCGGTCGGTAATAGGTCGAAGGGGAATTGAAAACCTAGCTCTACTCTTTTGACCACCGAGATATCCTGATCTCACACATGTGACTACTTCTTATGGTGTTATATTAAGGAAGCAGTTTATGTCCGATCGATCTGCGGAACCGTATCACGGTTGGCGTACACTTCCCACACAGCATGACATATTTCTAAAATATTTATGCAATATTTCTGGTTTGATTTGAAACATTTCAAAATATTTCTTGAAATATTTCAGCAATATTGCTATGTCCGCTACAAAACCCCATTTGAAATAATTCATGAAATATTCCTGAAATATTTTATGAAATCTTTGTGTCATATTTCATGATATATTTCAAAAGATCTTTTGTTGTAGATATGAAAATAGTTTAAATGTATTTTAGTGAACTATTTAAAAATATTTATACAATATTTCATGTCTGTTTTGAAGTATCATTAAATATTTCAGAAATCTTCGTATTTTCGCTACAAAAACCTTTTGAAATATTTCATGAAATATTCTGTAATATTTCAAAAGATTTGTTTGGCGTGAGCACACGAATATTTTAAAAATATTAGACTCAAATATTTTAAAATAGTCCTAAAATATTTGATGTCTAAAGTATCTTTTGAAATTTTTTCCAAAATAGTACTATATTCAAGACTAAAATCTCCTGAAACATTTTATGAAATATTGGTGTAATATTTCACGAAATGTTTTCCTAAGATTTCATGAAATATTTCAGTAGATGTTTTGTCGTGGACATAGGAATATTGCAGAAATGTTTCAGTGAAATATTTCTTGAGATGTTTCATGCGGTTTGGGTTAGTAACAGTAGATACACTTGCTCTTGTATGTGACGAATTCGGCTACCGCATAGATGTTTGCCGTGCAGTAGACGGTGGACACATTGACATTTATAATGTATTGCAGAAAAACTTTGAAACTTCCACTTTCCATTGGTACAAGGTGGCGCAAAAGTAATGTCATAATTTGAATTGGCTGCCATTTTGTTATAAATGTAAAAAAGAGCTCTGTTTTCATCTAAAGTTTATTTGAAAGTGTAAAATTGAAGGCATTATTTGGAAAAAAATATATCTCTCAAGTGTCCACCTCCCTAGTTAATGCATAATTGCGCTCCTTTTACGCCATTTTGTAGTTCGCAAAACATTTGGCTCCAAATTGGCGATTTCTTCTTCAATGTTCGCTTTCAAGAATTGTAAGGTTCGTGTTGTTGTGTCAAGCGATCTGAACGGCCACTTCAAATCTCCAAAACGGGAGATCACTCGACCTGGAAAGTGGTGTCTCGAAATCTCCATACTTATCCGAGCTGTGTCAATGGTCGCTTCGACTTGTTGGAACCAACAATGATCGAGACTCAATGCATCAACTTGCGGAAAAAAATCGTTTAGCATCTGCCTGTAACGCTCGCCATTTATGGTTACACTGGTGCCATCGACGTTTTCAAAATGGGCTTCATTTCTCATAATGATTTTTTAAGTCATCCTTTTCTTACACCAAGTTCCAAGTTTCCTTTTTGTAGGGGAACATTTTCCAATCTTTCACCAAAATTCGTAGAACGAACGTCTGCTGATACCTAATTGTGTGCATCGTCGTCTCCTTTATGTTTGTGGATTCCCTCTGACGTCGCCGGCAACAGCAGCGATGTTTTCGTTCGAACGAGCACTGCAGCCAGTCCTTGCCACAACTGTAGTGGACCCCGTTTGTACGACGCGCTTAGCCAAACGCTTAATTGTTCGAGCACATGGAACACGACGACGACGAAATTCACATTGCGTTAAAACAACAAACTGAAAATTTGTCAAATAAGCAGCAACAATAATTCCACGTTCTTGACGTGTGTATCGCTCCATGGTTTGTTGACAACTAATTCACTATATACGTATACAGTCCTGGATTTAGGAATAGGCCGTGTAGGCCGCGGCCTATGGGCGGCACACGTCCACTGATTTTCTCATGGTTTTTATAAGTACTTGAAATAAATCCCTATAGAAACTCATTCTCATCGAACCTATAGTATCGCCTTTAAGGCCTTCTTTACTACAAAAGGAAAATTATTATTTTAGAAAGGTATGTACATGGGGCGGCGGAATTAAAGTGGCCTACACTCATAAAAAATATAAATCCGGCACTGTACGTATATATATATATATATATATATATATATATATATATATGTATGTATTAGATGGTTTCCGGGAATTCATCCGCGTAGTTGATAACTGATCCCTGCCGGGATCAATGGTAAAATGACGACGTTTCGACAGAGTCACATCTGCCCTCTTCAGGTCGGTTCGCATAATTCTCGTAACCTTCTGCTTTTGCTTCTAGTTACTCGAATACTGAGATTTTCAGGAGCACGCTCGGTGTTATATAGTCGCGGCTCGGCGCCTATCGGTTGGCACCGTGAACGGTTGCGTGTGATTGGCCCTTGGTGCACATGTTAGCCTCTTGAAACAAATTTCTAAATCCGTTAACTCTAAATATACAGACATCTTCGCTGACACTCAAACTTACCCTACTAATAGAAGAAAACGCGAACTTATTAACGGACTGGGATCAGTTTGGAAAGCTATTTCAGGAAACTTAGACACAACAGATGGTGAATACATAAATGACTGTATAACTAAAATTACTAAAGACCAACACCAAATTCAAGACTTAGTAAAGAAACAAATATCTGTAACAACCTCAGTCATTAAGAGCCTCAACAACACTTTACAAAAATTTCAATCCGAGGAGAAACTATTCTCGAATAACATTGAAAAAATAAGGCAGTCAATTTTATACATTTCAAATGATCTTGATTTTCATGAATTTCAAATCAATATCTTAGATCTGTGTGAAAGCCTAATGGAGAGTTACATATTTATTGAAAACACTAGATGATGTTCTAACTGCAGTCTCTTTCGCCCGCTTAAAAATTTTACATAGTTCGATCATAACCCAAGTAGATTTGGTCGATTCCCTTCAAAAGATTTCTCAGTCACTACATGAAAATAATTTACTACTTCTTATTTACAGTTCAAATGTTGCTCAGTACATTGATCTGATAGAATTGGAAGCTTTTCAAATCAACAGCAAAATCATTTTTGTACTCAAAATCCCTTTAGTTGATCCTGACATTTACACCCTTTACCACCTTTATCCGATCCCTATTTTGGATGATCGAACAGGGTTCCATCATATACTTTCAATAAAGACAAAATTTATCGCGAGAGATGACGATTCGTTACTATACACCTCCTTCGAAGACCTGGGCGACTGCAAGCCTTTAACTAAACATCATAAGATTTGTTCCAAAGCCATATCACATCCAATAGACAAAGACACCATCTGCGAAGGTCAGCTTCTCAGACAGCCAGCCACACTTCCAGCAACCTGCAAAAGTTTGATATTAGTATATGCAGCAGACTATAATATCCAAGAGATTGACGTAAACTTTTGGTTGGTCTCGATTTCAAGACTACTGGCCATCACCATCAAATGCAAAGGGCAAGATGTCGTGACACAAACCATATCGACAAATTCAGTGTTGCAAATTCAACCCGACTGCAATGCCTTTATCGACAACACAAGGGTCCATGTTACAAGAACTTCTAAAAATGCCCAAAACATCACATACAGAAACCACCCAGTGGACATTCCTTTCAACTGCTGCAACGGCATGCCAGCCGCCAATGAGATGCCAAACCTGAAACACCTACAGCTACAAGAATTAGATGTACAAGACCTAGATGTTGCCAACCATAAGCTCTCCCAATATTCTAAGGAACTGGAAAAGCTGATGGAACAACCACCCTTAGAAAAGTATACGTCCTGGCTCACAACAACCACCTTAGTAGTAATGAAGAGGTTCAAGAATACCACTACACCAAGCTCCGCTGTCCAGCACACGCCACCGACAGCACCATCAAACCCTAAGCCCAAAGGAAAGCTACCCAGCCTCCTGAATCCAACCGACGATACAGAACTCCAGAACTTGACGTAAAAGTTGATGCTGTACCATCAACTTTTTTATATGGATGGGAGTTGTTATATAAGTTTATACTATGAACTTAGCACGAACTTATACCGCAACGACAATTCAACATTCCAGCTGACACAGCGACACGTGCGGTTTCATATTACGGCGCCGCCGACATCCGTGAGAATCGCCATGTCAACTATGCGTATTCAGCATCTTTAAACTTATATATTGTAAAATTTCTCTTCTACTGTATTCATTATTACTCAGAACTTTTGTCAGTTATATTGTTAATTTTTTCATTTCTATTTTAAAAGTTATTATTGTGTTTATTTAAATAAAAATCTTTTTTAAAAAGTTAATTAAAAGAGTTTAGTAACTAGATCACAAAGACTAGCTGACCAGGATAACATCAAACAGGAAATGGACAGTTTAAAAACAGCTCTGAGACAAAACGGAATTACAGATCGAAATATACAAAGAGCCCTAAAGTCAAAACCGAGACAAACAGACGAGGAGCATGAGACACCAATAACCAAGGCTTATTTACCGTATGTCAAGGGGATCACGGACAGTATTGCAAGAATTCTACGGAGACACAATATCGATATTATTTTCAATACAGACAGAAAAATAAGCACGGTGTTGAGGACTCCGAAGAACGAGGATCCCTTTAGAACAACAGGGAGTGTACGAGATTCCATGTGCAGACTGTCATAAAACCTAATATGTGGGGCAAACTAACAGAAGAATTCAAGCTAGACGTGATGAACACCAGAATGCTATAAAAAGCAGGAAAAAACAACATCAATTGCGGAACACGCCACCACGACGTCACACCGAATAGACTTTGAGAACACCAGAGTACTGGCAAATATAGAACACCCGAAATCAAGACTCGTAAGAGAGGCAATTGAAATAGCGAAGAGGCCTCACAGTCTAAACGCACGCAATGAAATCCAGAACTTATCGAATTGTTGGAAAATTCTATTAAACACCGTACCGGCCCGGACTCGTAAAATAACAACTCAACCGAAAATAACAAATCAGCAGACGGGAGGCGTGCCCACTGAGCGCCCAGGTCCAATCACACGCAGCCGTTCACGGTGCCAACCAATAGGCGCCGAGCCGCGACTATATAACAGCGCTAGCGCTTCTGAAAATCTTAGTATTCGAGTAACTAGAAGCGAAAGTAGAAGGCTACGGGAATTATGCGAACCGACCTGAAGAGGGCAGATGTGACTCTGCCGAAACGTCGTCATTTTACCATCGATCTCGGCAGGGATCAGTTATCAACTACGCGGATGAATTCCCGGAAACCACCGAAAACATTTAGTGCCCGCGAAAACTTAAAAACAAATATATATATATATATATATATATATATATAATATATTCAGTTACCTAGTGATTCTTGGGGAGTAGGCAGATTGAGGCCCCGAGTTACTCTGAAACTCTTTTTCACTTTTGTCTCTTGATAATGGCTCCAAAGCAGGAGTCGAAACGTCGAGTATTCAATAAATTCAGACGCGGTTCTCACCCGGAACCTAGCTTAGTTCATATATATATATATATATATATATATATATATATATATATATATATATAGGGTGTAAATAGTTTGAGTGCATATATTTTAGGTGGAGGTAGTATACACCAAATTAAACAAAAAACTCTTATACCACTATGGTCAGTAGGTCTTAATAACCAAGAAAATCCCTAAAACATATTAAGTAAATTATTTTCAATCCTGCAACGTCGCTCGCGTTCGAAGCAGATTCACTCTTAGCGCGAATAATAAAGGAATGACTACGCCGACAAAAAAAAAACACCTGTGTTTTTGTATTGACTGATGATATTGACCTTAGAATTAAATAAAAATGTATGAAATATTTTGTTGAAAATATTTACGTTTTTAATACAAGGTATTGCAATTAGAATTTGTATTTGGCGGTTTCTTTTATGCAATTATACAAAGTTGGGTAAATATGATATGCAACTCAAGAGATCTGTATATGTAGTTTTTTACCAGTTAAATTATTCGAAGAGTCATTATTACTGATTTAATTAATATTATTTATATTAGACAAGTAAATATGTAATCCTACTTACCGAATTTATTATAATGATAGAACTGAGTTGAAACAACGGATTATTCACAGCAAATGTTCAAAATGCCCACCATTACTATCGACACAAGCACGACACCGTTTAATCCAATTTTCACGTATGCGAGAAAAAATTCCTGGAATATTTCGAATTTCGTCAGCAGCGTCAAAAATGCATTGTCTAAGGTCATTCTCGTCAATAATTGGAGTCCTGTAAACCTTACTTTTCATGTGTCCCCATAAGTAGAAATCTAAAGGATTGAGATCAGGAGATCTTGCTGGCCAACGTATATGTCCGTTTCGACCAATCCAACGACGAGGAAATGTTCTATTTAAGAAGTCGACAACTAGATGACTTGCGTGGGCAGGTGCTCCGTCATGTAAGTACCACATATTGGAACGTGTTTGTAGGTTCACTTCATCTAACAAATCCGGTAGCGTGTTGTTCAAAAAATAAAGGTAATTCTCACCTGTCAAACGTGCAGGCAGTATAAGTGGCCCAACCAAGTATTCACCAACTATTCCAGCCCACACGTTAACTGAGAATTGGTGTTGAAATACTGACTGGCGTATTTCGTGCGGATTTACCTCAGACCACGAATGCGTATTATGAAAATTTATTATACTATTTCTATTAAAACTTGCTCCATCTGTTGTTAAAATATTGTTCACAAAATTATGAAATTGTCGATGTTTTCTGAGGAACCAACGACAGAAATTGAGTCTTGGTTGAAAATCATCAATTGAAAGCCCTTGAACCCCCTGCATGTGATATGGATAGAGCAATTGTTCCCGTAATGTTCTATGAACAACAGTGTGAGAAATTTGCAGCTCACTTCCAATACTCCGTGTATTTACTCATTTTTAATGTGGCTATTAAAGATGTATAAGCTATTGAGTATTTACATATTTAGATTTACCGACATTTTGAAATCGAAATTATTGTATTATTCACTGTAGCAAGGGCTACATAAAATCTAACTTTATGTGTTCTTTTTGGCAAAACTATAGTCTATTTTAGAAAATGTTATAAAGCTTTTTGATTTGTTTTTGCCTGAAGTATTGTTCTTCAAAATCTTTGCACTCAAACCGTTTACACCTTGTATATATATATGTTATATAAGTTATTCCATCGACTTATATGAAACCATCTGGTAACAGGTCCCAAGCTGAGTCAGCATCCACGTGTCGTCTCAGGTTACCTTTCGACGACGTCAGCGTTCTTAAGTTATAAATTATACATTTGCCTTGCATCATTATTTATTATTACTTACAGTTCTGTCTAGTTTAGTTTACTACGTAATTTTGTCGTTTTATTGTTATAAGGTTTTATTGTTATTTTCAAGTTAAAGTTATTTTTACTAAAAGTATTGTGCAACCATAAATAAAATCTTTTTTTAAAAAGAGAAATTTTGAAAGTGTGATATAATAATAATAATAGCGTTTATTGCCCAACAGTTTCCCATTTACAGAGCAATTTTACAATGAAATAATTCTACAATAAAATAGTAAATTAAAGAACAAAAATAAATAAATCTTAATTTAAAATACAAATATAAAAATATTAACAATATAGAAAAGTTAAATTAAAATAAAAAATGTAAAAAACATACATACTAAAATAGATAATAATATAATTATGATGACAGTAGTGTCGTAATAATAAACAGACCTAATAACAATAAGTATAAACAAGATAAAAAACAATAATATTTTCTGGTTGCAGTAATTTAATAAGAGTAAAATAATAATGATAATAATTTAATAAGAGTAAGATAATGATGATAATAATATACTAAGAAATATCTGCTTGACTCAAAATGTAAAATTAGTGAAAGAACTTTTTTCTTAATATGAGATATTAATTAAATGTAATACGACAAGCCTTTCTCAAATCATGTAAGTTGCATGTAAAAATGTCACAAATATTGGATATCTTGTTTGCATTTCTGCACATTAAATTCAAAGGTGATTTTAATAATATATTGGTTTTAGGTGTTTTACATAAAAATGTATCACTTCGTCTCGAATTCAATCTAGGGACTAAAATATTAATTTGAGATAGTAGTTGTGGACAATCCACATTACCTTTCAACAATTTATGTAGAAATGTAACTGATGCTTGACATCTACGATTAGCCAACGAGACAAAGCCAAACCTATGAAGCAAGTTCAGATAGTTGCTTCCTCTTGGTGGATAGTGTCCCGTTACTTTAAAGTTTAGGAATTTTAAGAACTTTTTCTGCACTTTCTCAATACCATCTGCATATTGTGTGTATATTGGATTCCAAATGATGCCTCCGTACTCTAATTTTGACCTTACTAGGCTAATGTATAAGGCAGATAGTGCCGAAGGGTTGTCAAAATTTCTACAGTTTCTATATATAAAACCATAAGTACGATAAGCAGAATTAACGGTGATATTAATATGATCATTAAACTTAAGTTGATTGTCAAAATGGACTCCTAGATCTTTGATTGTATTCGTGCGCTCTAGTACAATATAGTTAATTGAGTATGGATGTTTCACCGGTGTATTCTTACGACAATACGTTACGATCTTACATTTAGATATATTCAAATACAGTTGATTCTTCAGACACCAGTCTTGCAACATATCAATCTGCTTTTGTAATTTAATGCAGTCCTCTGGGGAAGAGATCGACATATATATTTTTAAATCATCCGCAAACAGTAATTTGTTACATTCTAAAACATTGCATAAATCGTTTATGAATAATAAAAATAATAGTGGTCCTAAGTTTGATCCTTGGGGAACTCCACTTGTTGCAAGATAAACGTCTGAACAATAACCATTGTAAAATACATATTGTTTACGTTGATCCAAGTAAGATCTTATAAGTCCCAGATAGTTATCACTGAAACCCAAACAAGTTAATTTACGTAGAAGTCTGGAATGACTCACTTTGTCAAAAGCTATCGAGAAGTCCGTATAGATTACGTGCCACCTGTCCTCTATTATCTAATTTTTCACAAAGATATTGACTAAATATAGCTAAGTTGCTAACTGTTGATCTAGAATTCATAAATCCATGCTGTTGAGTAGATAATATATTCTTAACTGATTGGTATATTCGACGATAAAGCACGGTCTCGAAAACTTTGGCAAAATTGTTCAGTATACATATAGGTCTATAATTAGTGACATCTTTCTGATCTTGAGCCTTGTAAATAGGACAGACTTTAGCTACTTTCCAGGTATCCGGAAATACGGATGTCTTTAGGATCAAGTTGAAAATAATTTGTAACGGACGTAGTAAGACCCGCAAACAATCTTTTATTAGAAAGGATGGTATTTTATCGGCACCAGAAGTGAACTTATTTTTTAATTTTTTTCCTGCAATTAGAATTTCTGTTTCAGTAATAAATTCGCAGCTAATAACTGAAAAAGTATTAGAATGAATATTTAAATTTATATCTACAGGATCGTTTTGAATTTTGGGAGGGGAGAATACACTCTCAAAATATTCCCGGAATGCATTTAAAATTGATTGAGGATTGTTTAGTGCTTTATTATTGTATGACATATTTCTTATTTACAAATGACCAGAAGTATGTAGGGTTATCTTTTAAACTAGTTTGTATGTTATCCAAGTAAACTGTATATGCTTCTTTTATTTTGCGTTTAATTAATTGTCTTAATTTACTAAATTCCGTATAACTAGTATTATTACTACTTTGCTTCAGCTTCCTATGTACCCTTGCTTTGTGTTTAATAAGTTTTATGAGTTCACTTGTATACCAAGTGGGATAATTATGTTTGAAATTTTTATATAAAGGGACATGTATATCAAGGATTTCATAAAACTTATCATAAAACTTTTGCAAAGCGTCGTCACAGTTTGAAGAATTTTCCAGAAAATCCCAATTTACATTATTAAACTCATGGTACATCGTCAAGTAGTTGGCACGTTTGAAGTTGTAGTTTTTTGTACTTACATTACTGTTAAAATTAGTTTGTTTTAAAAATAACCCATTAGGTTCAATAGTCAATGAAGGATGATAAGCATCTTCATTTACAAGAGTAATACATTCACGATTTACTGCACAATCTATATTAGAAATGATTAAGTCTAACAACTTGCCATACTTATTGAAACTGTTATTAAATTGTTTTGCTTGTAGAAAACAAATTGGCGCAGTCAGTAGGATCCATCTAACGTTACTAGATCACGAGTACTCTAACTGGTAGCGGCGGATTCCTATCCCCCAACGGAACAACGAACCTGGAAGAAATCCTCACTGCAATCAAACGTAGAACACGGCGCTTTCAATGTTCCTGTTGGTGTAAGTAATGGCGAATCGTCATTCGTTTTAAATAAATACTATTTGATTTATTTTATTGAATATTGATTTTTAATATTTGATATAATTTATTTGATTTGATTGATATTGATTTATTTTATTCTATTGATATATTTATTATTTATATATATTATTTGATTTCTTTTTATTGATATTGGTATATTTGATTTACCTATTTCATTGATTATTTTATTTGAATAACTGATTTATTTGTGTTTACTATTTTAATTGGTTACCATACTGTTCAATCATTAATTTTCTATACCTTTTAACATTTCATTCTTACACCCTTGTTCCAATTCTTTTATATCGATTAATATAAAACTTGGACAAGCTTCTCCAATACCGGTTACCACCGAAACCGAGAGATATCGATTAACGGAAATATTTTCCGTTATACCCGAATTTGTGTGTAATTGCGCATATAATATGTCCACGGCGGATCAAAAATATTTGTTAGTGATCCATATCAAAAATAAACTCAAAGGGAAAGCGGCGCAGTTGATAAATTCAAGGAATCCCGGATCATACCTTGAAATCAAACAACTCTTGACCCTACACTTTGGAGATTCTCGTGATCTCTCTTCCCTGATTCATGACCTACAACGTCTGAAACAACTTGCAAACGAGTCCCCATTAACCTTTTACAATCGACTCCAAGTCTTGAGTGCGAAAATGCACTCCTGCATCCATAAAACGGCTGGGGCTTAGTCCAGAACAAAAAGACGTCCAGACCACTCTAGTGGACACAATGGTCTTGAATACCCTTCTTACGGGATTAGAACCCCGTTTAGGACAAGTAATTCGTGCAAGTAATCCAAATTAGAAGAGAGCTTCAGCTATCTTATTTCGAGGATCAGAAAACAAACAAATCTGTTCCTCTCAAACCAAATTTCCCACCTCGAAAGCCGACACAACCTCCTAAGTGACTTCATTGTGGTCGATTAAGCCACATTGCTTAAGCCGTAAATTGCCGTTTAAAAACGCAAAATAGTTCTCAACAATTCAACCAAAACCATAGGCCAAACCTGTTGAGCCTAACCAACAAAGGCCAAACTTCACCTCAAATGATCCCCCGGTTCAACAAGGACAACAGTTTCGTCCTTTTACAGAACAATCCCAATAATCACCCTGAAAGGACTCATCATTTAAATCAACACCAAAATGTTGATTACACTCAATATTCGGACTATTATACCGATAATAACAACACTTACGACTACGAAGATGATAATCAAAATTATTCTGGCTTCGAAGAAACTTTTGACAATACCCCTGTCGAGCCTTTTGATTGCCACGATTACCAGGATTTTCTAGCGCTTCCGAGCGACGAAACCCAGATTCAAAACCTGAATCTCGACGATCTGAACCCAGTATTGAACTTCCCGGAGCAACTATTTCTTTAAGCCCCCTTCTTAGTGTGAACTCTAAAAATCTCTACTATATTCTTGACGCTTCTTCTAAATTCAAGCTTCTTATGGATGCCGGAGCTGGTATCTCAATCTTCAAGGAAAACACAGTTAAAAATTTCACCCAAAGATTTCCTGAAAGGGTAACTATTCAAGGTATTACCCACGAAAAAAATCCCATCTCACAATCTACTTTAATCCCATTCGCTCCACGTAACCCACATAAAGTTTTCATATATGATTTGGACATTGAGTTTGACGGCATACTAGGATTAGATTTTCTTGAACACTATGAATGCATAGTTGACTTAAAATCTAAACAGCTAATAACAAATTTTAAAACCATCCCTTTACACAAAGTTCCCGATAACGATCAACCATAGAGGCGCGCATAGAAAAGATCTTTACACTTAACGATGATCTCTCTAACATCGACGCCATCTTACCAACTCAAGAAATTGACAGAGTACGACTTCCAAACGCACTCGTATACATTAACGCAAATGGTGAATTTCTAACTTCTATCATCAATGCTAACGCGATGCTCAAACCAGTAAACTTTTCTGATTTAAAACTGGAACCACTTGACAAAACTCACCCTCTTCTGAATTAAACACCGACAACTATCATGATTCCCAATACACAGACAGAAACTCGACTGTTAGACAACAAATTAGAACTGAACATCTCAATGACGAAGAACGCAAACTCAAAATCTTTGTTTGGAATTTCAAGACATTTTCTATCTTAAAGGTGACGTCTTGACTTTCACTAACGATGATAAACATTCGATTGATACGAATAACGCCCGTTTTCACTAAATCTTATAGATATTCTCAAGTTCATAAAGAGGAAGAGAAAACCCAAATTGGAAAAATGCTTGAACAATGTATCATTAGGCACTCCTCATCTCCTTGGTCCTCCCCTGTATGTGTCGTCCCTAAGAAGCTCGATGCTTCTGGTAAACAAAAGTGGCGAGTTGTTATCGATTACAGGAAATTAAATGAATTGACTGTAGACGATAAATATCATCTGCCAAATATCTACGATCTTCTCGACCAACTTGGAGTGTCAATATTTTTCAACACTGGATCTCGCTTCCGGGTTCCACCAGTTGGAAATCCAAGAGGAAGATATTCCTAAGACTGGCTTTTCTGTCGAAAATGGTCATTACGAACTCGTTCGTATGCCATTTGGTTTAAAAAATGCACCTTCTACTTTTCAGAGTGTCTACATGGATGATATAATCGTCTACTCTCCGACCATCCATGAACATATTTCCCGGTTGACATAAGTTTTTAAATGACTTCGGAAGTCCAACCTAAAAATTCAACCTGATAAGTGCGAATTTCTTCGTAAAGAACTGGCTTCTCTTGGCCATCTTATCACACAAGAAGGTGTAAAACCAAACCCTTCAAAGGTTGAATGTATTCAGAACTTTCCGCAACCCCAAACTCCGAAAGACATCAAATCTTTTCTTGGTCTCGCTGGGTATTACAGACGCTTCATACCAAATTTTGCGAAGATCTCTAAACCTCTGACTAAACTACTCCAAAAAGACGTCAAATTAATCTTTGACGCAGATTGCAAGTCTTCCTTCAATGAACTGAAGCAAGCCCTTGTATCTGACCCAATCCTGATATAACTAAACTTTGAAGAACCCTTCCTGCTCACTACTGATGCTAGTGCTTTTGCTGTTAGAGTGGTTCTTTCTCAAGGCCCTGCGGGAAAAGATCTCCCTATTGCATACGCTTCTCGTACCCTCTGTGCTGCAGAGACCACCATCGAACGAGAATTGGTGGCCATAGTTTGGGCTGTTACGCTATACGAAAGGACTCTGCCACTGTCATAAATTTGCAAACAAACCAAATAACTAAACTTAATTTTGACGGACTAAAACCATATTTTGAATAAATCCATTCTTTTCAGATTCTGTGGTCTGTTTTCAGTCGTAAACCTTCAACAGTATTCCATTACACCGGTTAACAATACTATAGGAGTTTTCTTCCATGAAGGAGGCACCCTTAAAATTTCTAATGAGAAATGTACACTCCTTGTTTACAAAGATCTAAGCCCCTTTCGAGACGCTATTTTAAACAATGACAATATACTGAACAGACTTTTAGATACTATTAACGACAACAAAACTAACATTAAAATCTTCAAATCAAAAGTACAGACTCACGTAAGCCTCCTGAAACAAATAAGAAAATCTGTTAACATCAAATATACAGAAATTTTCACTGATACTGAGACTTACAGTACCAATAGAAAGAAACGCGGACTCATTAACGGACTGGGATCAATTTGGAAATCTATTCCGGTAACTTAGATGCAACAGACGGAGAATACTTTAGTGATTCTATAAACAAAATTACTAGAGACCAGCATCAAATTGAAAAATTAATGAAACGACAATTACCTGTAACAACTTCGGTCATTAAGAGCCTTAACACCACACTACAAAAATTTCAGTCCGCAGAGAAAATATTTTCGGAAAATATTGAAGCAATTAGGAAGTCAATTGAGTTCATTACAGACGATCTTGCTTTTTACTAACTTCAAGCCAATGTCTTAGATGTGTGTGAAAGCTTAATGGAAAGTTACATATACATTGAAGATACTCTCAACGATGTATTAACTGCAGTCTCTTTCGCCCGTCTAAAAATTTTACATAGTTCTATAATAAACCCAGTAGATTTAGTCGATTCCCTTCAGAAGATTTCACAATCACTTCATGAAAATAACTTACCACTTCCGACCTATAGTTCAAATGTCTTACCACTTCCGACCTATAGTTCAAATGTTGTTAGATACCTCGATCTAATAGAATTGGAAGCTTTTGAAATGAATACTAAAATTGTTTTTGTACTAAAAATCCCCTTAGTCAATCCTGAAACTTATACACTATACCGCTTGTATCCTATCCCAGTTTTGGATTATCGAACAGGATTTCACCATATTCTTCCAACAAAATTAAAATATATCGCGAGAGATGACGATTCGCTATTGTACGCATCTTTCGAAGTGACTGTAAGTTATTCCACACACCACAGACAAAGAAGCCCTCTGCGAAGGACAGCTTCTTAGACAGCCAGTTGCCCTTCCATCAACTTGCAAGCCTTTAATATTATATGCAGAAGAGTATAATATTCACGAGATTGATCTGAATCTTTGGTTAATCTCGATTTCCGGACAGTTACCCATCAACATCAAGTGCAAAGGAGAAGATGTCGTTACCCAATCCATAACGACAAATTCTCTATTGGCAATCCAACCCAGTTGCAAATGCCTTCATCGGAAATAGCAGGGTCCATGCCAGAAGGACCACCAATAACGTTGACAACATCACACTTAAGAGTCACCCAGTCAACATCCCCTACAACTTTTGCGACAACCTGCCTACCATCAGTCAACTTCCAAAGTTGAAACCCATGAGACTACAGGAATTGGATGCCAGAGACCTGAATATCGCCAACCATAAGCTTAGCCAATACTCCAGGGAAGTGGAAAAGCTCATAGACCAACCATTCTTGGAGAAACACACCTGATTTACGATCATCACAATAGCAACAACCGCCATTGTGGTTGCCCTCCTTTCCATCAGCATCATCAGAAAGAAATTCCAGAATCCCCCAACGATCAGCCCTTCTGCCCATCCAGCACCACCACCAGATCCATCAACCATCAGGCCCAGGGTAAAACTCCATAGCCTCGTTAGTCCTGTTGAGGATATTGAATTGCAGAACCCCCCTTAAAAGTCGATGCTGTAGCATCAACTTTTTTATATGGATGGGAGTTGTTATATAAGTTATTCCATCGACTTATATGAAACCATCTAGCAACAGTTCCCAAGCTGAGTCAACATCCACGTGTCGTCTCAGATTTTGTCTTTTTATTGTTATAAATTGTATTGTTATTTTCAAGTTATTTTTATTAAAAGTATTGTGCAACTATAAATAAAATCTTTTTTTTGAAAAGAGAAATATATATATATATATATATATATATATATATATATATATATATTAGATTAACTCTTTTAAATTTAACTTTTTAAAAATAATTATTTTCACTTAAGTACAAATTTCAAATTTTAAACAGGCAGAGTTACGCCTTGGCTGAAAATAACGGAACTTTTACAATTTTCCGGCACATTTTTAAAGTTTTTAACAGTTGGGCTTCACATAGGGCGTTAGTGTCTATAGGGTAAGCATACAATTCGGAGCAGTTTTTCGCGAAAGTTTAGCGGTTTGAACGCACTTAAATCCTTTATTGGGATGTACATTAAAGAATCATCATTTCTCGCAATGTATTTCTGGGTTAACTGAAGTACATGGTGTAGGCCTGTTCTATCGTCATAAATAGGGATAGGATAAAGATGGTAAGCGGTATAGGGTTGCTGTTCTACGAGTGGTATTTTGAGAACAAAGACAAGATCTGAACGTATTTGAAAAGCTTCAAGATCTATAATCTTTAAATATTTGACAAAATTTGAATATCTTACCGGAAGAGGTAAATTATTTTTTACTAAATTTTGTGAGATTTCTTGTAAGGCGGTTATCAAATGTTCTGGCGTTAAAATTGATGTATGTATTATTTTGAGCCTGGCAAAGGTGATAGCGTTTAAAATGTCATTTAGGTTATCCTGTAAATAAAGGTAATTTTCCATCAATTTTTCGCATATATCTAAAAATGAAAGTTTAGCTTGAATATATGCTGTTTTGTCTGCGAGGTGAATGATTGTTCTTCTAATCCGGTTAATGTCTTCGTTGAAGGTCTTTTCATCTATTTGTAATTTCGCAATGGTCTCATTAAAATTTTTAATAACTGAAGTTGTGATGCTCATTTGATTTTTCATTATGTTTTCAATTTGCAATTGTTTTGATTCAAACTATTAATGCTGTTTGTGTAAAACTCGCCGTCCGAGGCATCTAAATTACCTGTTATAGCTTTAAATAACGTTCCGGCACCGTTTAATAATCCGCGTTTAAATCGTTTCGTGTCGGAGTATATTTCTGAAAATTTCTCTTTAAGAGAGTTACAGATTTGTGTTAACAAACTGATATGAGTTTGTATTTCAGATCTGAAATTATTCATAGAATGTACATCGAGACTTACTGTTTTAGTTAAAGTGTCAAGTAATCGGTTATTGGTTGTAAAAGCGTGTTCTAGTGCTGATAAGTTGCGGTGGGCTAGAAGGGTCCATTTGTGGTTGGATACGACGATCCTTGTTTCATCATGATAATATATCCCAAGTGTGTTGTTTATTGGTTTTAGTTCGAAGTGTGATATTGCTGATCCGAACAGCAAGAAAAATCTGGAACAGAAATTAACTTTCTGAATAAGGCTTCAGTCTATCGAAGTTAACTTTAGTCCTTTGATTAGTTGCTAAATTTAGGAGAGTAGCGGAATTGTTATGGAGTTCCAAAATTTGAAAGGGTCCATTGAATTTATTTTCGAGTTTATTTTTAAGCTGCGATTCTTTGACATAGACTTTGTCGCCGATTTGGTAATTTGGAAGGTTTTCAGAAACGTGTTTATCGAATCTTTCTTTTGCTTTTTGCTTTTGAACTTCTGTTCGTTCGCGAGCAATTCTGCAATAATGGGATATGCGATTGTTGTCACGAACATATTTGGAAACTAACTCTTGTTGGTTATAAAGTGTTTCGGGAGGTCGGCTGGATGTGTGTTGAATTGTTGTATGCTGTCACAGCATAAGGTAAAATGTTGAACGGGTGTTCATCAGGGTTTTCTGATTTGTGAATCCTTATCATTTCTAGAAGTGTCGAATGAAAACGCTCAAGTGAGCCATTGGACTGTGGATGTCCTACACTGGAAAATTACAGTTTAATATCAAAAAGTTTGCAGAGGTACTTGAGTAAGGCATTATCAAATTCTCTGCCGTAGTCACAGTGAATGCGAAGGGGTGTTCCGTAATGCTGGAAGTAAAGTAATAAAGTGCTGACAACTGTTTTGGCTGATTTATCGCTGATGGGGTAGGCTTGTGAAAATTTGGTAAGTTCGTCACAGATGGTAAGTGCATAGTTTTTAGTTGGTACTTCGAGGATATCGATGTTGACTCTTTCGAAAGGTGTCCTAGGAGTCTCAGTTATTACAAGTGGATTATCTAAGTTTTTACGATACGCCTTTGTCTTTTGACAAATATCGCAATTTCTAATAAAGTTTTCTACATCTTTAGTTAAACCGGGCCAATTAAATTTTTGTTTGATTCTACGAATTGTTTCGTTTATTCCGCGGTGAATATTACTTTTACCGTTGTGAAATCGGTCGAGTATCACGGGAACTTGGTCTTTTTCGATAGTTTGTGTAACATTTTGACAAATTTTCCATTTATATCAGTGCCTGCGAAAATAAAAGAGAGCATCTCTAATATGGGTAGGTCGATGTTGTTCTCTACGCAATAGGTTACTTGAGGTGTTAAGAGATTTTTGTTTTTGTAGAGAGAGGCAAATAATACTTCGTTAATAATTTCCGGGTCGGATGGAATCGGTATGATAAAGTATTTTCTGTTTCGTACAGTTTTACTTGAATAAATGTTGATGCGAAAACTTTGAAAGTCTGCATTTTCTTCAAAAATATCGTCAAATATTTTATTGTGAAAATCTTGGAGGTTCGATTGTTGTGGAAATACGATTATGTTTTTATTTTCTTTGTCGAGGAGTTGACCGTTAAAAAATTGGGTTTTACTGTAGTCGATCAGGGAAATAGTTTGGTATCTTTCGAGGAAGCTTTTGAATTTGCGAGATAAGTGTTCCGGATTGATTTCGTTGTTTTCGTCTTCGGGAACGTCACTATCTGAGTCTTCGTTAAGTGGTAGTATTGGGAATGTTACTAGTTCATGTTTTGATTGAAATTTAGTACATTTGTTAAAGTTATTGATTTTTATACGGGATACCGCGTCTGCATTTTTGTTGATTTTACCGGGTTTGTATATTATCTCATAGTCATACTCTTCAAGCTTTAGTCGCCATCTTGCTACCTGGGTCTTTGATGGAGAAAAGACAGGTTAACGGGCGGTGATCGGTGATTAGTTGAAACGTACGGCCAAAAATTAGCGGCCTGTATGTTTTGACAGCCCATACAATAGCTAAGAGTTCTCGTTCAATCGTTGAGTATCTAGTCTCAGCTTGACATAAAGTTCTGGAGGCATATGCAATAGGTAGGTCCCTGTGACAATACAGTCCGATTGCAAAAGCGCTTGCGTCTGTAGTTAAGACGAATGGTTCATTGAAGTTTGGATATATTAATATTGGTGTTCAATGCCTTTTTTAATTCGTTAAAGGATTTAGTACACTCTGAATCAAATAGGAATGGTGTATCTTTTTGAAGTAGTCTCGTGAGGGGTTTAGAGATTTTTGCAAAGTTTGGGATAAAGCGCCTGTAATAGCCGGCTAATCCCAAAAATGACTTAATTTCTTTTTGATTTTGAGGTTGAGGGAACTTTATTGTACATTCGACTTTATTAGGATTTGGCTTTACGCCATCGGGAGTGATGAGGTGTCCTAAATATGCCACTTCTTTGCGAAGGAACTCGCATTTATCGGGCTGGATTTTTAAGTTAGATTTTCTAAGGCGTTTGAAAACTTCTGTGAGTCGAAGGGTGTGCTCATGAATTGTGGGCGAGAAAACAATGATGTCGTCCATATAGACAAGACATCTTTCGTTTTGTATACCTAGAAGTATATTGTCCATGACGCCTTGGAAAGTGGACGGGGCATTTTTTAATCCAAAAGGCATTCGGACGAATTCGAAATGTCCGTTTTCTACGGTAAATGCAGTTTTCTGGATATCTTTGGGCTCGATTTCGATTTGGTGGAATCCCGATGCAAGATCGAGAGTTGTGAAGTATTGGCAACGTCCAAGTTGATATAACATATATATAATATATATATATATATATATATATATATATATATATATATGTTCTCAGAGGCTTCCGCGGTGATTTCTATGAACAAGGCTAGGTTTCGGGTGAGAACCGCGTCTGAATTTATTATATACTCGACGTTTCGACTCCTGTTTTGGAGCCATTATCAAGAGACAAAAGTGAAAAGAGTTTCAGAGTCTAGATCGAACTCGGGGCCTCCCCAAGAGTCACTAGGTAACTGAACTTGATGTCCTCATAACAAAAACCAGCCATGGAACATTCTCACATACAGTCTATAGGAAACCAACCCACACCAATCGATACTTAAATGCCCAATCACATCATCACCCTGCCCAATTGGGTTCTGTAATGAAATCTTTAGCCCTTAGATCTATTCGCCTAACAGACATTGATAATAGACAAAATGAACTTAATAATCTTCAACAAATCCTTCGACAAAACGGTTATCATCCCGACTACATTGCACGCATATTTCGTCAATCGCAACACCCCCGAGTACAGCAACCCCATCAGAAACAGACCAGCAAAACCGGAAAGCCTTCCTTCCGTACATTCGAGGAGTCACTGACAAAATAGCACGAATTCTACACCGACATCAAATGAAGATGGTTTTCAACACCAGTCAAACTATAGCCAACTTAACCGGGAACCCTAAGGATTAAGTACGTAACGAGGATCAAGGGGTTTACGAAATTCCATGTCGCGATTGTCCACAAAGCTACATCGGTCGTACAAATAGGCGCGTCAACCATCGAGTATATGAACATTCTTTGTCAGTTCGCAAAAAAGATCCGACTTCTGCTCTCGCGCATCATAATATCCAAACAGGACACTCTATCAACTTCGAGGACAGTAGGTCGATTGTATCTCTTAACTCCCTTAGGGCATCTACTATTCGCAAAGCAATAGAAATAGAGAGAGACCCCTCTGTCTAAACCGACGTGATGACAGCTCTCGCCTTCCCACAGCATGGACCTCCGTAATTGCCAGATTAAACAAAGCAGACACGCCCACCAACATCCAACCAATCACAACACATCCTCATCACGTGACATCCCCTTCTAACCCAGGGCTAACTATAAATAAAAGAAGGAGATCAGACGCAAATTCAGTTCAGTTACCTAGTGACTCTTGGGGAGTAGGCAGATTGAGGCCCCGAGTTCGATCTAGACTCTGAAACTCTTTTTCATTTTTGTCTCTTGATAATGGTTTCAAAGCAGGAGTCGAAACGTCGAGTATATAATAAATCCAGACGCGGTTCTCACCCGGAAACTAGCCTTGTTCATACATATATATATATATATATATATATATATATATATATATATATATATATATTGTAACGAAATTTCCCTAAGCCGGCCCTGGTTTCATTTCAGTACGACATCGATCGCTTTTAGGACAAAAAAATTGATCTCGAAATGGCACGGCAGCTGTAGAATTGATAATGGATTGTACGAGAATTTTCGATGCTGATTTTAAAAGGAGCGACCCATAATCGCGGCAGTTAGTTAGTGCAGCGAAGAACTTATGTTGAATTGTTATTGTGATATTCGAATCAGCTGTTTGTATATTTGATGTAAATAAAAGTTTCTAGAAAGTGAGAGTGAAAATTAGTTTTACTATTTTAATTGAACCCACGAATTATATAACAATATATTGTTTATTTTCGCGAGCACTAAATGTGTTAGGTGGTTTCCGGGATTTTATCTGCGCAGTTGATAACTGATCCCTGAATTGTAAATATAAATTAACATGTTTTTTTGTCTTTATTTTTTTAAAGATATTTTAAAAGTTATTTTAGTGGCTAGTTTTGAAATATATATATATATATATATATATATATATATATATATATATATATATATATATATATATGGTAAAATGACGACGTTTCGGCAGAGTCACATCTGCCCTCTTCAGGTCGGTTCGCATAATCTCGTAGCCTTCTGCTTTCGCTTCTAGTTACTCGAAAACTAAGATTTTCAGTTTCCAGTTTCATGTCTTTATTGTCAGAGTTAAATTTTTACAAATTTCTTACTTCTAGTCCAAATTTTTATACTTATTTCCCTAATTTGTTTTCCATGTTTCATATACTTTTCCCTACGCTGTTACAATATTTTCCCTACGCTATTCCTTAAGATATTTTATTCACTGAGATATTTCATTCCCTAAGATATTCAAGTTACCTGTTACTTCCTCTTCTGTCTGCAGTAGCGCCATCCTGTGAGGTAGTCCTGGGTTATCCTTGTGGTGGTTTTTCCGAATCCTTTTTCGTCCATTTTTGCTATAAGCCGGTCCTGCCAGATCCTGTCGAATGCCTTTTCTACGTCGAAAAATATTATGCACGTCGACCTTTTGTTCTCCGTGTCATCCATCGCGTCCTCCACCATCCTCATTACTTGATCCTCCGTCGAGTGTCCCTCTCTGAATCCGCATTGTTCGTGTGGTATGATCCTTAGTTGTTCCTCTTCTTCCTTGATCCTCTTCAAAATGATTCTGTCCATGATTTTGCTTGTGTTGCTCAGTAGGCTTATTGGCCTGTAGTTTTGTGGGAGTTTCCTGTTCTTTCCTTGCTTTGGTAATAATATGATCTCTGCTTTCTTCCATTCCCTCGGGTATCTTTGGTCCTTTAGTATGTTGTTGAATAGGCTCTTCATTCTTCTGTCTATGTACTCCTCTGGCAGTTCCTTTAACATCCTGTTCGTGATCCTGTCCCATCCTGTTGCTTTCTTCGTATTCAGTCTTCCTATGATATCCATTATTTCTTCTGTCGTGGTTTCCCTCATTTTCTCTTCGTTTAGTTGTGGTCTTCGTACTTCTTCCGCTAATTTCTTGATTTCTTCTTCGAATACTCTATCGTCTCCTGGGTCTACATTGAGTGTGAATTGTTCCTCCATAGCATCCGCAAATATTTCCACCTTGTCCTCTATTCTGTGTTCTTGTCGATATCTAATCCTTGCAGGTAATTGTTCCACTTTTCGCTCCGGTGTTCCGTCAATTCTTCTTTTATTTCTTTGCTTAACCTGTTGATCGTCCTTTTTACCCCTGGGCCGTAGTTTATTCTGTACCTTCTCTTTTGTCTGTTTCTCTCCCGTATTTTGTCCTTTAGCCCTCTTGGTATGTCTCCTGTGTAGATTCTGCATTTTGTTGTTGTTGTGTTGATTCGGTGTGCTTCTATGATCTGCTCCCTGATTCTTCTTGCTTGCTCATCTATACTTGTTATTGTTTCCTCTTCTTCTTCCGGCCTCGATGTCAGAGTAGTTCTGAATCCCTCCCAGCTGGTCCTTGCCTCCGCCTTGGTTTGTGGCTTATCTGTCCATCTAGCAGTTGTTATCGTCACTGGGTTGTGGTCCGATGATAGTTCCTCCGTTGTTTCTATGTCGTAATCCATGTCCGTGTTCTGCAAGATAAAGATGTCCAGTACGTCTCCTTGGCCTCTTGTTGGGTGATGGGTTGGTTCCGTTGGTCCGATTACGTCGTATCTCCCTCTTTCTGCGTGTTCCTGTAGTTTCTTTCCGCTCGGTGTTCTGATTCTCGAGTTCCAGTCTCTATGTTTGGCGTTTAGGTCTCCTCCTAGTATTTTCGGCTTGACGTTGTCCCTAAAAATAAGATTTAAGTCATTATTTGTAAGTTCTTTATTTGGTGGTCGATACGCGCTAATTATCTGTATCTTCCTTCCGTCCTTCATTTCCACTTCTACAGTTACGTTTTCGATGTTCTCTGTTTGGTATGGGTTGTCCTGCTGGCGTTTTAGTAGGTTCTTCACGGCGATTATGACTCCTCCTCCTGGTTTCCTTCCTGGCCTGTCCGCCCTGTGTACTATGTACCCTTGACATACGGTAAATAAGCCTTGGTTATTGGTGTCTCATGCTCCTCGTCTGTTTGTCTCGGTTTTGACTTTAGGGCTCTTTGAATATTTCGGTCTGCAAATCCGTTTTGTCTCAGAGCAGTGTTTATACTGTCCATTCCCTGTTTGATGTTGTCCTGGGCAGCTAGCCTTTGTGATCTGGTTACTAAAGTCTTGACGACGGCTTGTAGTTGGGTTGGGTGGTGATGAGAATTAGCATGAAGGTATCTGTTGGTGTGAGTTGCTTTCCATCGACAAAAATCTCCAACTGCACCTCATTCCGCGTGAAAAGTCATCGAGATGGCCGAAATTCTATGGGTTGCCAAAAGTACATAAAGAAGGTGCACCTTTGAGGCCAATAGTAAGCTCAATTGGATCCCCAACTCAACAGCTAGCCAAATACCTAGCCCAACAACTTCAACCGTTTGCAGAGGGGGCAGACTCATATGTGAAAAATTCGACACATTTCATCGAAATACTTAGAAAAACGGTCTTACAACGAGAGTGTCTTCTTGTAAGTTTTCACGTAATGTCCCTTTTCACCAACATCCTATCGACGAAGCTCTGGATATCATAATAGAAAAATACAAACCACCTCCAACACCTTGTATACTTAACAAGGCACTGTCTGATGAACACCTATTTTGTTTACGAGAACCAACGATACAAACAAGTGGAAGGAGCTCCAATGGGATCGCCACTCTCACCAGTTATAGCCAACCTTTTTATGGAGAACTTTGAGGAGTTGGCACTAAGAACAGCAACTCTTAAACCCAGTTTATGGTTGCGATATGTGGATGATAAATTTGTGATTTGGCCTCATGGGAGGGAACACCTCAACACATTTTTAGACCACCTCCATCACAAAATAAAATTTACCATGGAGGTTGAAGCCAACAATCAACTGCCATTCCTTGATTTTCTCATAAATAGGAAGGAAGATGAAACCCTTGGCAATACAGTATATAGGAAAGCAACTCACACCAACAGATACCTTCATGCTAATTCCCATCACCACCCAGCCCAACTACAAGTCGTTGTCAAGACTTTAGTAACCAGATCACAAAGACTAGCTGACATCAAACAGGAAATGGACAGTTTAAAAGCAGCTCTGAGACAAAACGGATATACAGACCGAAATATTCAAAGAGCCCTAAAGTCAAAACCGAGACAAACACACGAGGAGCATGAGAGACCAATAACCAAGGCTTATTTACCGTATATCAAGGGACTCCGAATACGAGGATCCCTTTAGAACAACAGGGAGTGTACGAGATTCCATGTGCAGACTGACATATAACCTATGTGGGGCAAATTAACAGAAGAATTCAAGCTAGATGTGATGAACACCAGAACGCTATACGATAGCAGGAAAAAACAACATCCATTGCGGAACACGCCACCACGACGTCACACCGAATAGACTTTGAGAACACCACAGTACCGGCAAATATAGAACACCCGAAATAAAGACTCGCTTGAGCATCCCATTCTCTACTCTTAGAGAGTCCCATTGGGCCCATAACGATTTCAGCACGCCCGAGTATGTAGCTGCCTCGTCCCATCGTGGCCTGGGTGCCCCTCTCGTTTTGAGTGACAAGATTGGTTCGATGTCTGGATCAGCCATTTGGTCCTGGATGCAGTGTTCCGTTGTCCAGTCTTCATTGGCCTGCACTCGGATCTCGGATGGAGATACCTTCTCGTTGTTCCATCTTCAGACAATGTCCGCATTCTGCTCTACAGGGTCTTCTGGATAGGGCATCGGCATTTTTTTGCAAACGACCGGCACGATGTTCCACCTTGAAATCGTATTGCTGTAATTTCTCCATCCACCTGGCCAGTTGTCCTTCCGGTGTCTTCATGTCCAGCAGCCATTTGAGGGCGGCATGATCTGTTCGGATTAAGAAATGACGACCATAGAGGTATTTGTGGAAATGGTCTTCAGCTCTTATTATTGCAAGAAGTTCTTTTCTGGTGACGCAATAATTTCTTTCCGGTTTCAAGAATCCACGGCTGTAGTACTCGATCACCCTCTCTTCACCATCTTGCACCTGGGATAGGACGGCCCCAAACCTGTGTTGCTGGCGTCGGTGTCTAGAATGAACTTGCCGGACTGTGTAGGAAAGGCTAGGATTGGGCTGGAACAGAGTGCTGCCTTCAGTCGTCTGAATGATGTTTCGCAATCCTGATTCCAACGGAAGGTCTCTTTCTCAGTGGTCTGCCGATGTAAAGGCGCGGCAATGGTGGCAAATCCCTCAACATATCGCCTGTAGTAGGAACAGAGGCCCAAGAAGCTTCGGAGTTCATGCTTGTCTCTTGGGACTGGTCAATTACGGATGGCTTCTATCTTTTCCTCGTTGGTGTGGATTCCTGACGCGGAAACGGCGTGGCCCAAAAACTCTACTTCTTTTTGGAACATGGAACACTTCTTCGGGTTGAGTCTCAGGTTGACATTATTAATTCTGGAGAATACTTCGTCCGGGTTCTTCAGGTGGTCGTCGAATGTCTGACCCATGACTAGAATGTCGTCGAGGTATACTAAGCACGTCCTCCATGTTAACCCGCTCAGTACATACTCCATTGCCTCTCAAATGTAGCGGGTGCATTACATAACCTAAAGGACATGACCGTGAACTAAAACAGCCCTTTACTGGTGGAGAACGCTGTCTTCTCTCTGTCGTTTGCGTGCAGACCAACCTGCCAATATCCACTTTTTAGGTCTAGTGTGGAGAACCAACGGGAGCCTGCTAGTGTGGTCAGAGTGTCATCGATTCGGGGTAGTGGATAGCTGTCTTTCTTCGTGACATCATTCAGCTTTCTGTAATCCACGCATAATCGGGTGGTTTCATCCTTCTTTTTAACTAGCACGACGGGAGCAAACCATGGGCTGATGGATGGCTCAATAACTCCATTTTGTAACATGGACTTGATGTTTTCCTCGACTGCCTATTGTTGCCCCAATAGTAGTCGTCTAGGTGGTATTCTGATGGGTTGAGCCTTTCCGGTATCTATTCGATGCTGGATGATGTTGGTGCGACCGGTGGTTCCATCTTGACTGTTAAAAATTTGCCAGTGCTTTGTGATAAATTGCTTGGCTTTCTTCTGGTTCTCTGGTGTCAGGTGTGTCGAATGGTCAGCAAACTGTTCTAGGTACTCTTTACTGGGCCCTGTCTCCTTCACCGACGTCTGGTACTCTTCTTCGCAATTGATGATGGTCTCTACTGGCTCGAAACAAGCTATTTCTTGACCATTGGCAATTCTGATGTCGTGGTTGGACAAATTCATCTCTAATTGGTATATCTCTTCCGGTTTTAACTATAGCCCGTCCAACTAAGTAGTCATGAGCTGAGTGTACGGGCTCCACCATTCCAACGCAGCTCCCAGGATTGCTGTCTAGCTGCCCATGAATAAACTTTTCTCGACCGGGAATTCTGGCTGGAGATTTTGCTACAATTTTCATGGAGGTGACTGAACTGTTGACGGGCTGTGTCAATACAAATTCCTCATTTAGGAACCGAAAAACATCATACCTCGGGTCGAACATAAATCCATGCTGGCTAATTAGGTCCATTCCCACATAAAATCATCCTCAATATTCGCTACCAGGACCCTATGCCGGATCATGTTGTCCCCTATCTGTAGCACGACATCTGCCTCACCCTGTATTGACATGGACTCGTCGGTGACTGTTCTGAGCTGGATGTTATTGATACCTGGCCGAATTTCTGATGCTCTCAAAACCCTGGACTTGGCAATGGACACAGCGGCGCCGGTGTCGATGGTGATGGTAATTGCTCGGCCATTGATGGTGCCCCTGATGACTAGGCTGCTGCTATATCGGCAAAATCCCCCTTGTCCTGGGGGCTGGTGGAGGGTTAGTCAGCATTCGCCCCCTTATGCTGACTGATTGGAGTTTTCCTGGTTGGTAAGTTCGGTTTTTTGGCTACCCCTGGTTGGTGATCGTTCCGGTAGCGTTACTCTGCAGTCACGTTGAAAGTCCTGTCCGTCCACAGCGGTAACATGCCCCTCTGGTGCCAGTTCTTTGTGACCGTTCTAATAGCTTGTTCAAACCAGCCAGCAGGGCTTGACATGGTGACTCTATCTCTTCCTGGTTAAAGGAAACTGTTCACACCCTCGGCTTCGACATGTTCATAACGGCCTATACTTCTAACGCCCGAAGTAAAGCTTCATTACTTTTCTTGACGCCACTTAGTCTTAGATTTCGTTGTACTTCTACATCTCTGATACCGTTTATGAAACTCTGTGTGGCCAATTGATCTTTGGTTTCCTCTGGCAGGTCTGGGTATTACAAGTGTATTAACCGTCTAATCTCTGAGAATCTGGGCTATTTTTTCGTCTAGTCCCTCCCTAACCTGCTTGACTATTTTTTGGTAGTTTGGTCCATTTTTTCCATGCTACGGGTTTCCATAAATCAAATTACTTAATCCTGCACTTCTGATCACCAAATTGTTATAAATTTCGTGGGTCCAATTAAAATTATACAACTAATATTCACTTTTACTTTTCTAGAACTTTTATTTACATGAAATTATATAGAACAGCTGATTCAAATCACAATAACAATTCTACATATAAGTTCTTCGCTGTACTAACTGCCTTGCGATCGTGGGCTGCTTCCTTTTAAAACCATCATCGAAGATTCTCGTAAAATCAATCATCATTCTACAGCTGCCGAGCCATTTCGAGAACAGTTTCTTTTTCGTGAAAGCGATCGGTGTCGTCCTGGAATGAAACCAGGGCCGGCTTAAGGAAATTTCGTTACAATATATAGGGCTTTCATTTCAAAACTAGTCACCAAAATAACTCTTAAAATATCTTTTAAAGATAAAGACAAAAAACACGTTAATTTATATTTACGGGGGGACACATTTTACAGGTATCGACCACCCTGCAGTTTAACCCCTAAAAGCGGGGGTGAATATTAGACTGCGTCAAAAAAGTGTTTTTTTTTCGATTAAACATATGTAAAAAGTTTCTTCAGTATATAAAAAAAATTCTGCTAAATTTTGAGCTCAATATCTCAAAAATTGAACTGGCGCATAGGGTGGTCCCCTTTCCCGTTTAAAATATATAGGAATTTTTTTTTTGGTTTTAAAATATCTACATTCATAAAATTGTTACAAATTTTTGCTTCTCACTATCTTATAGGAAATTTAATTCTCTACAAATTGCTTTCCGGGTTTTTGTTCTAAACTCAACCGCAACGAAGTTACAGGGCGCTGAATAAAAGGCAAACAATCTATTAATGATTTAAGAATCGAAAACAATTTATTATATTAATTTATCAATAAATTAACTCAAAATACTTTCGCACAATTACGAACTATTTCAATTAAAGAAAACTCGTATTTATTTATTTGTGGAGAGTGAAGAGTATATACACCAATTTTCACGGGTTTAATACATCTTGTTTACAAGATATTAAATTTAAGTTAAAAAATTGACAACCTATTGTTTCCCCCTAAGCAACTAAAATATAGGTTATGTTACTCGCGGTTAGTGCAGCCTCCATTAGTGAAAGAATTTTTAAGATTAGTTCATTCTTCCAGAGATTACCCTTTACAAACAAATTAATTTTACTTCTTTATATATTAGGTATACATTTACTATTCAACAATTGGTCCAAAAAATTGGGAAGTTGTCATTTACCCAGTTAATCCATTAATGCGACCGATGTGTTGTTATTGCTAATTTAAAAAGTTACACTTTCCAATTTAAAAGAAAGTTTTGCATGGAATTTGACACTCTTTTGGTTTGTTCATAGAGACCAGTTGCAAATAATTCCAAAGGTTTGAAAAATTCTCTAGGAATCAGCGATCTCGGCAGTGGGCTAATATAACACACGATTCGAGGAGAATATGTTAAACCGGTGGAATTATTGGCACCTGGTTTCTAGGAACTAACCCATTATCGCTCCATCAAAATATGGTTTACATTTTTCGATGAGGCCGCTTTTACATAGGCGTTTTGAACCATTTTGATGATCTTTTAACTAACTGATCTTACATATTTTTTGTGTATTGAGTTGTATTGAGCACTATTGCAAAAAAGCCTATTCTTGATGAATATATTTTGTTGTTTTTATCTCATTTTCATGGTTACCTAAATGCTAAACAACTATAGTGATTTTAATTTAAACCAAAGATACTTTTGTACATCAGTAATATTAAAAAATATGACGTTAGTGAATCTAAATTTATTAAAGGAGTCACGGTTTTGTAACATTTGCACATTAAAATCGTTGCGTTGAACCACATGAATAACTCAAAATGACGTAAGGTAAAGAAGACACTATTCAAATTTTCTATTTATTTACAACAACAATCAACATACTGACCAACAACTAAAACTTATTTTCTAAATTTAAGTAAATGCATTATTTGTGCTTTAAATTCCTAATGAGTAAAGACAATCAATAAAATACAACTGATAAGTCTAACTATATTTACATATAAACCCCATGTAAATAAATCACAACTCTAAAATTTAAAATTTGTCATGAGAAATTTGTTTTTTTGTTGAAGTGAAAAAAGGATACCTATGTCGCCATCAGTTTAACCCATTTGAAGAAGGAGCCTGATAATAGTCTTGAATATTGGCACAAACATTTAAATGGTTTGTCAATCTATGCTGTTACTACTTTGCATTGTAAATTATGGGAAAACTTCATTGTACCTTTTTTGGTGTAGCGCCCGTTCCGTACGATGAACTTTTATCGATTTCGCTCATGCCTATTGTTTTGTTTAGTAGTAAGAAAACTGAAAGAAAAACAGTCCATTAACACATTTTAAATTTGATAAAATAATCGCAAAGAAGTTAAAATCTATTACATTTAATCTTTATTTCTCAGCATTTGTGTTTACTTTTTAAATTAGACCAGCCCAGAAAAAAGTTTAGTGAACTGTTGATGTGAAATATGATTTTCGATGTCTTTTTGCCTCCTGAACTCGAATCTACAGTCAGTTTTGCTCACCCTTCAGTTTTCAGTAAATCGCTGAAATTCTTCAGAAAATCGCAAAAGCCTTCAGAAAAATAGCGAATTTTAAGTACTATGGATTGGGGTTCAAGAGGCAATACAGCGAAAACCATATGTCACATGTAAAGTGTATATAATTTTTTATTGTGATGGGATTGGTGGACCAGCCATCATGTTTTCGGCCACTTCCTTATGTTTGGTATGTTGCAGAATTCTTGTATGGTGTTGTTTATCTGAGTGTTAGATATTTAAAATATTTTAAGGCTGTTATTTCTGTTATTTAATTACCGTTTGTGTGTAGGGCTACCTAGCATTTCTTAACTTCACTTTCAGTGAACAGGTTCCATTTGGCAGCGCTAGAATTTGTTCTTTTGTTTGTTTTGTACCTATGACATAAAATTGTGTGTATTTTTTTCGTTTCAGGGTAATTATTTGTTATCACTATTTTCCATCTACGAGTATTTTCAATTTGCTTTTAAGGCAGATTATTCTCTAATGAAATTTTCATCTTGCATTTCGACTAGCCCATTTCCCAGAAAACTACTCCTACAGGGCTACTATATCAATTCACATATGTTTAAGCGTTAAAAAATGGCAATCCATTTGGAATGTTGCAATTATGTGCCAGAAACAATTGGTACAGTGCAAGTGATATTCATGTCCATTGTTTCCTTATTTGAAATTCCAAATCCTGTATTTGGCTATTTTTTCAGTCTGCTTACTATTCATATTATTGTTAGTAGGAATTGATATATCAATTAATAAGTAATTTCGAAAAGATTGTTGAGGAGGTCTTGAATTATTTTGTCTATTCATGGGTTTTCTCTCCTCCAAATTTTTTCCTGTAACAGATAAGTATTTAAAAAATTGTATATGTAGAACAAAGTGTAGTAAGGCAATTTCGTAAAATTGCCCGGATTACTGGCTGTCTGTACAGAGATTCTTCCTCACAGTTTTCTGAGAGAAAGAGATGTCTATAAAATGATCAACCAGTATTCCTGTATATAAGTAATGTATTGTATATTGTGTAATACTTATCTGTGTATGGAGACGTTTCAACTCCGAGTCTGGAGTCGTTGTCAATCGTTTAGTGTTGTTTTCGAGGTTTTTTTCTAAAAAATTTTCGCTTTGATTTTGAATTTATTGTCAGTGTCAAATTTTTTGACAAACAATAAATTCAAAATCAAAGCGAAAATTTTTTAGAAAAAAACCTCGAAAACAACACTAAACGATTGACAACGACTCCAGACTCGGAGTTGAAACGTCTCCACACACAGATAAGTATTACACAATATACAATACATTACTTATATACAGGAATACTGGTTGATCATTTTATAGACATCTCTTTCTCTCAGAAAAACTGTGAGGAAGAATCTCTGTACAGACAGCCAGTAATCCGGGCAATTTTACGAAATTGCCTTACTACACTTTGTTCTACATATACAATTTTTTAAATACTTATCTGTTACAGGAAAAAATTTGGAGGAGAGAAAACCCATGAATAGACAAAATATATCAATTAATGTTGTTTTTTTTTAGAGGCAATCTATGGGGTTTGTATATATAGCAGGCTATTCTTACATTATTTTATTATAATCTCAATTTTTGAATTTCTCACCCGTGCCCTCATTTTTTCCATTGAAACACTGTTGGAATCCACACATACTGTATTGTCTCTTTCTGACATTGGAACCCGTGCAAGTCTGTTGCGCTCGCACATCCATCGAGCGACATGATCATTACATACTCGTCTGGTAGACATTTGCATATATTTTTAAAACTATTAAAATAACATTCCCTAAAAATATCAATATTGTGGAAGAAGGCTATGAATTACTATTCCTAAGACATCTTTCAGTCATCTTGCAACCCTCAAAATGGATAACCAATTTGATTTACTATTTTACTCTTAAACATTTGTGAATTAACACATATTGAAAATGTAGCCTTGTATGAGTAAATTAGAAAAAATGGATTTTAACTTTTCAAAACTTTTAGGGAATATGACGCAAACGCAAGATGTCAGCCAGGAATGTACTTTCGGAATTGACCGATAGCAAAACATTAAAAAATATATATTTTTTTGCTCAATGAAAATAGCAAAATATTGTTTCTTTGATCATATTTTTACATTCAAATTTCAATTTACTTTCCTTCTGTCTCAGGTCTATTCTGCTCCTTGCAGGACAACTTTATTAATATTTAGTCATCTCTCTGTTAGTTGTTTAAGAAGTTTTAAATATTTCTGTATTCAGTATCCTCAATATCAATCCATGGCATTACACTACACCATCAGATGATAGGGGACATTATAATGTTCAATAATGGAGTTATGACCTCTTGTATCTGCTGTACAGTGAAACCACTATTATTAATTCTTCAGCTGTTTAATATGCAACCTCTATTAGTTTGTTGAACTTTTAATTTCTTTAGTAGTGTGTTGTCTACTTGTGTATTGGATTTCTTGCTTTTATTTTGTCCAACATGTTCAGTAGATGCTGATTGAAAGTAAGTTACCCCGCTTTATTTGGTGCATTGACCCCGATCACAACCTTCAGTACTTTAGAGTGACTAGCATAATATTTTGGTTGACATATTTTCAAGATTGATTTTAATGTATGAAAGGCACCTTTGATCACACACCGCTTTTCACATCTTACTTTCTTCGATGAATGTTTAACACATTCCTTTTCTCTTCAGTTCAATTTTTTGAGTAATGTCGCTCCCAGTAAGTTGCTGAACTTCATGTATTTCGAGACTGGCCGTTCTTTAATAGCTTTTCTACTAGTGAGATAACCACGTTTACTGTTCTGTGGGTGGTAACATTTACATTAACTTTTTTATACAAAATTGATAGTATACAATACTTACATGCTCCAATGATGCTCATTCCAACGGAAAAATAGAGTAGCTCCCCGCTGAAAAGCAGTTTGATCAGGTAGTATGATATGGGAATCAGTGTACAAAACTGCCAGAAAATGAAGTTAAATAATGAGTTAAGTCGGGGCGGCATTTCGAAAGGTTCAAGTTTTGGCACACCAGAAGTTTCAAAAAAGCTGCCGGTTTTGAGAAAGCTATCTTTCATTTTATCCTGTAAGTTAATATGAATTAATTAATTGGATAATTTGTTAAAAACCATCATGGAAGCTTAAGATTACTGTTTATAAAATTCACACAAATTTTTTTTTTCGATAAAAAAACACTAGAAACAATTTTGTTATATAACTTCCATTTCATCCTTATATTTTTTCAAAATTCCCTTACCATCTATGACCGTCATATATAATAATTTACAAAATTTAGGCCGATCTTACTGCAGGCAACATTCTTTTAAATGTAGAATTTGGTACGTTTTTATCGAATACCATTTGTTCACACAAAGTACCCCGGGGGATGTAACATCATTGACATTGCATGAAAAATGTTCAATTTTGCCCGCTCATATTACTGATTTTTAATAACGTGTAGTATACTTCACAAGTAGTCTAATTCCGGACTACCGGGACCGCAATTAACGATTCTGAATAATCAAAACTGAGTTGGTATCCAGTCAAAAATATACATTGCATGTTTTAGCTACTTAGAGAAAACAATAGTGTGAACTTTCATAGTCATAGAAAATAAAATAATCTATTGTAAAAGAAAACAAGAACCAAAATGGTAATTTAGTTATAGCAAAAAAATCATAACATTTTACTGTAATCTAGGAAAAACTACATGGAAGTAATCTAATTATGAAGAAAAACAATGATCTGCAATTCAAACCTGTGAAAAATGATTTAATACTAGAACCTGAATTAAACATATCTCATGTTACAATTACTGGGAAAGCTGTCAGAATTTGGTGGAGATTGACTTTCTGCTATTTTTTAACCGACTTCAAAAAGCAGGAGGTTCTCTATTCGTCTGTATTTGTTTTTTTGAATGTTTATTCAGCGATTACTCGAAAACGGCTCACGGAATTTCGACCGTATATACTGAATCCTGTTCCGGGGGATCGCGAAGTGGTCTCATATTTTTTTTCAATAACATAGCTTGTACCGTTTAATAGAAAATGTGGAAACTTTTTTTACAGGCTTTCTTATACAGTAAGTTTTGGTGGAGTCGCTGGTATAAAAAAAAACATTGAGAAATTTTCTGTTCGGAACTTGGGGTAAATTGTAGATAAATGAATTAATAAAAATAAATGTCAGTTAATCAACTTCAAAGTAAAGATTTTCGATTAATCTGTATATACAATTTATATTCATAAATCAAACGATTTATTTGTATTAATAATTTTAAGGGAAAAATTTATTCTTAATAGACAGATTTGCATGGTCTAAAACGTACACTGTAATCATTCCATGTCACTGTTTTAACTGTAAACGAGGTTTGTCATCAAATAGGAATTTTGATTAAAAGTGAATTATCTTTATTTTTGTTAATATCTAAAATTGTTATCAAATAGAGTAGTTAGAATTAAAAACTGCATCTATTCATGCCATTGCTCTAAAAATTGTATAATAAGTATTTATGTAACTTTTTCAACTATATACTAGGTTTTAAAAACTATATCAATTTTGTTTAAAAGTGAGGTACCTTCACATCACGAAAAATTGTATAATAAATTTTCATGGCACTTTTCCAAATTGTGTGCTGGGTTTGATAAAGAATATCAATTTTATTTCCGGTAAGTACCTTTATTTTTAATAATTACTCAAATTGTTATCAGGAAAAGTTTATTAGATTTGAAAACTACGTCCGATTATGCTATATCAATTAAAACTGCATAACGACTTATAAGATTCCCCGGAGAGGAGACTATTAAAAGAATGTCGGTATAATTAACAGACCTAAAGAATGATGTTACTCAGATCGTCTACAATATAGTGGATCCACCTAAGTTAGAATGCTATACAAAATTTCTATTCAACATTAAACGAGGTTGGTCAAACTAATAAGTGATGCTTAAAAGTAAAATACCTTATTTTATGCAAGTTAATTAGATTTGAAAACTAAAAATTGTAAAATAAATACATTAAAAACAAAACAAAAACGGACTTACAAAAAATAAGTTAACTGAAAAGTATGAAATATTTTTTTGCTACAACAATTAAATACTTTTTCTGAAGTCTGTGCCAATTTGAACAGCAAAGTTGCGAATTACAACTTATAAATGTCTTTCCCAAAATATTTTCTCTTTAGCTTGGCACCGACTTCATAAAAAGTATTTAATTGTTGTAGCAAAAAATTATTCTTTTGGAAGTCAGTTTTTGTTTTTTTAAATATATTTATTAACCTCTGATATTTGATACTTCTGAATGCGTGGGTTTTAAGTCTCCATGGACACAAATAGACTCTGAAAGTACTAGGGTTTCGATGTAGATATCCTCAATGTATAGTAGTAAAAAGGCGTTCGGCTAATTTTATCGAAACTCTGGTGTTTGTTAGTTCTGAAAGTATTTTTTTCACTTTCAAGGCCTTCGGTTTAATTTTTCCAAATACTGCCATTGGGTAGTTACCACGTTGATTAAAAATCACCATAAAAATACTTTTTCAAGTCAAATTTAGATTTTGTAAAGCATTAAAATAAAAGAACATCTAGATTCTGCCCATTGAGTTTTTTAATCCCAGCTTGAGAACTGTCAGACGAAGTTTCAATAAAATTAGCCATAAACGATTATCGTGTAATGCAGCAATATGGAAAAAAGTTAAGGAATTTCAAAGTTTGCGCTCATAGACTTTTAATTCGGAATGTTCAGATAACACAGTTTCATGTAAATTAACCGAGAGCCTTTCTCCATACCAATTCTGTAGGAACCTTTCGTGACGTAAACTGTGTAAAATCCCAATTTTCCCCAACTTTCCAGGTGGTTTCTCGATTTCACTGACCTTCCCTGACCACCTTGAACTTCCCCTAATTTTCCAGAATGTGAACACCTTGATAATTCTATTATTAAGAATAAAACATATTTGTATTTATTATTAATCACAGCAGAATTTCTTTAATTTCATTTTCTCTGAATGGTAAAGAAGTTTAGCATTAAATACAGAAAAGAAGAAATAAAAACAAAAGATTAAAAGAGGATGAAGATCTAGATCGAAATCGGAGGTTTAATTTTTCCCACTCATCATGTTTCATTAACTGTATGAACTGAGGTTTAATATCAGGCCAAAATTAGCAGTTATTTAAGTAATAAGTGGTTTGTTCGGCACCACATTTACATAATGGGTCTCTTAGATATTACCATTAGGCCAACCCTACTTCTTGGTTTGTTAAGTGACTTTGAAGATGGTATCCACGATGCAGTATCTCATTTAGGTTCTCCACAGGTTTTGTGGTGCCTTCGATGGGGATACGACGTAATAAATTAGTTTTTAGAAAGCTCTTCCTAAATTTCAGTGTGTTTGAGGGAAGAAGGTGTCCATGCACGTCTTATTCCTGGTGGAGCTATCCCCGCCAGGCTGTAAAGTTTGTAGATAGGCTATGCCCTCAGGCAACCTGGTATTGCTTCCTAGATCTAACAGTTAACAAGGTAAATGGCAAACACGAGTTTTCAATATTTCACAAGCCGTCTCAAACCGATCTAACCATTCACCACACTTCTATACACCCATATTAACAAAAACTTTCCGTTTACAATAGTATGGTTCATATATTACTTTCCATAAAACAATCACCAGATAATTTTCAGAAAGAATTGAGAATAATCAAACAGATAGCAGTAAATAACGGGTTTGAGGCCGAATTAATAGAAAATATTCTTGGAAATCAAAAACACAAAAAGGCATTAAGAGAAGTTTACCCAGACAGCAAAACTAATAATGATTCATATAGTATAACCTATTTTGGCAAACCAAGTTTAAAAATAGCATCCTTTTTAAGAAAACAGAATATTAACGTTACATTCAAAACAAACAATAGTCTTGGAAAATGTATCAAAAATAACAAATCAAAAATCCATCCAAAAAATAAATCTGGAGTCATGCCCTAAAGCATATATTAATCAAAGCGGCAGAGCGTGTAAAACCGCAATTCTTTCATTAATCAAAAAACAAATTCCAATTATGCTGAACATTTAGTAACATAAAATCATTTTAAATTATTACATTCAGAAAATAAAGGCAATAAATTAAACCTTTTAGAATCATTGGAGATTAATAAACTTAAAAATACAGGTAATTTGCTAAACGACCAGAGAGAAATAAATAATTCCCCCTTGTTGGATTATAAACCTTTAGTCTATGACTAATGTTAATGTTTTATGTCTGATTTAGTTGCCGTACTGTTTCAAATAAAATTTACTTAATCTGCTCAATTACCTGATCCTAACAAATAAACCTTAAATCCTTTTACCTATAATAAAATTAAATAAACCTGTTCAAAATTAAGTACCTGGTAATTATATCACTCCTTGAATATAAATACAACTTCCTCAAGAAATACCCAGTTAGTCTCGTTCCTTGACAAAGACATTAGTCGAAACGCGCCGGACAGTTTTTTAAAAAAACGTAAATTGTGGAAATTGCAATTGTAGTATCAGTTAATTATTATAATGAATTTCCAACAAGTATCGGCCGAATCAATTCCGTATTGCTTGTGGGATTAGTTGTGGCTGGAAATGTGTTGATATTTCACCAGAAGTACAAAAACTTGTACGCTAATACCAAACCTTTATTTATTACATTGAACGCCGTATCAGCAGTCAAGAGTCATCATTGTGGAGTAAATCAAAACTCCATGATTTTTTACTTAGTCCTAATTCAGTACAATACTTTCTTGTTCTTATGAGTCCATTATAAATACGTAAATATACCACTGCATATTGACCAGTCTCTTTACATTGTCCCTTTTTCTGTTTGTTTAATGGGAATTTGGGACTCTCTAGAAAGAGATTTTTTGTATTGAACTTCTTTTCGTAGTTTTATCTTCCACCTGATTTATTGCTTGGTACTTCATTTTGATTTAAATTAAACTGAAACTCTTTAAATATGTCATGTTCACGGACATTATTAATTTTCGAAGATTTCATGATGAATGAAACTGATTAATAAATTTTGTTATATGAAAAGAAGCTTGAGATTTACAATACACGGGATAAAAGAAAAAGTTAATAGGAAGGGCAAGTGTGTATTGGGTTAACCCAAATTCGTGATATTACAAGTCGCACCAATTTCGTTAAACAATAAACGTTTTAGAAAACTGAATTTGTTAGCGTATAATAATTTTTAAATATACAAAACCTTTTTATGAAAGACTTTTCCCAATATTATACTCACTGTCAAAGAAATCGCAGCACCCAGAAGGAGATGTTTAAAATTAATATTGTTTTGGTAAAACAGACGCTATAGTAAGTAGTAAATGATTAAAATTTGAATAAAAAATAGCAAGGTGTTTAAAATGTGTTTGACTGCCGCTGTTATCTATCTACTCCCCAACACATCTTGGCATTGATTCAATAGGACGTTCTATTTCTTGTTAAGGAATACTATCCTAAGCGACCCGTATTTCATGTCTTAGAACGTCCAAAGTTCGTGGGAGCTGGAGTAAAGTTCCGAGCCACCTGCCCATCATATCCCAAACATGTTCTATGGGTGACAGATCGGGGTTCTGTTATACTAAATCGATTAACATGAAGCCGAGCATTAGCTTGTTGTAATATGGAATCCATGAGTCAATTAAGGTAAGGGAATACATTGGGCCCCACTACTTTCTAAAGATAACGTTGCGTTGCCATGTTGCCTCGAACAAAGGCTACTTCCATGTGAAATAGCACCGCATACCATAACGCCTACTTTTCGGTGTACATGTCGCTCAACATCAAATTGAGGTTGACGTCTTTCTCCTCGTCGTCGCCTAATCCTTCTTCGGCTATCATGTCCATCCAAGCAGAATCGAGATTCATCAGAGAAGACGACCTGATGCCATTCCACATTCCAATGTTGTCGTTCTCGCCACCATTGGTTACAAGATGGCCTTGTTCTTCTAACCACTCATCAGCCAAATTTCGAGTTGTCGAAAATCGGTCTCTAATGGCTATAAGTCTTAGACGTCGATCTTGAGCTTCTTTCGTACCACTTCGTGGTCCGGTACCTACTCTTCTCCAATTTTGGGCATTATCAAACCATGCTTGATGACATCTCATAGTAGTTGGATTTCTTTCGTGAGCTTAGCGATTTCTGGAAATGAAAAACCTGTTTCCCGTAAAGCAATAATTCGATCTCTTTCACACATACTCTAGGCATTTTAAGATTACTATACATCGATATTGGATCCAATCAAACAGTTTGTTTTTGGTAAATGAAAAAAAAAAATGCTAAAACGGCCTACACTATTAATTGATAAAAGAAAAGTTTACATGAAAAAACATTCACCAATCTCTCAAATTTTACTATAGCATCTGTTTTACCGAAACAATATTAAATTTAAACATCTCCTTCTGGGTGTTGGAATTTCTTTGTCAGTGAATATATATTTAACATTTTATGATTTATAAATATGTACTGAAATCCTTGAAAATTTATAATAATTAATGGACTATTGACTCCAAATCTTTGTTCTAAAGTTCATGTAAAAAATATTCTTCAAATGTAAATATTAACAAATAAATCCAAAAATATTTATAATCGTTTGTCAAGTATAATTTTTATGTTTAAATGTGACAATGAAATAAAATATTGATTCATGTTAGAGATTGGATAAAATTGACAAAAATCATATTGATATGATACCAATAAATGTGTTTTGCGGTTCTATCATAAAACTTGAAATCGTCTAATCTTGATCTGCACGACATTTTTATTGGTATAATTTATATTTAAAAAGAGCTGACTTAATCTGATTTCAATCGAAAATTTAATCGTATTCTTATCTCTCTCTCTTTCTCCCTCTCTAATTTGCATTCTTTGTCTATATTTTCCAAATACATTTTAACTTTTTTATTTGTTTTATTATTTGCACCACTTTCTATAAGTGTAACTCTAATTCACTTTATATTGCATCCACACTGTATATGCTTCATTATCTGAATCACCCTGTACAACTATAATTCAATTCAACACAATATTACAACGGTCCTATTATCTTTAAAACGACCCTGATAAGTATAAATCCTCTCCACACTATTGACTCTCTATTTTTCTATCGTTTAAATTATTCCTGTATACCAATGATTTTACTTCGCCCCATATGTTTATTATTCCATTTATGCAACTGCTCATGGTCTACCCTATATAACAAAATTCACCTTTTGAACCACATTTAATGACTAGCATTTATTTCAACCACCCGGTATATGCAACGTCCATAATTATACACCGTCCTGCGTCCTATAATTCAAATATCCCAACTGCTTAGGTATGCTTATATAACAAATTTTTGATACATCCTATGGTTGTAACAAAGTAATGAATACTCGATAAGACTCAAAGTACCGAATCGTTACTTTTACATTGGTATCGTTACTCGAATCGCATGTTTGCTTCAGCACAACCAATGTCGACTGCTGCATAATACCGAAAGGTCCGACTCGCACATCGTTAGTTTCGTTACTTCGTTAGATACGGTATGACTTCGTATGTTTCGTACATATTAATATTTCGTATGTTTCGTACGTACGAATAGTTCGAACCTACTCTATTTCGGTATTTCTGCCGAAATGGCGCGTGTCCGGCCGAACTACCGAATTGTCATTCATAAGTCGTCATTCATAACTGATTATATCTTTATATTGTTATTTATTAAATTATATATATGCTTTTATACTTTGAACACTAGTCTTTCTTTAGTTTAAAGATTTCATAAACCATTGAGATGTACAAAAATATATTATAGTATAAGTCATCATTTGGAAAACAGCTCTATAAAATAAAAGATTTACTCAGGATATTTCTATTTGGGATTGAATGAATTTATTGAATGCAGATTCCATATGGAGTTTGATGTAGGCAATAACAAAATCGAGTGTTACAACGTCGCCAATAACTGCTAGTATCATTGGACAAAGACAAATATATGGAAGAAAAGTTTCTTTATAAAATAGATAATGCACTTAAATTTTGCCTCATGAAAACCCAAACGGATCAAAAACATATTTCTAAATGTGAATGACCTATTTTGGGCATAAAATAAAATGCGGTAATTTTCATTGTGATGAGCTTAGGAGAACTGTAAAATTAATATAAGAATATAATTATTTATCTATTTCTTTATTGAAAATAGTATCATGTTTATATTACTATCTACTTACTAAAGAAACTAATATAAAAAAATAAAAATATGTGTTTAGATGCATTGCTTGAGTGTATTTTTATTTTTCTCTTTATTTATTTTATATTGATAATTGAACAAAAATGTTACTTAATAAAATCCGTTCATATACCATAGATAATTATTTTTCCCTTTAATTTAATTTAATATCGGATAATTTTTTAATTATTATAATAGGTATGCACTCATTAGTAGGTACTCTATATTTATTGTCAGTAATCAAATTACAAGTAACAAATACTTTGTAACGGGTAGTCAGACTAATAAGAGTAACGAATACATACGAGTATTCAAAAAGTCGTTACTTTTACAGCACTAGTACACCCTGAATAACAAAAATTTTACTCCACCTTAACTTCAAACACCTTGTATAAGCAACTACTATGCTCCAAACTATATAAATTTTTTAAACCGCCCTGTATAATTGTAATTCTACTCCACCTTATATTTCAGCCATCCTGTGTATTCAACTGCTTCTGACAATTTTTAAAGCCTTCTGAATAACTGGAATTATTCTCCGTCCTATAACGCAAATATCCACTCTGTTAACTATAGTTTTGCTCCACTCTTATTTCAACCAACATGTGTACGCAACTACTTAGGTGCCACCTAATACAATATTTTTAGAACCACCATGTATAACTAGTTCAATTCTAACTTAGATTTCAGCCATCCTATGTATACAACTGCTTATGTACCACCTAATATCACATGCACACACGCACACACCTACAACCGTATACCATATAGAAGAGTTCGCCGACATAACAAATTTTCGTTTAGATAAACTATACGCCCCCTAACTTGACTTCGTCTCTAAAAAAACTTACTTCAAACGAATCAAAATGAAAACCATTACAAACACCCTGTACGATATACTTTCATAGCATATCTTGACATTTAAACTAGATATTTATGAAGAAAATTTGACATTTACCATTTACAGTTTTGCATATATTTTTCCGATATTCAGAAAAACGGTATGTTTTACGTTATAGAAAAATATACGGAATCAAGCTGGAACATATCTTTGTAAAATACAATTTATAATATTACAATTTTTTGAGCGGTTTTAACAATGAAGATTCATTGAAATTCCCTGAAATCTAGTTCCTCATTTACTTTTTTTTAATGATTTTCTGGAAACCCGTAAATCTCATGTTATAGACAATTATATGGGACCTTTCTGTAATGTTCCTTAATATAATGCAGTTTAAATCGTCAAAATTGCCCAAGCCGTTTTTGAATAATCGCTCGTCATACATAAAAAAAAGTTGCAGACGAATTAATAACCTCCTCCTTTTTGGAAGTCGGTTAAAAACTACTGCACTGCCTTACCTTTCTAATAAAAATGTCCCTAAGAAATTTCTCCTGTTCGGCCGGCTCAGTTGGTACGTTTTCCATAGGAATTCTTCTCATGTAATAGTGGGCTTCCAGAGGCTTGCCAAGAAGCATGTTCCTAATTGTGGGTTTGGACGGTGAATCTTCCTTGAACGCCAATTCTAATTCGTACACTGCTGGTACTTTTCCTTTCATGGAGGGTAAACTGGCAATAAAACCTCTTGTTCGAGGCAGCAAATGGTGTTTCAATTGAGGAAGATTATTTTTAACAGCGAAATCGAGGGAAGCTTCGTGTTTCTTTGGTGTGAATCTCGTTCCTTCCGGAAATAATAGTAACTAAAAAAAGATAAAAGTACAATGTCTAAGTTTCTAATTATATTACAATAATGTTTGAATAAATTAAAACAAAATTACAGTATTACAAAATTCAGTTAACCAGATAGACTTATAATAAATATATTATTATAGAGTGGTTGACGCAGCGAAGTGACGACACCATGTTTTACTTTTCTCGTTTTATCTTTGTCTTACTTACGGAGATCACAGTTAGTTCTCTTTCTGTTCGGACTATGCCTTATGCATTATTTGATTGAGCTAGAGAGAGAGAGAGATAGCACGCACAATGCCAATCAACTTTCTTGCAGGCTCAGTATATGGTAATATATGTCTATGGTTAATTATTAAATTAAACAATTAGATGTTGAAGGACACACACAGATTGATAATGAATTTTGCAATAAAGTCGTCTTTAACGATGAGGTTATCATTGTAAACTTGCAGATTGTATTAGTACAGTTGTAATGTTTAGGGAACGATAATTCCAGCGTGATTGCACGAATACATTTACTCCACATAACTGGAAGAAATACATACAAAATATTCGTTATTAGTTTTCTTATTACATGATTACATTTATAACCTTTACTGATTTTAAGTTATAATTGTAACAAATTCGGGTTTTACATAGTACCTTGAAAATAATTGTGTGTTATTCGTTTTACTCTTATTAGCTTATATCCGTGAAAACAATAGCACCGTGGTTTCGATCGCCTGTCATATAAGGTGATTAAAGGTGGTGGGTTCGATTTTTCTGGATTATCAAGGTTAAATATGGCTACATCGACCATAATATATGGAGTTTGGAAGAGGATGGCTTGGCTGGAGCCGGCGACAGCATGCGGAACGTTTGTGGAAGGCTGTTGAAGAGGCGGATCCCCCGGACAGTCACAGCAACAACACGAGCAACGCCAACGGAGTCGAACTCGAATGATAATTTCATAAGCAGACAGTACTGCGCAGGGTCCGTAGTCTGTCCTCATGAAAAAGAGATCCATTGTTCCTTACCAACCCGCATTGAGGCAGCGTGCTAACGTACAACCTCAAACATGTCGAAGTACTGCGCAGGGTCAGTAGTCTGTCCTCATGAAAAAGAGATCCATTGTTCCTTACCAACCCGCATTGAGGCAGCGTGCTAACGTACAACCTCAAACATGTCGAATCACATTACTTGTACCCCAGGGGTTTGTTTCATAATTAACTTGTAACTTGTAGAATTTGCAACATCAAAATTATTCTACAAGTTACAACTTGTAAAATCCAAAATATTAGTATTCGAAATGTGCACGAGAGTAGCACAGTACACAGATCATGCAAAAAGAGAGAGTAGCGCCACCTAACATGCGGAACTATTGGCGAATATGTCAAATAATGACGTTATAGAAAGACTACAAATACCTAGTTGATCGAAATGTCCCGCATTAATCAAGGCGGACTTATATACGGCTATAACAAAGCAATTAAAGTAATTCAACCATAATCCAACATTGTATTGTTGTTATTTCAATATTATAACATAAATACGTATTAATTTGATAATATATAATTGATATAAATATCTAAGAACATCTGACGGACAATATTAATTCTTAAACCAACCGTTGCTTGGTGCCACCCATCGCGAACAGAGAATATTAACAAGGCAGGCCTTCCCAATTTAATTTCTCTACTACTACTTGACGTATGTTTTCAGTATGAAACAGAAACTACAAGGGCAAGTATTTTGTAACTTGTTTGTTTTTACTAATAATATTAGTGTGATGATTATGAAAAAAGCCAACTTTAGTCAGTCAATTTTCAATAAGAGCAATTTCTTCAAATATTACAATTCTTAAACAATGTAACGAAATTAATAAACGAAATGCAATCAGACACAGATGAGATAACTAAACAAATCACTAGTCCACAGAGCCAAAAATATCTGCAGCACACCAGAGGCTATCAAAGAACAACAAATGAAACTTAGAGAAGACCTTTTGACGAATGGATATTCGGAAACCATCATTAACAATGTGTTTGAACAACTGGATAAAGCACCTAGGCTAGAAGGGGAAATTACGATAGCAACTTTATTAGTACCATATACTAAAGAATTGTAGGAAAAACTTAGACGTATTGGACACGGATATGAAATCAAAATCATTGGGGAGACTAAGCGACCACTGGACACCAGGGTTAAGGAGCACCGCCCAACTACTCAAAGGGCGGAGTAAAAAAGTCTGTATTACATAATCACGCATGAGAAGACCACTATAACATCAACCAGAGGCGGCATACATAATCTCGAATGAGAATATAATTAGCGAGCTCAGCGTCCAAATTAAAAACGTCTGGAGACCTTTTCTGGAGCCACTGCCGCTACGCATCACGACAACCAATCGCCAGGTACGGCGACACTGATTGGACGATACAAGGGATTAAGCGACCCAACGACCCACTTGATGACGATAGTAGATCCAAAGGTATTGAAACGTTGTGAGATGAACCATTTAAAAACGATGGAAGTCCAAGGAAATTTCGAGGGACGAGCTACATTGTCTACCAGCTTCAGACTAACAGAAATGAGGTAAATTAAACGTTTGTATAATTAACACCATGAAATTGTTATGCTGGAGTTAATGTATCAGAACTGCCTAATCATCTATTTGAAAAATGAGAACTGTCTTAGGTTCATAAACACAAGTTTCCACATACGAAACCTAAGACATCCTTGATTGTTTGGGGGCTGAATTCAATTCCGAGATAGATTTGACTGCCAGGTCCAGTTCAAGGTCAAATTATGAGATTTTGTCTGAAAAAGAAAACGTTTTTTTTGTCGCTGAATCTGAGGTCGATTTCGACTCAGCGACTCCAAAACAGTTTTTTTTACATAATTTGATACTGAGACTATGGATGCGACCGCATACAGACAAACTGACCTCGGATCCAGATTGAGCGACCTAGACCTACTCATGGATTTTTTCAGATTTTTCTGCAGAAATTGGATCATTTGACTTTCAAATGAGCCTGAACGAGATCTGATACAAACTGACCTCGGATCCGGATTCAGAGAGCAAAAAAATATGGGTGTATTAGGATTCGTTGGTGGAAACAAAAAATATTTTTTTGGGTTGCTGTGTTATATTGTTACTATTCCGAATAGATTAGGAATAAGCAAAAAGTATAACATAATTTTTTTATACTCAGACGGAGTGCAATACAGTATAACCTTAATATTAAATTTAAAGCGTGGAGAATTGGGATAGTGAATAGAACATACTTATGAACTGAGTTTCTCCATGAGAATACATAATAGTTGTCAAAGAGTTAGAACAACATGAGAAGAATGAACTGTGAACGTTATGATTTGGGGTCTTACATACTACAGAAGCACGTGTGTTCACAGCAATACGGTTTGTTAAGACCCGTTGTCAACTTCTATGTGCAACACTCGTCCTCATATTTTCTGATTATATTGTTTTGAACAAGTTGCGTAGACTTATTTATCCTTTAATGCCTATGTGAGCAACAAGATAAGTAGAAGTTTAATAACCTCCTTTCGCTACCATAAATCTTAGAGCACTTGAAGCATGGAATTTGGAATATATGGGAAGCCAGCCCAAGGAAGAAGTTAATAAATTCATTCTAAAACGTCCAACTTAATGTATACCATTTTTTTAGTATTTCAAGTTTAATGATATAGATATATTTTTTATTATATTTGTCCGAGTTTGATGTTTTTCACAAACAGTAGACCATAGATAAATTTACAATATGTTCTATACATGTCATAGTTCAAAAGGTTAAATAATTGCATGAACGTATTAAAAATAACACAGAATACAGAATAATACATTTATGTTAACTTTCCTGTGAAAAATGACTGGTAAGAAAATAATTTATGTGTAGTTAGATATTTTTGCTTTAAAGGTCAAATATGCTTATCAATATGCTGGAATTGTAATAACTGTCTTCCAGTGTATTTAAGGCAAAAAATATAATTTGTTTAAATTTGCATAGTGAATTCTGTTATGGCGTATACGAAATAATAATGAACTCCGGAGCTATACTAGTTCAACAGCAATAGGGCACAAATATACAACTCCATTTGTATTAATGAGTTTTCAAAATTAGTGGATAAAGAAGCTGTAGGCACACACGAAACATTAATTGTCCTAGTCAATGATGTAATTATTCATAACACTAAATGCCTAGTTTTCTTATGCATGGTGCAACGTACCAAAGGATGTGAATGCTGTGTACATAAAGCCGGATCCAGCAAAGTACCGACTGATCATTAAACTTTCCCTGTTGAGACACCGTGAACAGAACAATAAAACTACTGAGCAGCAAAATGAATCTGCAATGAGTTCGATGTAATCCAAATAAAAGCTAAAAATCGATTCTGTTATCTGCAATGAAGCCCCTGCTGAAGAAATCTCTGCATTGCATTTGTGGACCATAAAATTCCTTTAATTTTGTTCCACATAATTGGCTCATAAAACGTTGTAACGAAAAAACGGTATTCTTAATTTTTTAGAACATACTATGTTAACCTGGCATCTTTCTGAGTACACCCGAACCCGACTATTCAGTACACGCTGCCCCTATTATAAGAATATATCTCAGTCTGCCTTTGGTTTTCTCTTGCTGTAAACCGAGTCTCACATAAACTGAATTCGATTAACTTTGCCTTCAGTCTCAAACAAAACTAAGTAAAAGCATTAACGATACACTATTTGTTGTACATATGGACGATGTAAAATTAATAGCAGGTACAAAAAAATATTTGCATGATGCGCTGATGTTGTATAGAAGAGTTTTCTATTGATATCCAGATGATATTGACGAAGACAAATGTCTGATTATTAATATAGTTAAATGCCAAATAAAGTAGGGGTCCTACGCCATGAGACATGGCAATTCGATTGAATTCAGGAAAGAAGGGACCCTTTATATACATTAGAATAGAGCAAGATTAACAAATCGACCTTTTCATCACGAAGAAAGTTATATCGATTGAAATCAAGCAAGTTTAACGAATAGACTTTTACATCATGAAGAAACGCCTAACTAAATAATATGATGTAAGGGTAATACGACAGTTGAAGACCAAACTATGAGTAAAACAATGTTTCCGGCTTTTAACACCTAAGCGTTAGGACTTACATTGTTATATATGCTAAATTGATGATTCAATACCACTGCGACTGACAGGACAAGTGTATCAGTCAACGAACTTGCAACTGCCTTGGTGGACATATAAACGAATTCAAGCAAGAACATGCCGAGAATTTAGGGTTGAAGTTCTTGTTGACCTGTGGTGAGATGTTTCTTAAAACGGAAGGCTTTCAAGTGCTCCCAACTAACTAAAATACATTGTTAAAAATTCTTTTATAAAAAAACGACAGATGCCGATATAGTTCCCATATCTACATCAGAAGCAATCCAGCCTATTACAATTATTGTTCCAGTAAATAGAACTTTAGTTGAAATTACCATAGCCGGTAGAAGCCGGCAAGAGTACATTAGTTTCATTACAAAGCTGAGTCATTTTTTTCTAGTAACTTTATCCATAACAGCAACAACACTAATAGTAAACATGCCGAAAAAATAAGTCAAATAGAGTTAACTAGAATGTCAAATACAGTGGCAATGAGTATGAACTTCACACGAACTATACCACTACCGTAACTAGGGGGGTGCCCAGACACAGGGCGTAGGCTTTGGAGTAGCAGCTTGCCTCGGACGCATAAAATCCTAGTTAATCCCAAAAAAAATATTACACAAGTTAAAATACCTTGGTCTGGATCTGGGATTAGTGAATTGTCTCCTTATGTGTACTTCAGAGGGAGTGCAACTGCCATTATGATATAATTACGATATAATACAAATTTATAATACTGTTACGAAATTTATCTAAGCCAGCCCTGGCTTAGGTAAATCAATCAGATATCAATCGCTGGGTTAATAAAAAGTTGGACTGTAATTTTCGAAATGGTGCCAAACAAGTATTCTCGACGCTGGGCACAAAAAGGTACTACCATCAATTAACCTATATAAAGAGACATTAATTTCAGCAGTGAGTTGAGTTTTAGTGCGTGCAGCTTATTTCGTTGTTATGATTTCGATGCAAATAATATTAGAATCAGCTGTTGAAAATATTTGATGTTTTATGTGTAAATAAAAGTTTCTAGTAAGTGACAGTGAATATTAGCATTAGCTTTTAAATTAATTAATTGAACATGGAGTTTACAACAATACAAATAAGGTGTTTTCAAATTAATTAATTAATGAAATTATGTCGTTAGTATTACATTAAAATTAATAATGCGCACCCCCCAGACCATAATCTGGGTACGTCCTTGTATAAGTATGTGTGTTTCTTTTAATATTCAGAATAAAGAAATGTTTCAATATAACATAAATCTTATAGTAAATTGAACAAAATTATAGTTTAATTATAATTTGGAGTGTCACTATTATGCTATATGTATTCACACAATGATGTGTCCTTTATATATTTTCTTGTGAATTAGGGGCTTGAGTCTTGCTGCAGAAGTATATACTCCTGTATACCCATAGAACAACTGATTTTTGAGCAAATCCTAGAGTTTAAAGTCTGTACCACTTTTCAAGTCCTTGTGAATCATTCCGAATTTCAATATCTAATCAGATTGAAGTGCATTATCAGAGTGAACTTTGACACAAATATGCAATTAATCGTCTGCTTTAATATTAAAATGACTTATCAAAAAAAAAGTGTCATATACGATAAACAAAATATAATTTTAAGAGTACAAATTCCATTGCACGTGAAGATAATATTTTTACTAAATTTACCGTGCCAATTTTAAAGTTCATGACTATTAAACAGACTTACAGTAAAACAAAATTCATATCATTTCTATTCCTACAGGTTTGACAATTCCCTGTTTATAGGGTGGTCCAGTATCTATATACTATTATAAAATTGTAGTTGTCTGTTTGTTCGGACATCACGTAAGAATGATAATGAACTGATTTTGCTGAATCATTTTTTTGTTGATTTAAAATCTGGTACACATTTTATCTCCCCACATTAACAGAAACAGTAGATATAGCGAAATAGTATACTTCTATGATGTTGGGTAAGACACAATTACTAAATTGGTTCCACCGCACGCACCGGACATTAGATACTGCATTCGCATCTAGAGTATTTTTATAGTATGTTCCATATATAGGATAGGTGAAACATTATAGAAATTATATGTTATACTGTGGTTAAAAAAAATATGAGGAAAAAAATTGAAATAGCGAAGCTCATAATCAGTTGTACAGATAGGATAGTTGAAATATAGGAGTAGAGTTATTGTTAAGAACTTAAAAATGGTATATTGTGTGATAATAAGCAGCAGCATATACAGGGTGGTTGTAATACATGTTGAAGTTAAGATAAATATACAAGGTGATTAAAAAAAATGCTGAACAAAATTTTTAATCAGGGTGCTCCATAAGCAGTTGCAGTTTTGGTGAAATATACTGGGAATTGATGGATTTGGATACAGGGTGGTACAAAAAATGTTAAACTGGGTGGCTGATAAGTAGTTACATATACAAGAAGTAGAAGTAGTTGCTGAAAAAATATTTAAAAAAATTGTAGGGTAGAACATGAGCTGTTGTATATTTGCAATATCTGAAACATGAGGCGAAGTAAAATTATAGTTATGCAGTGTGAGTAAAACAATGTTAAAAAATATTATATTGTGTAGCCTATAAATAGTATATAGAAGGTGTTTGAAATCGAGAGCTACATCCTACTATATGGAATACCTGAAATATGGGGCGAAGCAAATTTATAGTATACACTGTGTTTAACACAATGTTAGAAAAAGTTGCATATATATAGGTCAAAAGATAGGGTGGAGAGAAATAATACTTTGCAAGGCCACTGAGAAAGTATCAGAAATAACTATTGTACAGCGTAGACCATAAGCAGTTGCATAGTTGAAATATAGGGTGGAGTTGAGTTATAGTTAGGTGTTTAAAAAATGTCATATCGGCTGACAAATAAACAGCAGGATACGCAGGATGGCTGGACTATAGGGTGAAGTAGAGTTACAAATATTACAAGGTTGTTCAAAAAAAAAAAGTTGAACAAAACTGTTATATAGGGTGGCCCATAAGCACTTGCAGTTTGGGTGAATATATTCGGGATTGGTGGATTTACAGTTAGGTTGGGTGGTTCAAAAAAGTTAGGAAAATTTGTCATATAGGATATGTGTTTCATATGTTTCATATGCTATTTCTTTTTGTAAAGAATTGTACATTCCATACGCGGGTGAACCCGCGGGGAACGGCTAGTAGGATATACAGCAACTGTGAATTCCTTATTTGAAAATATTATGATTTAACCCAATTTACCAAACCCAATTCATGATATTAAAGAAGCTACAGGGTGCTAAAATCAAATTCAGGTGTAATTAAAAAATTCTACATTTTGAGTAGCTTTCAATATTTTCTTTTAATGGGAAACAACAAATTTGAGTAAAAAAAGGCTGCATAAAAAATTCAAACCTTTCAAAGGCTTATTCTGACTTCGTTGTCACTGGCATTAAATCTGAATAAAATATAAATTTGAAATTCATAGCTAGATCGATTTGACAATTTTACATGAATATACAGCCTTTTTTAAGTAATAATAAATAATACGTTTTTTTACCTAACAGGAAAATCCCAATTACAAGGCAATTATGGAAAAATAGTTAGTTACATACACATATTTATAGACATTATTAACTTAATTACTACAAATTTGCTATTGCAAATAATTATTATTTACTGATTAATATATATTTTACTACTGTGATAGCTCATATCTGATTTACATTGGTACCAATGGAAAATATTTTTTAAGGTATAGCATTAATCAGGTAAACATTTATGTAGAAAAGAACATTTTATCAGATTTGGAAAGTATATATGACATTATTATAGTAGATGGCACATCTTGAGCTAATCTTATAATCTTATTAAAATTTCGGCACATATTATGAATAGGTGAATTCAACAACAGATTTGTCTTGGACTGATGAATTAGAAACAGCACCTCTGCGAAAGTTGACACTGTAAAATTAAGCCTTCGCAACAATGTTGGTGCATCAACGCGGTTTTGTAGCAATTTGTATAAAAGACTAATGCTAGTATTAATTTTTTAAATAAAACTATTAAAAGGTGTCACAAATGAGCTTCAGGAATCTACCTTTCAATATCTTCACGAACATTACCAGATGGTAGTTTCTTGTACTTATAAATCATCATGTCTGTCGGACCTATAGAGGACGCTTCGTACTCTTTCTGAGTTACTCAAACTATTCATAATGATATTTAAATAAAAAACTTAAGTTATGGAAATTTCAGTTGAACTTTCAGTTAATTGTCATTGTGAAGTACAAAGTACTTATATTACTCACGCAGCTATTCATTGTAATGCAGAAGGACCTGTAGTTACCAGAGAATTAATATGTGACTAATTTTGTACCGATGTAGGATAGACTTATAGAAGGATGAACCATTTGATGTGAATCTAATGCAAATGTATGCTCATTTTGCAAATAAAAGGTAAGATCAGCAAGTAGAAAAATCACTAAAAAATACCAAATAACCATCAATCTGGGATATTCTAATCCCAATGTGGGACACGAAAGGTGTAGAGTCTGTTGGATATTTCGGCATTGGCGACTCACGTCAGAGGGGAGATTGTCTTTATGAGTTCTGGGGTAGTTTATGAACATATTTCTTACCAATACTTCACATTACATAAGAGTAGGCTTTATACTTGGACAGCGCCCTACAACGGAAAAAATAATACAAGAAACCAAAGTGACAATTTAAAAATAATTTCTGTAATATTATAAAGAGTGGGGAAACTTTTTCTGGTGCTGATTATTATGTAATATAGAGCTAAGCTACAGAAAGAAGGAATTATGAGAGTCCTGTTGATATAATAAGATTATATGATGACAGCATAATAAGGTTAATTGTCAGAAGATTTGAACTTTTAAGCCAAGAAGACAATACAGAAACTTTACGGTATGAAATTAAATTTAAAATAAAAGAAGCATGGATTCAACATCTTAAAGTAGAAGCAAGAATATAAAAGAAAAATTGGCTGACACAGTGTAATGGAAAATCTAGGAACATAAAAAATGATAAATTTAAATACATATAAGAAGATCAGAATAATGAGACAAATCAAAGTGAAGTAAAGATTTTGAGAAACCAAGGTACATGATGATTGTATCACGTACAGCAAAATAAAAGTATCCATTATACACATAAGCCAACTACCTATATCTTTGGTAAACCATAATAATAACCTGATACGGGATGAAGTGAAGAAAAGATATTGTAATGTTTTTATTTTCACACTCAGGTTCAGTTCTTGGATTTATTTAAAAACACAGTCCAACTCACTCTAATTTATTTCCACTACTTTAACACAATTTATATTCAGAGAAACTACTATTTACATTTTATCTCAACTGTACAATACGACCGACGAAAACTGAATGCCTCCTATCGCCAGCTGTTCATATATATATATATATATATATATATATATATATATATATATATATATATTTATCTGCGAATTGTCTGGTAAGTCCACGAACCATCGGGAAACTCTTTCATGTTCTGGAAGCTTTAAAGGAATTCCCAGTAACGGCAGCGGTCGGCCTGTTGAGAGACAAACATTTCGGATTCCCAGAATTTATCGGAATAATGTCCCTTCCACGAATTGGTTGATGGCCGATTGCACCAGCTGTTGGATGAAGTCTCGTAACAATATGAAACATACATTACGCAAATATTTCTGATGACAAGGAAATGGGCTATCCACAAACCACGTAACTATTTCTACAGATGGGAAAAGGGTATGTTACAAGGGGGCGGAGGCATGGGACCCGTTGTCTCGTAACCCAAATATATTTTTTTCATAATCTCATCCAAAAGTACCAACTTCCTGGCTGTATTTCACTACGTTACAAGATGAAATACTAGTTACTCCAGTTTAACATACAGCATGCTTGGGTCGTACATTTTATATTTGCATATCACTAATTTGGTATGGACGTTTTGCGGAAGCCTGAAAAAGTTATAGAAGGGAAAAAGGAAGAGCAACGACGACATGAAAAAAAAAACGGAAGGAAATGCTGCTTGGTTTTGTGAACAATAAATAGAATTCTATCATTTGCAACATATTTTAGTATTTAATTAAATAATAAGTAAATATAAATATGCACTGATTTGAAAGATTTTTAAATCTAAATAAATATAACATTTGTGACAATTCATTTTTCATAATTAAATTTTTCTGATTTTTTAGACTGACAAATCATAATTTGATCAATATGGAATTACTAATTATTAAAATATCCATTTTGAACATGAAAGGAGATAATCCAAGAAAAAAAGAAAGAAGCCTCAAAGAATTGACTCTAATTGCATGGAAGGGGATCACTTATACAAATTTAAGAAACATGATTTTTCAGCATGATGGATGCCTAGCTCACTAGAGCATCAGTGTGCAACACCCTCATGTGGGCAAAATAATGGTTGCAAATCTAATTAGAGAAGGCTTAAGTCAAGAATGACAAAACCAAAGTGTGCAAGAAATTTCATGCTTAAATAAGAAACAATGCAAAGAACACAGTTCAAACAAGTTCTATTAAAAAACAATTTATTTAAGCCAAAATGTATTTTTATTTCCTTTCCCAAAATATTTGGTAGACTAACTGAATTCTAACAAATAATAATATATAATAAAAAATTATTTTAATATTAAAAAACAATTTATTTAAGATTATTTTATTTCTTTCCCAAAATATTTGTGATCCCATAATAATATATAATAAAAAATTATTTTAATAGCAGATAAATGCAGCTTTTTTGATAGTTCATGAATCAAGTCACTAAATTAAACAAATTTTAACAATATTATACACTAGCAGATCCAGAGGGGGGCTATGGTGCCAAATCATCTGAGTGATATGTTTTTTTTTAGTGTTTATTGTGGTAAAATCAAGCCCCTCCCAAATTAGAATCCTGGATCTGCCCCTGTTATTTTGTCACATCAAGTAGGTAAACAAACTTTGTTAATCATATATGATTATTGATAATTTGGTTGTCAACAAAAAATAAACAATACTTACCCAGATTGGATCAGGATGTGCAGCTAATTCTGTAATTTGTTTATTTATTACTTCTTTATCTTTTTCAAATGATCTTTCTAAAAATACAAATTCTGAAAATTTCCAAGCCCATCCCAGCACAGGAATATACTGAATTGCTTTTTTGGCATAAGCCTTGCAATTCTACAATAGGAATAAATAAAATTTAATTTAATTAGAAAATAATTTCTGTACCCCTAAGCAGGTTACTCTGTTAGCCAACATCCAACCAATCAGCCAGTCAACTTCATAGGTATGATTCATGACACAAAAAGCATGTTCTTTTCCAAAGTATTTGTGAAATATTTCTTGGTCACTGTAAATTAGTATTCTTGTGTTAGACCACCAATCACCCAGTACTACAAGCTCTAGAACAATAATATATTTACATAAAAACAAACAGTGACTGCCACATTAGTACTTACGAGCATACATGGTATAACAAAGATACCAGTTTATTTTTCTGTATAGGAATTTGTTGAAAGGCCTTAAGCCCAAATAAAGAATTCCTTGTATAAAATTAACTATAACTCCTGAGGTAAAAAATGTTATAGCCATACTAAGATGGACTAAACGAGATTTTTTCAACACCTTTAAATCCATTTTGCTTGATTCTTTACCAACTGAAAGAAAATGATGATTACTTATCTTGATAATTTTAGCATAAATCTATTTTCTACACCTATGTGCATTTAGGTACTTTATTTTTAGATCAATTATAAATGGACAAACCTTTAACTGTTTAATTCAATTTTATTCTGATATATTAGTATTCTAAACACTTCATACTGACTGATTCAAATGTATAACTATATTGTAATTTGTAATTGTACTTTATACTCTAGTACGTCAATGTAACACGAACATTTTGATTGGTTTAATAAATTTCATTTGTACGAACTTTTAATGAAACAATGTAAAACAAAGAGGATGATTTCTGTTTCTTCAAAGATTTAACTAAATAGAGATTTAAATGAAGAAATGACCTAGTATCAAATTTTAAGTAAAATGATTTACATTTACAATTTACTTTACACGAACCAAGAATCAGATGAAATTTGACAGCTGACAATTTTACTATGAGAAGCGTTCCTTGCGGTAATTGATCCCAAATACGAATTCCTGTGATTCAGATCCAATAGGATCCAATCATTAACCTTCCAATAGGCGCGTTTCGCAATATTGATAAACGTTTCTACATGTATGGCTACTTTTACACAAGTTTCATCTAAAGCTGTGTACTCAAAGTTTTGTTGAACACTTTCATACATTTCCTCCAATAGAACCCTCTCATACATTTCCTCCAATAGAACCGTCTCATACATTTCCTCCAATAGAACCGTCTCATACATATTTTAACTTAGATCATTTACCATCTAGATATAGCCTGTCAAGCATAAATCGTTGCAACGCTAGAAAGAGAGGGCAATAGAGACGGTAAGAGGCTATTTCACTTAGCGGGCGGAAGCAGCCAATGAACAACATGCTGAACATATTTTATTGGAAGCAGCTCCCAACCGAGTGAAATAGCCTCTTGCCCTCTCTATTGCTCTCTCTCTCCTTAGTCTTACCACGATATTTGTGCACTGCAGGCTATCTCTAGAAAGTAAATGCTCTAAGTATTTTAATTTTCCCCATATCTGCTTTAAATCTGTACAGTTCGCTATTTGATTGATTTATCATTCGTAAAAAATAAAACTTGTGTAAAAGCTCAGGAATTATTATTAAAAGGAAATTTTCTTCTTACGTTTTAATCTCACGGTTAGCGCTCAATTTTATGTACTCAAGTTTCTGCCTTAGATCATGTACCTTCTAGATATAGCCTGTCATGCACAAATGTCGTGGTAAGACTAAAGAGAGAGAGAGAGAGAGAGAGAGAGAGAGAGAGAGCAATAGTGAGGGCAAGAGGCTATTTCACTCGGTTGGGAGCTACTTCCAATGAAATACGTTCAGCATGTTGTTCATTGACTGCGTCCACCCACTAAGTGAAATAGCCTGTTACTGTCTGTGTTGCCCTCTCTTTCTAGCGTTGCCAGGATTTTATGCTTGACAGGCTATATCTAGATGGTAAATGATCTAAGGATCCTTAACATCTCGAGTAGCCATTGAGGAATATCTAAGAGCAAACTAAACTTTATTTTATCTGTGTGGCTGTGTCCCACGTAAAGGCGATACGCCCGGTGCTGTCAGTGCGATACGTCAATGTGGCAATTAGAAACTTCAACTAAATTCTAAAACAAACCAAGTGAGCGAGGTGACAACATAAAACCGCTCCAATCGCACGAATTTATTTTCCAGTAAGGACCAAATAAATTCTTTTATATGTGTTTGATGGTTTGCAGCTGACCCACGTAAACGAGATTAGCTCGTTGAGGGCGGTGCGTTGCGTCAAATTGATAGCTGAAAATTATCAAACACATAAAAAGAATTCATTTTGTTCTTACTGGAAAATGAATACGTGCGATTGTAGCAATTTTGTGTTGTCGCATCGTTCATTTGGTTTGCTTTGGCCTTTAGTTGCAGTGCCCTACGCAAATCGCATTTACGTGGGGCACAACCAGTGAGTAAATACATACACTCACTGGGCACAACTAGTTAATAACCACAGAGCTTGTATTTAAGGAGGTAGCCTGCACAAATATCGTGCTAAGGATAGAAAGAGGGGCTAATAGAGAGACTATTTCACTCGACTGGTAGCTGCAATTCCCAATCGAAAATGAAATGAATCACTGGCAGTCATTAAGTTAATGACTGGCAAACGTTGAAAGTTATGTTTTAAAATTACAATAACAAAGGTTAATTATGTAAATTGATTTACTAAGGACATGTAAGAATACCGCTCATAGAAGAAAAATTCCTTAGGCTGTGTTCAATGTAAACGCGATATGCGCGGTGCGGGCGGAGCGATGCGTCAACATGAAAGTGGAAAACTATCAAACACTTAAAAAACATTAATGTTGTTTTAACTGGAAAATAAATTCGTGCATTTGTATTTTGTATATGAATGTTTTCTCGCAAAAAAGTAATTGTTGTAATGTAAATAAATGACCATGGCGATGGCATGACCTTAACGTCAGTATTAAGTTCCAATTCGTAAACTTTCAGCTTCTTCCGCCATAAAAAATAGGGATTCCAATAAAAAACAACAACTTTGACCTTGGATTGATCTTGAAGGTCAAGGTCACGAACATGGCCAAAGGTCAAGGTCACGAATGAGACCGTAAAATTTTATTCCCATTCAAGATATGAATTTGACTTTGAAATGACCTTCAAGGTCATGGCAAATGTTCAAGGTCATCATTGAATATTCAGGGTAAAATCCCTTTACTGCATTTGACCTTGCTTGTCGTTCTCAGTCATGATTGTTATCGTATTCTGACTTTTCTGCTCTATTTATATCCGGAATAATAAAAGGGGATTCCCATTTACAAAATCCAATCCTTAAGGGTCATAGCATGGTCTGTGACCCTCAAGGTCAGGGTCAAGGTCAAATTCCATGTCCTCATTGAATAACCAGAGAAAAATCTTAATACATTTGTATTTAACATTTTTCCAAAAAAATGCATTTCTGATGAGATATTCTTGGGTTTTCATACTTTTGTGCAACCTTGTATATTTTAAAAGTTTCAAACGTCTGAAGGTCTAGAGTCTAGGTTATCAATGGAACTTATAACGAAATGTAAATTTATAATTACATGCTGAATAGTTTTAGAATGCCATAACTAAAGAGAATTTACTGTATATAGGTAACAGAAAAAATTGTAAGGATCACATATAGTGTAAAATTGCATGTACTTGTAAGAGTTGATTTCACAATTATTTATGGATTGAAAAATATGTTTCCATGTCTTCAATAAAGTATTAAACAACAACTTTAATCTCGTTTTTGATTATCCGCAATAAGGAACAATTGATTACTACTGAAGTAAATAGTAATTGCTTTCATTTCTAAGTTCTCAATCTTACTACTCTAGCTATTTTATTTTGAGAATGGATGGATTGATTAGTCGGAATGGTTAGAATAAAACTGCTGCTCCCAGTTTTTTTTTGTTTCTATTATTAATCGACTTCCAAAAAGGTGGAGGTTATCAGCATCTTTTTTTAAGTATGCTCAGTGATTATTAAAAAACGGTTGGGGCAATTTGGTAGCATTGTTTTAAGTAATATTACAGAAAGGTACCATGTAATTTTCTATAACGTGAGATTTACGGCTTTTCAGAAAATCACAAAAAACAGTAATTAAGGGACTACATTTCAATGAATTTCAAAGAATCTTCAATGTTTGCTCTAAAACGGCTAAATTAATTCGAATATTTTAAATTGTATTCTACAAAAATATATTCCAGCTTGATTCCGTATATTTTTCTATAATGTAAAATATACCGTTTTTTTGAAACTCGGAAAAATATGTGCATGTGATAATGGGTAGTACAAAAGCAGATGCATATATAGGATTGTTGAAATATAAGGGGAAATTGAATTAAAGTTATACAGGGTGGTTTAAAAAAATATTGTATTCGGTGAAGTTCCGTAAACAAGGTCGTTGAAATAAGGTGCAGTAAAACTATAGTTATACCGAGTCGACCAAAAAACTTAAAAAAAATGTTAAATAAGCATATGCAGTATTATACAGAAGTGTTCAAAAAATGTTAGCAGTTGAATATACAGGAAAGTTGAAACATAAAGTTGAGTAGAATGGTAGTTATACAGGGTGGTTAAAAAGTTGTATAGTGTGGAATATAAGTAGTTGCTTATACAAGGTGGTTGAAGTAAGGGTGGAGTAAAATTACACAGGTCACATTTGATCTAAGAGAAATATGGCATGCCGTATAGCGTACTAAAATCTGAAAAAAATCTTGCTTATGTTTTTGAAGTCTCTGAGTCCGAATCCGTAGTTTGTTTGACTGCGCTTTTTCCCAGAGGTCATTTGAAGTCAGATCGAAAGAGTTCTACCCAAAAATCTGAAAAAATGCATGCTAATGTTTTTGAGGTCTCTGAGTCCGAATCCGTGATTTGTTTGACCTTCCGCTTTTTCCCAGAGGTCATTTGAAGGTCATATCGAGAGGGTTTCTTCCAAAAAATGTGAAAAAATGCATGCTTATGTTGTCGAGGTCTCTGAGTCCTAATCCATAGTTTGTTTGACCTTGCGCTATTTCCCAGAGGTCATTTGAAGGTCCAAAAAAATGTGTGGCTGCACTCAGGACACCTCCACGCGGTGGCGGGTGACGGTGGGCAACGGAGTTGTTTCACTATCCGGCGAAGTCCTTGGGTAGCGGCTTTCAGGCGTTCATGGCAACCTCGCAGAAATAAAATTCGAGACAATGCTTCAGAAACCCAGAATCGGCGGCTGGTCAGGGGGGGGGAAATGGGACACTTGGCTAATGTAGAGTCCAATGCGACAAGTCAAAGTCCTTACAAAAAGTGTCCACGGCGAGGGTTAAGTGGTCTTGCTTAACTGCCTGGGATCATAATCTTGCTTTCACTGGCTTAGATAAGCTAAAACAAACTAAGGATTCGGACTCAGGGATCTCAAAAACATAAGGATGATTTTTTCAGATTTATTTAATGACTTTCAAATGACCTTCAAGTGACTTCTGAGATAAAGCGCAAGGTCAAGCGAATTACGGATTCGGACCCAGAGACCTCAAAAACATTAGCATGTATTTTTTCAGATTTGACCTTCAAATGACCTCTGGGAAAAACGCAGTCAAAGAAACTACGGATTCGGACTTACAGACCTCAAAAACATAAGCAAGAATTTTTTCAGATTTTTTGGTAGAACTCTCTCGATTTTACCTTCAAATGACCTTGAACCTGACGTGATGAAGGTCATCAACCGACCCTCTCATCGTAATCAGTAACCCGAAGAACCCCTAGTACTCTATAAGGCATGCCGTGTTCCCGCTTAGTTCAAATGTTGACCTGTGTTATTGTTATTCAGGGTGCATTGAAAATTTGTTATATAACCAAAAGCTGTTAGGATATTTGATTTACAGGGCGGGGTATAATATGGTTATAGAGAAGAGTTAAAAAAATTAGAAGCAGTTCCATATACTGGGTGATTGAAATAAATGCCAGAGTAAAATTATAGTTATATAATGTGTTTAAAAAATGTTGAATTTTGTTTTATAGGGTAGACCATGAGCAGCATAAATAGAATACCAGACACATGGGGCGAAGTAAAATTATAGGTTAAATTATAAGTTAAACAAAAGAAAAATAGAAAGTCAATAGTGTGGAGAGTATTTATGCTTATACAGGGTGGGTGTAAACACATCAGGGCGGTTGCAATAACGTGTGAAGTTGAATTATAGTTGTAGAGGGTTGTTCAGAAAATGACAGACGAACAATACAAAGAAGCATATACAGGGTGGATGCAATATAGAGTAAATTAGAGTTACATTTATTAAAAGTGGTCCAACTAATAAAACAAAAAAATATGTGGAAAATATAGAAAAAGAATACAAATTAGAGATAGGGAGAGAGAGATAAGAATACGTTAAAATAATCAATAGAATTGTACCTTAAATCTGATAAAAAAGAACGTTTTTTACTTTAAGTAAGGTGCAGTTGGTTCTTTTTCTAATATAAATAATCTTTAATTTCCTCACAAATTTGGCCTAGAAAATCACCGCAGCGGCGAGGATAAACGTAAGTGGGGATGCCAGAAAAAAACCTCCTAAATGGAAATTGTTTAAGCAATTGAAAAAATGTTTTTTAAAATTGATTATTTGTTTAACTTATTGTATTCTAGCGTGTCTCTTTCTTGTCTCTTCTCCTTTGTATTATCTTCATCAGAGATAGTCCTTGTTCATTCGTTCGTGCTAATACTCCTCATTTATGGGTTAGTCTTCTAGTCTTTTTGAGATCGCCCAACTTTCATATTCGTACACTGCGATGCTCACACGAACGTTTTCACTAGTTGTTTTCTTGTTAGCAAAGTCTTCTTTTTACTACCTCGGAATGCTGTATTCTTTTCTTAATCTCTTTGTTATATTTACTTCCCAGGTTCGGAAAATCGCTCTATTTTCTAATTTTTTAATCTTATGTCTGTTAAAAGTGTAGGTTATCTATTTTTTCTCATTAGTAGTTTTTTTCTGTTTTTATTTCCATATTATATTTATGGAGTGTTTCGTTTATTTCACTGATAGGTTCTAAAGCTCTTGCTCTTAATTTAATAATGTTGTAAAATTCATCTTTTGTATACCGTGTACTCTTGTGATATGTTATCAATTTACCGGTTTCTGCTCTTTGTAGAGTGCATTAATTATTCGACGTTCTTTGTAATTTATTTCTATCTTTTTTAGTGATTCCTAAAGCGCCTTCCACTTTACATTTTCAAACGCAGTCTTCATGTCAACAAAGGCTATATATATATACTTTGGTCTTTTCTTTAGTAAGTCTTTTGTCCACCATTAGTTAAGTGTCATTATAGTTTCTCTTCTCTGACATTTTTCTGAAATCTGAATAAATCTTCCATTTTTGTTCACTATTGTGATAAATGACGCGTGGGTTAACAGGCTTATGGTTCGGCAATTCTTACACCCATCTATTTTTTTCATTGGACGTTTTTGAAATGTCTTGCAACTGAATTCGTTTTGTATATTTCGCGCAGATATTCATATATTCATATATTATCATATAGATTTCGTAGTTTAGGTTTTTGATTATCTTATTTGATATTCGATCTACACCTGCCCATTTGTTTTTCATTCTCTAAATATCCTTGACAGTCTTCGTCGTCTGCATCATTATATAGTTGTTTGATATATGTTTTCCATCTTGATGCTATTTCGTAATTTTCAAAGAGGACATTCTCTTGTACGTCAACCCCTTAATTTATCCTCTTGGGTTCCTCAAAATTATTTTGTAAGCCATATCTAAATATTTTCCGCTTTTCCAGATGTTGTCTAATTCTGCAGGGTTCTGTTTAATATATTTTTCTTTCGCTTTGACTGAATCTCTGTGTGTCATTTTTTTTAGCTCTCGATATTTTTCTTTTCCTTCGTTTGTGTTCAAAGGCGTACCCAGCTGCAGCAGTAATATTTCTAATTCTCTTCTAAACGTTGTTTGTGGCATATTCTTGATTACTTTTATGTTTTTTGGGCAATAACACCACAATAGTAATAAAACGATGTATATTGCAGGAATACCAAACGTCTATTCTGACTTCGTCAATGGCTTTATATTTATTGATGTAGATTGCAAAACGAAAATTTGATTTATGACATTGCCATTAGAAAATTTGTTGTTTTTAGATATATAGGTAGCACAAAAAATTCTAAAGATCGTGAATTTTAGTTAACCAGCTTTCAAATTTTGAATTTGAAAGAGTTGTCTTTAGAATTTATAAGTGGCGTTCCTAGGTACGACTTTGTTATAAGAAAAATGCGATCAAAGAATTCTATTGTTTCAGTGATCCCATTTACGTCATAAGGGAAAACCTAGGAAAAACCTTATGAACTGTCCCGATATTGGGTTGTTCAAAAGGAGGTTACCATTAATAATTTCTTCCTTAATTGTCGGAAACCAGATACGATTAAATTCTACAGAAGTAGAAGCGATACAATCGTCTTCATTAAAAATAATTAAGGCAGACTCTTTTATTTTTCGTTTTGTGTTATGTTGTTCTTTGTGAAGTATAGTTGAATTGTCAAATTGTATTTTATGGTCTAGGTCCCAAGCATGTTCACAAATTTTTGATTTTTCAAATTGTCGTTTCTTTATGTAATTCTTGTGTTCATTTATTCGTACGTATTCGTAAAGTTTTTTGAGTTCTGGGTTTTGTTTGTTGGTTTTGCTTTCGATATTAAAGATTTCAGTGTATTTCTTGTTTGGAATGATGTTTTAAGATTAAATCTGTTGCCCACTCTTTTCAATCTAAAAAAGTAAGTAATATTTCTATTTTAATTTTTTCTCAACTTTTATTTTTTTACTTTGAAAGCCATTCGTTTTATCTTTGTAAATGTATAAATATTTTTATGTATATATTGTTTGTTGCGTTCCTGCAATTTGTTTAGTGTATTGTTTTAAATTTGATTGAATTACTTCATTGATTTTTAAACTTCTGTACCTTTTCCAAAACCTTCCGTCGCGCTAATGTTAATTTAAAGTGTTTTTTGCGTGTAAAATATAGGCAGTATTCGAGATTCCTGTATTGTATTCCGAGCTATTCGGACACTTTTGATTCCGTCTGAAGAGACGGCCGCTTTTTGTTGTTATTGTGTTACGATTCCGCGAGTTATTAATTCCGGTCGTAACAACCGCTAAACCGCTTTCATTTTGTTTCTTTTGTGTTTACAAAAGCGCATCATTTGTTGTTAAACCCGCATTTTTTGTTTGCTCAATCATTGAACATTACGTCGCCATTTTTTGTGTAACGTGTTGTCCAGACGAAGCTCTAAAATCAGTTCCTGCTGTTGCGGGGCTAGCTTCTGAAGAAAGAAGAACCAAGGAAACACCACCTGCAGGTCTTCGACTTAAAAAGGTCAGTGATAAACTTTTATTTGGTGATTTCATTTACGCGACGGCACGGGTTTTATTTATTGTTCCGCTCAAGGTCCTTCGTCAATTATATACTTGCATTGAACCAGCATTGAACTAACACCGCAACATCTAATTCATACATTCTTTTGGAAATTATATGTAATGTGTCATCGAAGACATTCCATAATTTGGTCCAACTTCGAGCCGGATGCAATTTGAGTTAATTCCGTGCAAAGTTTATCGATCAAACCATTGATTTTTCGTTGCAATTATTGTTGAAAACCGCATTGAATTTTCGCATTCATTATTTGTTAAAAGAGAAAGCAAGTTCGGGATATTCATTCATTCCGTTGGAAATAAATTTCGCATATTTTTTGCCGCGTTAAAAAACTTACAAGAGCTCGTTTTGTTTGTTTGCTTATTTTGCTAAATCGTTTTGAATTTATTTAACATTTGGTCAGATATTTTCTACTTCAACAGTAAAAAATTGTAGATTTTTGGAATAGTATTTTGCATCGGTCTATCGTGTTAGATTTGTTCAGTGGCGTTACAGTGATTTTTAATTTATTGTTAAGATGTCAAAAACCGCAGAAAATTTACGTAAATTTAAAAATCATCGACAATCGGCGTTTAAAAGATTAAAAGATATTTATTTTGCTTAAGAGGTGACGACGTTGAATTATTTTTTTGCATGATTGATATAGTTGAATCAATTCATTCAGACTTTTTTAAACATCACAATTCCATTGTAGGTTTAATTTCAGATGCAAACGATGATTTTGACTTTGAGGATGACATACGCAATAAATTTGAAAAACTGTTTTATTCAATTAGGTCTATTTTTGCTAAACTGAAATCTGTTCAGAATTCTACGCCACAAAATATAGTTCGGGAACAGGAAAGTGTTGCTTTGCCGCGAATTGATGTGCCTTCATTTAGTGGAGACATATTGGAATTTGGTACTTTTATTGATTTGTTTGATTCATTAATTCACAATAATGAAAAACTCAGTACTATGCAGAAGTTCAAATATTTGCAGGTAGCTTTAAAAGGGCCTGCTTTTTAGGCTATTAAGAATTTTAAACTAACACAAACCAATTACCTGAGTGCATATGAAACACTTTTGAAAAAATTCAAGCGAACTCGTTTAATCGCGGAGTCTCATTGGTCAGCTTTAGAACAATTCCCCCAACTAACTTCAGATAGCCCTTCAGAGGTTCGGAAGTTATTGTATGACTTCAGTGATAATTTGGAAGCACTGAAAAATTTGGGTTTACCAGTAAAACAGTGGGATTTTTGTATGGTTCAAATGATGTTGAAAAGAGTTCCAAAGAATTTAGCCGCTAAGTTTGAACTTTACCATGGTACTGTGACCGCTCAAGATGACTTCCCGATCCGCTCGGAAGTTGTTGATTTTTTGTCGAAGCATTGCGATGCCTTTAAACGTGTTGAATTATCCCGCAAGGCAAAGCGAAGTGTTGACAAAAGATACCATCAAAGCAACATTCTTCCCGTTTCACTACATCTTTGTTTGTCACTAAGAATAGAAATTGTTTAGTTTGTAAATCCGATCATGCGATTTACAAATGTTCTGAATTCTTGAACAAATCAGTATCAAGAAAGATTTTAGACTTTGTTTTAATTGCTTAGGCGATTCTCATCAGTCGAATCGCTGTAAATCTTTATCCACTTGCCGCAACTGCAAACAACGCCATCACACATTGCTTCATTTTGTAAATCGTGCTGATTCAGGCCAGTACCATTAATACTGTTGAAAGTCCCGAAACTTCTCTACCGCAGACTCCTTGTCATTGTTCACTTTTGTCATACAATTCAAATGTGTTGTTATCTACCGCTTTAGTTGAGGTATTAGATAAGCACGGTTCTTATCAAACTTTGCGATGTCTGCTAGATTCTGGTAGCATGACATCATTCATTGCGAGCAAGACTGTGAAACGCCTTGGCTTCCGACCTATGCCCGCTTCGATTCAATTCAACGGGCTAGGTTCTGTGCAGAGTACCTCTGCTGAGGGCTCTCTTACCCTTTCTCTTCGCTCTATAGTAAAGCGCGGGTGCAATTTTGTTATTGTATTGTTTTACCCCGCATTTGCAATGATATGCCTGTTGCACCCATTAATATGGCTAATATGGCATATCTAACCAATTTGAAACTTGCTCATCCTAGATTCAATAGCCCAGGCGCTATTGACCTTTTGTTAGGTGCCGATATATTCTCTCAAATTTTGTTGGATGGACGCCTTCTGGGAAAGGAAGGTGTTCCTGATGCTATTAACACTGAGTTTGGTTACATCCTTATGGGTAGAGTGTTTTCGAGTTCTGTTAACTCTCACTCTCAGTCAGTCATAAACCTAACTTCGTTTTTTTGTAAAATTGAAGATGTAGTATCATTAGATGATTCACTCCAAAGGTTCTGGACAATTGAAGATGTTCCTACCGCACTGGTTCAGTCCCCTGATGATCTTATTTGCGAAAAAATATTTTCCGAAGAATGCAGGAGATTGGATTCAGGTAGATTAGTTGTGCCCTTTTCTTTTCGAAATACACTTCCTACTTTTGATGGAATGTGTAATCTCGCCGTACAACGTTTCTACTCTTTAGAAAGACGTCTTCTACAGCAACCAGATCTCTACAAACAATATTGTGATTTTCTCAAAGAGTATTTGAAGCTGGATCTTATGGAGTTGGTTCCCCATCCATCTACTTCTGATTTTTACTACATACCGCATCATTGTGTTTTGAAACCTGATAGTAGAACCACCAAACTTCGTGTAGTGTTTAATGCATCCGCTAAGATACCTCATCGGTTATCTTTGAATTATTGTTTGTTTATCGGTCCCAAACTGCAGCAAGACATTATCGCGATTTTGTTGACCTTGCAGAATTTAGTTTTGCCTCCCCTGCTTGCTACAGAAAACTTTTCTAGTTGTGAACTTTACGCATTTGGTGATGCTTCTGAGAAAGGTTATGCCGCTGTTGTTTATTTTGTGTTCGAAACCTCATCTGGATTTAGTCAAAGTTTTTTGTGTTGTCTAAATCGAAAGTTGCCCCTTTGAAAACTTTGTCACTTCCCAGATTGGAACTGTGTGCTTCAGTTCTTACCGCTAAGTTGGCTCATTATGTTTATGAGCAATTCAATAGTCGTTTGTTGTTCAAGGTGATTCGTTGCTGGTCAGATTCCACAGTAGTCCTTTCACGGCTTAGTTCTTCCCCGCACCGTTGGAAGACATTTGTCAGTAATCGAGTTGCTTACATTCAGGAAAAATCTTCGCATTGGTTTTACATTCAATCTTGTGATAACCCCGCTGACTTGGGTTCCCGCGGCACTTTGCCATCAGAGTTATTAGGCAATACACTTTGGTGGAAAGGCCCACGATTGTTGATTACCGCTTGTTTGCCACATGCTTGCTCAGACTCAAGCATGTCACGGCTAGTTATGACTGAAGTTCAGACTTCAATAGTCAATAGTCAATAGTGGCGCTTCAAGTCACCGCTTCACCAAATTTATTTGGTACTTTGTTAGAAGAACGCTCGCAATCCAGACCGTAGGAGCTCTGGATCATTTTTGGCTGCTGAGTTATATCAGGCTCAGCTTCGCATTGTTCGATATGTTCAAGATCAATATTTTTCTAAAGAGATTTCCCTTCTTCGAGAACGAAAACTTTTGCCCAAATCGCTTCGTAAACTTTCGCCGTTTCTTGATGAACAGGGAACTCTTAGAATTGGTAGTAGATTGGCTAATGCCCCATTGCCGTTTGATACTAAATTTCCCGCACTGCTACAAAGTAAAAGTCGTTTGACTAATCTAATTGTCGAAGATTGTCATGTCACCAATCTTCACGGAGGAATCCAAACTGTTCAATTTCTTTTGCAGCAACGATTTTGGATTATATCCACAAAGAAAGTAATTCGTAGTGCCATTTCTAAATGTGTTTCTTGTTGGAAGCTTAATCCTTCTGCTTACCAACCCTTCATGGGAATTTTGCCCATTTCCCGCGTTTCACAATTGAAACCATTTTCTCATGTTGGAGTAGATTTTGCTGGTCCCTTCACTATAAATATGGCTAAAACTAGAGGGTCGAAAACTTTAAAGGCTTATCTGTGTCTGTTTAAGTGTTTTGCAACGAAAGCTGTTCATCTAGAACTCGTATCAGATTTGTCTGCTGATGAGTTCTTGGCAGCTTTGCGACGATTCATTGAACGTCGTGGTCGATGTAGTCTATAGTGATTGTGGTACTAATTTTGTGTGTGCTCGCAAGCAGATCTTGAAAGCTTTTAGAGCTACTGCTGCACGAGAAACCATTTCTAGGCATTTCAGTCCCCCTTCGGCTCCTCACTTTGGAGGACTATGGGAGAGCGGAATTAAATCCGTTAAAGCTCACTTAAGACGTGCCGTTGGAGATCAAATCCTAACCTACGAAGAACTTTCTACTGTATTTGCGCAGGTCGAAGCAGTTTTAAACTCGCGACCTATAACCCCTTGTAGCAACGATCCATCGGAACTTACCGCCTTGAGTCCTGGAATGTTTCTTACAATGGAACCTTTAACAGCACCTCCTGAATCTGATTTCTTATCTGTCCCATCTAATAGTCTCAACCGATGGCAGTTACTGCGTCGATTGCATCAGGCATTCTGGAAACGTTGGTCGCAAGAATATTTACATACTCTTCATCAACGGAGCAAATGGACTGATCCCTCGGAGGTTGTTCAGCCAGGTACTCTTGTTATTTTGAAGCAAGACACTTCCCCTCCTTTGAATTGGCCATTAGGGCGCATTATTGACGTACATTCTGGAGGTGATGGTGTTGTACGCGTTGCTACAGTTAGAACTGCAAGTGGTACTTTGAAGCGACCTCTTGTAAAGCTCTGTCCACTGCCAGTGGACCCTTAGTTTTGAAATTAGTAATTCAAGGCTGGCGGAATGTTGCGTTCCCGCAATTTGTTTAGTGTATTGTTTTAAATTTGATTGAATTGCTTCATTGATTTTTAAACTTCTGCACCTTTTTTTGCGTGTAAAATATAGACAGTATTCGAGATTCCTGTATTGTATTCCGAGCACTTTTGATTCCGTCTGAAGAGACCGTCGCTTTTTGTTGTTATTGTGTTACGATTCCGCGAGTTATTAGTTCCGGTCGTAACAACCGCTAAACCGCTTTCATTTTGGTTCTTTTGTGTTTACAAAAGCGCATCATTTGTTGTTAAACCCGCATTTTTTGTTTGCTCAATCAATAAACATTACGTCGCTATTTTTTGTGTAATGTGTTATCCAGACGAAGCTCTAAAATCAGTTCCTGCTATTGCGGGGCTAGCCTCTGAAGAAAGAAGAACCAAGAAAACACCACCTGCAGGGCTTCGACTTAAAAGGTCAGTAATAAACTTTTATTTGGTGATTTCATTTACGCGACGGCACGTGTTTTATTGATTGTTCCGCCAAAGGTCCTTGGTCAATTATATACTTCCATTGAACCAGCATTGAACTAAAACCGCAGCATCTAATTCATACATTTTTTTGTATATTATATGTAATGTGTCATCGAAGACATTCCATTGTTATAACGTAGGAACCCTTAGTAGTCATGGGATCTAACTTTGTGGATGACATGCACCTATTACATTGGTCTTAATTCTTATTTAAGCTGTTCTTTTTCAATATCGCCTCGTTATTCAGATTTCAGTCATCTCATTGCAAATTGAGGCTTTCTTTCTTGTAATTTCGGTTTTCACAATCCATCCAGCATGTAAGTATTGGTTGAACAGTTAAGAAATACTTTTTTTGACTTGTAGTCACAGTATAGATTTGAAGATTATTGATATTATTATTACATCAGGTACCTACTAACTAAAACAAATAATTATTAGTATTATTTTACACGTTATGAAGCGCCAGTGATCGGAAAGAGATGATCAGGGTGGCTATTGTATCTCTCTTCTGCAAATGCCAGAGGATTCCCATGCATTCAATTTTGATTCACCTATTAATTTCTGGTAGTGATAAACGAATGAGATTTATAAGATTTGAGGATAAAAATATTCGGATAAAAAGAAAAACCCCACAATCATGCTCTAGTTCGAAAATTATTTACAACTTATCTGCAAAATTGTTACAATCATTTCCTTGTCAGAACGTTGAGAAACTAGTGGCATTCCATCATTTCATGGTAACTCACAGCTAGGTACTAAATGTAATTTATGCATTAGTAGATGCTTGAGAGTTTACATTTCCCATAGGGAAAGCTATGTAGGGAAATAGCCAGATAGAGAATGAGTATTAGCTGCAAAATTCCGGAGTAAGTGAAAAGAATGGTACCCCATGTACATAATACTGGGTGCAACGTTATTGCCTATAACTTCATCACGGCTATTGAACCTTTGTCATATCTAAAAGAAAAAGAGTTGACTTTTGTATCTAATATAAGAATAATAATGGATGATTGTCTAAATAATTAGTAGCTACCAAGAACAGAAATTAAATGGGTAGTTTGTTTGATTCTTTAAAGGATGCAAAAATCAACGTGATATCACGAAATTATTACTTTATACATCGAATTGAAACCCTGTGTGGATATTACAGTGGCCAATATTTATGCTAACTAAAATGGTTTAGTATGCGGATTTCACGTGGCGAGTTTTTTTGCGACTGAAAAATAACGAGTGAATGTATTATTACAAGGTTTAATTTTTACTTGTAAAGGAATCTTCTAGAAATCAATCATTGAACAAAAACCATTCCGAATAAATATCTTGTAAGAAGAAGTGTTTCCCGAACGTATGATTGCTGATATGAAAAAGTATTGAGAATTTAGATCATATTCTGGAACCTCTCTGTGCTAGTTTCTGCAAAAATTCTAGATGTCGGTCTTACATCTCGCGTCTACAAATTTACTGTTATGTACCTAATACATAAATTTCCGAGCAGAAACAATATATAGGTATATCATATATAGGGTGAGTTTTTTATGATCAGTATGGGGATTTCGGAAACTAGCAGTTAAATTGGGAAAGATTTGATACTTTCGGATTTTTGTAAAAAGTCATAGCTTACCAGCTATTTTGAAAAAACGAAATTCTGCCGATTTAGTCAAATCCCTCTAGCTCCTTTGTTTTTGATTTTATAAAAAAGTGTAAATATCAAAATTGAAGGGAATTGTATCCCGAATATGATGGTCATGTCCTCGTTTGCGTGAGAGCTCTCGTTTTCGAGATATGACACAAACTTATATTTTTTTTGAAAGGAAACCATAGTTGGCTATGACCTCAAAAAATCGGACATTTTTAGAGCTTTTCAACGGTATAACACTCGATATAGTTATTCATAAAAATAACGGAGGTATGGATCTTTTCTCTCTTATTTTCACTTTTAATGTAGATAGCCATGAAAAAGATTGTTTTCACTTTGACGTTTCCTCATTTGAGAGTAATTCCATTAGTAGTGCTGAACTGACAGTCGATATTAAGTTTTCGTGATAAAATGGAATACTCTAACGAAGAAAAACTGAATATGGTGGAATGTTATATCATTTGCCATAAAAATTCAGTTCGTGCAGCTGAGGAATACTTTCATAGATACTTTAATCGTCGTCAACCTGCTCTATATACATTTAAGAGGCTTTACGATAGTTTACGCAGATATGGATCTTTTACTAAACCACAATAGGAACGTAATCAAATTAACGAAGCAGCACAAATAAATGTTTTGTCAATGGTAAATCAAAATCCATCTACATCAACTCGTGAGATTGTGGTAGAAGCTGGCACATCTCAATGAACTGTAGTTAAGGTACTGAAAGCGCACAAGTTCCACCCGTACAAACTTTCAGTTTCTAAACTTTGCATGCTGGTAACGAACATCGACGTATTTTATTTTGTACACGGTTTAGTAACATGTGCCATGACAATCCACAGTTTCCATTAAAGGTGTTATGGTCAGATGAAACTAGATTTACTAACTGCGGTATGTTCAATAGACACAGTGAGCTTATCTGGGCTAAAGAAAACCCTTTCCATGTAGAACAAAGACGACCCCAGATAAAATTTGGTTTTAATGTTTGGTGTGATATCATAGGGTCTACTATTCTGGGGCCTTTTATCTATGACGAATCACTTACTGGGGAGCGCTACTTGCATTTCTTGCAATACACTTTTCAAGACATGTTGCATAATTTGAATTTGAGAACTCGTTTAGAAATTGAGTGGTTCCAACATGATGGAGCACCTGCTCATAACTCGTTATTAGTAAGACAACACTTAAATAATATCTATCCAAACTCTTGGATAGGAAGAAATGTCCCACGCGAATGGCCACCCCGGCAGTTATAGACTTCTATTTATGGGGTACGCTAATAAACAAAGTATACAAAAGAAAGTATGAGACAGTTGGTGACCTAAGGGAGGCGGTATTACAAGCAATTGAAGAAATTGATAGGTGGTCTGTGAGGAAAGTGGTAATGTTAATTTTAAAAAGATCCAATTTTTGTCTAAATAACAATGGTGGACTTTTCGAACATATATTGTAACCATTATTATGTACTTTAATTTCTTTGTTTTTTAGTAAGTACCTACTTATTTAGTTTTTTAGTTATATCTGATATACCTAATAAAAAAATCGTTCAATGTTTTTTGGAATAGTTATTAATAAATCAATCTATTTCATGGCTAACTACGTTAAAAGTGAAAATAAGAGAGAAAGGCATCCATAACTCCGTTATTTTTATGAAAAAAAGCTTGAAAAGCTCTAAAACTGTCCGATTTTTTGAGGTCATAGCCAATTATGGTTTCCATTAAAAAAAAAGATAAGTTTGTGTCATATCTCGGAAACGGGAACTGTCACGCAAACGAGGATATGACAATTATATTCGGGATACAATTCCCTTCAATTTTGATATTTACACTTTTTTATAAAATCAAAAACAAAGGAGCTAGAGGGATTTGACTAAATCGACAGCTTTTCGTCTTTTCAAAATATCTAGTAAGCCATGATTTTTTACAAAAATCCGAAAGTGTCAATAAATTGGGCCTGTAAAACTGCAAATCTTTCACAATTTAACCATTGCTCTATCTCCGCTAGTTTCCGAGATCCCAATACTGATCATCAAAAAAAACTCACCCTTTATATTGTCTTGCGTACAAAAGAATGACACCTCGATGAGGGTATTTAATTGTTTGCTTATTTCAATGAAACAGACCTCCAAACTTGAATGCACCCGAAACCGGAACTTTTAAAACTAGGTGTGCCCGACGCACTAATTACTAATTACGGCCATAACTTAAACATTTAATAGGGTGCTCTCAATAAAATCGGCCAAAGGAATTAACCCATTATATAGAGCATATAAATTCCAATTACATTCGTAATAAACCGTAACCTCTTCTTGCCTCCTCAGTAGATAATCCTTAACCTCAAAAGTTAACGACACGAAGTGTAACTTTCTCAATTGTTATAAAAAATGTTTAAATATATATTTTTTCTATAATGGTGGAAATTATAATTGCACATAATTTTTAAATTCTCCACTTTATTTTAGTGCAGTGGTATATATTATATACATAGGGTTTTTAAAATGGACCTAATTTTGAGTGTCTTATTACGTTTCGAAATCACGTGTTTTTGAAATTTATAATAAAAGAAATTTAATTCTGAAATACTTCAAGGTTCAGATAATGTATTATGCTGAAGAAATATTGTATTTACGAGTACATGTCGTTTACATGATTATTTTTTCAAGATTGTTTGAGATTCGGAAACATATTTAAAGTACTTTGTGGTTAAGTTTTCTTTTTTGGGTGAAATAATAATAATTAGAATGGTACAGTGCAAATCTAGCTCTTTCTTATTGAATTACTTTCACAAGGAAGTGCAATCGGAGAGGTCAAGTTTCTTGACATCGGTAATTAAGATGCAAATACAAAATTGTTGTCAAACTATCATAACTATTAAATGCAAATTGGTCCAGCATCTATAATATTACTGATTAGGTGAAGACTCGAAAAACGATTAACAGAAATTGGCTCACTGCAATAAATTTACATATATGGTGTCTGTAGTTAAACAGTAGCAAAAGTGCGGTATCTTCTCAAGATAGAAATTAACATTTTAGGTCAATCTGGCTGAAACGATTATTCAATACTCTGGTGAAAGCGAAGTGTTGTTAACAAAGTCGTACCTGCTGTTGGGTTTATTTAGTTGAATATTTTAATTAAATAAGTAGGCAAAGTTGCATTTTTATCAACTTTTGAAACTAAGCTATCACAGAATTTCATAACTTTTCTACATACACTTGGAGAAAATTTTAAGCCTTACTCACTTATAATGTATATGACAATTACGCATGTATTGTTTTAACATATTTTGTCATTTAATTTATTGAATTTTCGTTGGAGAAGTTTAATATTCTTTTTCTTAGAAATAATTTTTGTAGGCACATATCTAAAATTTCATATATGTTGTTATAAAATCCAAAAATCCAATAAGCCGTCAGAACAGGTGCATAATTAAATGCGTCTGGGATAACCCAACCTACTCTATATTAGTAATTTCAATAAATCAAATAAAACAAAAACTAATTCTTCGTGGACTTCCAGCTAAACAAAACTCATCTTTCTTTTTATTCCTCCCTTCTCTTATCTAACTTCCATATATAACTAATTCACTTATAAACTATTTTCACTTCTTGAGCCTGTCTCACTTTTAAAAGCGTCTATCATACGCGGTTTTTTTATTCCGTATAACAAAACTAGGCTCAAGGGGATAACCAACACTTAATGAACAATCATCAATTTCTTATAGTATTTCATAATAAGTTTTAAATCTAAATCTAATTTTGAAACTAACTAGCTATTTACAAGTGTGGCTTCCCATCATCTTCACCAGAAGTCCTTGGTTAGGATAGCAATGTGTTTGTATTTACTCGGAACAGATTCAGCAGTCGTTATTTTCTGACAATAGACTTCAGATTCAGTAATGGAAATGCTGTGGAACCTTTGGTGTGTCAAAAATGTAAAAATAAAGGTTTGCACCCTAACACCAAACCTTTTTTTAAACAATTAACGAGTGAGTTTTGTATACTCCTTGATGATGACAACTTAGAGTTGTTGAAACGGCGTTGAGTGTTTAAATAAAGGTTTGGTCTTAGGGTGAAAAACTGTGTTTTTACATTTAAATTCATACTCACAAATCTATGACTCATCTATATCCATATCTACTTTTTTGTTCAAAATGTTTTCTCCGTCGTCTAAGCTGGATAATTAAAATAAATTACGAGATGCCTCAAATGTGTACAAACACGTCATTGATCAACTTAAGTCAATTTCAAAAGGTACTCGAAAACAATGCAAACTTTTCGGATTTGAGAACAATGCACACTCTTAGAATTCGAGTACAATTTAAAAATAAATAGTCGATTCATTACCGCAAATGTTTCACAATCATGTGTAGAAAATTCGAGCAAAATAACTTGTCGAGAATTACATCTATAGAAAATTGAACACAACAACCTTACATCATTATGACAAAGCGACTAAACCTGATAAAAAAAGCTTGTGATATTTTTTTTCTGCACTTTGGACTCAACTATTCAAGGTTCTATAATTTTAAAGACCTACATTTCCATGATCAATTCCTGGAATAAACTTCGTTAATCTGGGATCAAACTGAACGTAATACCAACATTTATTTAATTATAACTCAGCATTAACTAATTAAAAGTACTGATTAGTTAATAGACAAACAATAGAATAAACTAAATTGATAAATATAATCGATTATACAAGAACACGAAGTACAATAGTAGAAGACATCAAAATATTTAACTAAAAATAGGTATAAACGGCTGTTAATGAAAAAGAAACAGACTTAAATGTGCCACAGACTGTGAAAGTTGGAAAATGCAATGGAATGAACCAAATCATAAATCAAAAGGTACATAACATACGAGAGAAAAGGAACTGCTGAATTGATTTGACGTTCACTTGACTTGATAAGAAAATTAATAAATAAGTACGAGATAGGATAAGTAATAGTAAAGAAGGCATTTTGCGGTTAAATAAGATGAGATATAACTAGTTATTACGTACAAATCATAGATGATAGCGAAAAATAAAACTATTTTTATCAAATAAAAAATGACAAATTATAGCATTTCATAAATTGAACAAGTAATATATACACCAAAGAAGAACTGAGTGCAGTGGTAGATTAATTGCAATGGTAGATAGATTTTCTATTTACGACTAATCGTAAAGCTGTGTTTGAATTATATAAAAAAGATTTAAGAAACTTTGTCCGCTCTTTCTTGATCTTAGAGGTGTACATTTAATCTCTGAATGACTAAATTAACTATCAGACTTCTAATGATATTTAATAGAGAATTAATTAAGTTTCATAGTTTACACATTGATTAGAAGGCACGAAGTTTAATTACTTGCAAATAATAATTAACAATTTTTTTGGAGTCTTCGTTGATTGTTCAAGTCAGATAATTTTTAAACAAAATCCACTTTAATTCTTTCCTATTGCACAGACTCAAGAAATTATGAAAAAAATAAAAAATGTAGAGTGCTTTAAAAATTACTTACTACAATTAATTATTATTACTTTTATAATTAAAAAAATAGTGCTATTTGTTTCACAATTATTAAAAACATATTATTTTTTTCTGTTATTTTATTTATTCTAAAATGTGTTGTATACAAGGGCATTTATTTAAACAAATTCTACTATTCATAATTTAATTGTCTATTTAAAAAAAGTATATAAATTATCGTCGAATACGGTTGGTTTTCTAATGCCAAGACATATATTATGATTATAGTAATTTTGTGAAATAAATTAATAAATACATTATAAACAAAATAAAGTAAAACAAAATAGGAACAACCTTGAATCGCAAGTGACCAGTTATAAGTACGAACCTTTCTCTTAAGGATTTTTAATTTTTTTCAGTAAATAAAAAAATTATTATAGACAATTTTTTTAGAAAAAAATATATTTTATAACAATTAAAATAGCAAAATGATTTTTCCAAAAATTTTAAATCAATCTATTTCTTTATAAAATTTATTTAATCAAATAGCACACTATTTTAAAATTAATCCAAGCTAATGGTATTTTCGTTTATTAAACGATAAGAATAATTAGTATTAATAAACCTTGTCAATTTCTTTTTTAATTTTTTAATTTGTTTTATCTGGCAATGACTTAAATCTCATAAAGTATAGATGTCATAATGTATCCACAAAGAGAAATCAATTAAGTAGCTTTTATTTAACATAAATTCACGAAATATAAACGAAAACTTTCAGTAAATTGTTAACAATAAGTCCTTTTAAGAAAACTTTCAGCGGGATATTTTTCCTTGAAGTCATTAGGTAATACTATGTTTTTGTTTTAATTTTTGAATTAATATTTTGTAGTATCAAAAATTATTTTAAACGTTAGGTTTAATTTGGAGCACAGCAACACCTTAACGGTCACTACTCTAGTTTGAACATTCAATTAAAATTAATTATAAACAGAATTTCGATAGTTGGCAAAGGTTTTGGAAATTTCTTTCTTTATAAGAGCATGTATTTAAAATCTCTTAAAAATTGATAGTTTTCGAGTTATTATAAAAAATTAAACTCTTATGTTTACTAGTAGTATCAGTACTAAATATTTTGAACTTGTGGAATCCAATAAAGCAATATTTTCTAAATTTAAAATTTTTACTGATTTTTCTATATCAAAAATCAACAATAAAGAATATTAATTATGCAGTAGTAATTGAGATACAATATTCCATACTTTATATCTATCTATCAGTATTTATTTTATAAAGATTAAATATATTGTGTTATATTTTTTCCGTGATACGTCTATGAAGATCTTGTGAACATTATGCGTTTCCAACGCCATTTAATGTTGATTACTCGACATCAATGTAATTATTCACCCTATAGTTTCTGCAGTATGGGGAAAAAGAAGTGGTATATTGTCATAAAAAACCGGTAAGAATTATGCAATCAGAGTATCTCTTCTGCAATAATTTTGCTGTTACAAGGCACGTCGATATTTTAGTTGGTATTGTACAAAGTTGTGTCGTCTCGGCAACAGTTTGAAAGTAGCGTAAAATGGTTTCTAAAATTTTATGTGCTTTATGTTTCGTAGTTTTACTAGAAATATCTGCAGCTGAGGAAGTCGCGGTAAGTAATATTTATATTCGCACGTGTTGCCCGCTTAAATATTAGATTCTTTAAATATATTTAAATTCTTTCTAGACTAAATAATTTTTAAAATTTTTAAATTATATCTTTATTATTAAAACGCAAACAACCCAGGTTTTCATTTATGTTAAATAAATGAATAAAACTTTCCTTTCTTTTATTTCGTATTTATTGTTATAGTATTTTCAAAAAATATTGTAACAGTTTCAGCTACTCATTATTTTGAGCGTTTATGTATATGGGATTTATTAAATTTTTGGAAGAAATGAAGAAATAACAATTAGACTAACTGACAGAATCAGAACTAAGACTTTGTACAAAATAGATCTTTGACCAGTAGTAATATTATTGAAATAAAGTGCCGGATGAATAGGAAATTACAGGGCACGATGTAGTTACTGGAGGGGGTTCTAAAATACTGATCACAGAGGATACTAGAAAATATATTGGCCCATATCATTTACAAAAGTACGTTACAAAATTAATACCAACCTGTACTAGGAATAAAATATTATTAATTCGCATATATTGTTTTTGTATGCTACAAAACCTCTCAAAGTTGCTAATAAATTGGTTTTTAGGCGTCTTGTATGAAATCTACCACTGAAATGTTGTAGAGAATTGAAAAAGTTACGACAAAATATATAAGTTGAACTCTGTGAAGTTTTGATTAGATGATGTAATTAAATGCGATTATTTTAATGTCTATAATTCAATGAGAACGCAAATTTTTACATACCTAATGTACGTATCTAAAATTGGCATCGTAACTAGTTGAGGCTGAGCTAAGTCCTAAAGACACGTTCTAACATTTTTCTTTAATAAAGAGTTGCCATTCTACGATATAAATGTTACTAGTTATTCTTGTGAACCAATATGTAAAATGTAAGCAACTAAAGTCCAAAATGTATAAACGGGCTATTAATTTTACAACTGCGTTTTTTTCATTCATTAAAGCTAAAGTCATCCGTCGTGTGAAGAAAAACTACTTCCTATTGATGGTACTATAAAAATACACGCAAATAATGTATATTACTTAATTCAATAATGTCTAGAGGATGCAGTGTTGAATGCAACCAAGTGAACTACCACCAAAGATCCTCCTATATCACAAGTTTTGTTGAAGGAACTATGTAATTTTGTATCATGAGAATTAAAGAAAATATATAAAATATAAAAAAAAATTTCCAAATTTTAATGTTTAAGGGGTATTTGGGACTTTATTTTGAAACTGGGTTATAGTTGAATTCAAAAAAATTGTTGCGTCCCATTTTCAGAGTTAAAAAATATGGGCCCCACAAAAGAAATAGTTTATAAGCACCTATAGAATTTGTTAATAATTTAAATACAGGACATCGCCCAATCGATCAGTTCGTTTAGAAATTACACCATTAGTAGCTGATGTACCAACGATTATATCATCATGTTCAGTCAATTAATTAACCATTATTTCACGGTGTAGCCTCTCTTACATATTCGTTTCGCATTTCTCTCCATGTTGTTCTGTTGTACGCTTTTTGGGACCAGGTTATACATGCTATTCAAGGCCGTAGCCAGAAAATTTTTTCTGGGTGGGTTGGACAATATTTTCGGGGGAGGGGGGGGGTTGGATAATTTTTTTGATTGGTGGTGGACTGATTGGTACTGCAAAATCTGTATGTGTATTCATATATATCCAAGATATATAAAAATGTATAAATATAAAATTTATTCTCATGAAAAGAATGATTATTTGGGTAAAATTCAATCTTGAAACCCAATATTCCAGACCCCCCCCGCTGGCTACGGTCTTGCTGCTATTATGTCCTGCCCACTGTCATTTCAGAGATTTTACTCTATGGGAGAACATTTACTACCTGGGTCCTGTTCCTTATCCACTCTATTCTCTTCCGATCTCTTCTTGTTATTCCAGACATGTTCCTTTTCATAGACCTTTGTGCTGCTTGAAAATTTGCTTGTACGTTCGGTTTTCACAATCCAGGTTTCACAACAGTATGTTTCTTCTGAACGTGATCTATGCAAGTTTCATCCTTCTATTTTCTTTTGGGAGTAGCGAACGTGATAGGTGAATTAATTGACCCTTATATATATTCTTCTACTATTTCCAGAATTGTGTTGTCAATTGTGATGTCTTGCCGTGTTTACTAGTTCGTTGTACATTATCTTTATTTGTTGGTCTCTTTCTTTACTTGCTCTACTCAGTTCATTTGATGTTGTAGTTCTTCTGCGTTATTGGCAATTAGGACAAAGTCATTGACAAATCTTAGATGATTGAGATATTCTCCGTCTATATTAAGTCCTTTGTTGTTCTAGTCTAACTTCTGACAGATACTTTCTAGCGCTCCTGTAAATAGCTTCGGTGATATGCGTCGCCTTTTCTTACTCCTCTGTTAGTTGGAAATTCAGGGCTGCCTTCGTATATTTTAATTTTGACTTTGGCTTCCATGTATATGTTGGCTAATGTTTCTATATATGGCTTGTCTACACCTTGTTCACTCAGGGCAATGATGACTGCCTTAGGATAGATGGCGTAGAACGCTTTCTCGAAGTCAATGAAGGCTAAGGCAAGTGATATTTGAAATTTCTTGGTTTGACTGATAACTTCCCTAAGAGTATGTATGTGATCAATGGTGCTGAAGTCACTGCGGAATTCGGCTTGCTCTCATGGTTGACCTGAATCTACTGTACTTTTTATTCTATTCTGTATGATCTTAGTGAACACTATAGCTAGAAGACTTATTTTCTTTACTACCTTTCTCACGGATTAATACTATCATGGCGCTATTCCAACGATTATATTATATTATATTATATTATATTGGATTGTATTGCTTTCAGAAAAATGTTACTGGTAAATGTGATATTCCCCCAACAGCACCAAAGAGAATTGAGGAAGTTATCAATGAATGCCAGGATGAAATTAAAATAGCAATACTATCGGGTAAGTTATTTAGAGTCAAGAAAGTATGTTTGTATTTTTTTTATAGTAAATGTTTGGGAATCCATCAGTTCTTTTTAAGTTTATATTAGTATGTAATTACATATATGTGTAATTACGGAATGGTTTAAATACATACCCCAGTTCACTGAGTTAGGGGTTGATAAATTAAACACAGTAAACACACAAAAATTGCTAAAGTAGTTTGGTAATCCATGCCTTAACCTAGTGTTTTTTAATATGTTACCTCTGGATGGAGAGGTTTTTGGACACACATGTTGATTCATTTCTAGACAGGGTGAAGTAGGAAAAAGTTGGTGTATTATCCTATGACTCATCGGATTTGACTTCCTCAAGGAACACACTTATTATTTCGGAATTACAGACTTCCTCTTCCTACAAAGCCCTGTGAAATAAACACGTTTGAACACCAAGCATAAAGTGGGCAACACTAATTTTTTAAATTAGTTCTCACTACAATACACTGTTTGCTCACATTGTAGATTATGCTCTTTAAAGGATAACCAGTAGTTCATACAATTTATCAAAACTGTCTTGCTTCTCTCTGACTTCTTGAATAACAAATTCCAATTTACATTTTTGTTCAGCTTCAATGTAAATAGCAACAAAGATTCATGTGCCTTTAATGGAAGACATTTCACTCAATACTATTATGTTAGGAATAAATTCTAAGCCCACAACTCATCATTTTTCATAACAAATTGAAAATATCTTTGAAGTTATTTTATTTTTAAGTAATTTATGTTTGTTATATTATACGGATTATGTATAATCTAACACACATAAATTATTTTTAGTCATAAATTTTTTCGAAATGATATTACAGTATACTTATAAAAGTTTATTAACCAAAAGGATTACATTGATGTTTTATTCTTGAAGAGATATGTTTAAATCTTTTATAGTTATCATGAAATAATTTTTGACAATTATTATTCGTTAAAATATGTTAATTACAATTTGTATTCCAGAAGTATTCAATAAACAACAGTTTTAAGTTAAAATGGCATTTTTTTCCAAAGTGGAATAAAGAAGTTTTAAATGTACTATATGCTTTCAAATGTTCAGCTTCTAAGTTACATTGGGAATCCTGCTAAAAGAATTTCATAATTCAAATTGAAAGAGAAAGGGTTCAATACAATATAACAAAACACCTTGGGAGCTACAAGCTGTCAATAAATGATTCATGCCAAACATTTATCCTGTAAACATCTAAAGTTGATCATTGATACCAATGTTATTCCCAATAATTATGGCCCCGTCGGATAGTATCCATGCTATATTTCAATCATATGGAATATCCTTCAGCAATTGGGGCATGTTTTACACGTCATGGTTGTTTACTTGGTTTTGGTATGTAAAGTTTTTACATATATTTCTTTGAAATAAAATTAAAGGGTGTATTATTATTTTACGAATCAGTATTTTGGATAAGTAACACAGTTCAAAGAAATAATTTAAATATACATATTTTTGACGTGGATTATACCTAACCATATTGCATGTATTGTACTTTTGAGGCAAGATTATTTTGAAAATTTGTTATAACTTCCATAAACAAACATTTTCTACTTGCTGCCTCCAAGAATATGATTGTGGTATAAAATATGTAGGCATTGATTAATGGTGAACCAATTTTGTGTCTAATTTTCTGTGCTATTCGGTCATTTGGTTTAATATAATACATAGCTTATTATATTCATCTTGATTGCTGGTTTAGATTTTCTCTCTTTACAGTGATTTGTAAAAAACACTTAAGTTAAATCTAATCTAACCACACTTTGATTCTTATTTATTTGTCTTTCAGAAATTACTTTGAGGAAGGAAATCCCAAATGAACAATCAATATAGATATTTACTGTTTACCCCCTCAATCATTCAGAAAGTACTTGTTATATTCAATACGGTTTTGTGGTTTATCTTGAATTTTCTTATGTGCGATCATTTTCACTACTTGCCCAAACTTTCTGATTTGCTATAAATATTCCAGTATAACTTTTTTCAGAGATGTGTTCTCCTTGTTTTAATTCCTCATGGGTAACGTTTTTAAGGATGTTTTTCCTGTGAGTTCTTAGACCACCTAAAATAAATATATTCTTTTTTGACAGTGCCTTGACCAGCTCAACAGCTGTAGTATAACTGTAAATAACTGTTCGACGTCAAAATTGTTAGTTAATTTGAAGACAATTTTAGAAAGCACTTATTTATCAAGAATGGTTATTATTTTGTTGTCTACAATAAATGAAACTCTCATATCATCATTTTATTCGGCTTATGAAGAATGGCTTTCAGTCCAATTAGCTGACTCTAGAGTGTGATGTGTAGATTAAAAGTGTCCAGGGCATGAAGTTAAAATTGCTTCGTTCTTAAGATATGAGAGGACAAAGTTTTGTTTTCTAACTTACTCTTGTTAGTAAGTAAATTTTACCCCCTTTACACCGAAATGAAACATATATCGATAAAAAGAGTTGACATTTAGTAAAATTATGTAGAATAATTAAACATAAACTAGTTGGATCTACCAGAGGGCATAAAACCCATTTTAATGGCATATGTTCTTATTTTTTGACATAAGTAACGTAGCGACGATACATAAGTCCGAGAATTATGAACTGAGTGACCACAATTGATCTAAATCATTTTTAATTAATTAATTTTTAAAGAAACAGATGTTTGCGGCAGTAATATGTCATAAAATTTCGGACTTCTGTATCTCCAGTTATAAGAACCGTAAATGGACAGATTCTTGCATTTGTGATAACCTCAGTCTTTGGATCTTTTAGTTACTGTCTATTACTGGTGAATTTTTTCCAGGAATGCAGTTTTTTGTCAAAATTATACTAATAAAAGGATTTACATGTTCACAATCTTCGGAGTAATGTATCGTGACTCTGTTCCTTATGTCATTTACCAATGGCAAATGAACCAAGTCAAAAAATAGCCTATCGTCCCGAATAGAGATGATAGAGGTGGGCCCTAAAATGAGTTTTATTCCTTATCGGAGATTCAACTAGTTTATATTTCATTATTCTACTTAAATTTTACAAAACTTCAACTCATCTTTGTTTCTTTTCAGTGTTGGGCAGGGTATACATATTATCAAGAGTTATTTAGAACGAAACAATTTTGAAATTGGTGCCCATGAGAACTTTTAATCTACACATCATAAACAACTGTACTATAGATTCAGCTAACACACAAACAACTTCATTTAAAAGTTATTAAAAAATTAAGTTTAAAAAAGCAGTTTAATTTATTGCAAATAACTGGAAAACTATTAATACTTAATTTACTATTATTTACTTAATTTAATTAAAAAGAACATTAACGCACTTCGCAGTTTACAATTTTTGTACGCATGTTTTCTCTCAGAAAATCAAACACAAAGTGTTACACCCCCTACTATACTGTATTGGGAAGAAACTACTTTGAACTCTCACAAAATAGATCTTCCTATTTATCAATTTAATGATCAACTAAGATTTGTTCTATACATTATAATTGAAGGGAGTGTTTATTACAATTTTGTTGTTTTTTTTTGAAAATACGAGCTACATCGGTCGTACCAACAGGGGCGTCAACCCTTGAGTAGATGAACATTCTCTGTCAGGTCGCAAACAAAATCAAATCTTGGGCATCATCATATCCAAACAGGACACTCTATCAACTTCCAGAACAGTAGGAGTATCATATCTCTCAATTCCCTTAGGGCATCCACTATTTGCGAAGCTATAGAAATAGAGAAACGGAGAATATATATATATATATATATATATATATATATATATATATATATATATATATATAATGTGCTCGAACCTCCAAAATTTCACTAATTCGGAGGCTGAACCGAGTCTCGTACCCGGGTTCGAATCCCAGCCATGCCACGGCTTTTAATTAATAAAAAGACGTGACGTCATCTCGGGGGTACGGTAACTGGCAAAATCCATGAGAAAGAGAATCATTGCTCCTTACCAACCCGCATTGAGGCAGCGTGGTAAGGTATGCCTCAGAACCTCAAACATGTCGAATTACAAAACTTACGGAATTGTACCCCAGGTGGGTAAGCAATCCCACACCGGGAAACCGGTCTGCCTCAAGGATTCTGGGGGAGGCAAACATTCGACTACACTACATCTAGCAACATATAACTGCCGAACACTCTCGAACCAAGCTAGAATTGTAGAATTAGAACAAGAGGCAGTAAAAATCAAGTGGGATATCATTGGCATAAGTGAAGTTAGGAGGAAAAACGAAGAGCTAATAACACTTGAATCAGGCAACCTCCTATACCACCGAGGAACACCAACAGGAAGAACTAGTGGTGTTGGATTCCTCATCCATAAGAGATGGACCAATAAAATTATAGGCGTGTCCGGAACATCAGACAGAGTCGCAAGTCTAACATTGTCGCTTTCGAAAAGATACTCTATTCAAATAATACAAGTTTACGCCCCAACAATTAGCCATTCTGACGAAGAAATCGAACAACTATACAGCGAAATCAAAGAGGCCTTAGATACCAACAACAGCCATTTCAAATACATTATCGGCGACTTCAACGCGAAAATAGGGAAAAAACAAGACCGAGAAGGATCAGTGGGGAACTTCGGGTTCAGTGAACGAAACGAAAGAGGTGAGAGATTAGTACAGTTCGCACACTATCAGAACATGTACATATCAAACTCCTTCTTCAAGAAAAATTCTAATAGGAAATGGACTTGGGAAGCTCCAAATGCGTCAGTCAAAAATGAAATTGACTTTGTCCTGACAAACAAGATTAATACCATCAAAGATGTAAGCACGCTAAATAAATTCAGGGCAGGAAGCGATCACAGACTTGTCAGAGTAAGGATTGTCCTTAATACGAAACTGGAGAGATTTAAACTTACTAGGAAGACGCCCGCTACTAGCATAGACATTAACAACTTGAAAGAAAATTCTGAAAAATATCAGACGCTGATAGAAGAGAAGCTCCGGGAACAACAAGACAACACACAACTAATGAATACAATACTGACCTGTGCTAAAGAAATAGGCGGAAGCCAACAACGAAACGAACACAAGAAGCTTAGTTCGGAAACAAAGGCGTTGCTTCAGAAAAGAAAAGAACTGAAAAGGACAACAGACATCCAACGCATAGAATACAGTGAACTATGCAAGACAATAAGAAAGAAAATTGCCGAGGACATCAAAAAATACAACGAAAAATTGGTTGAAACTGCAGTTGAAAATCGGAAAAGTTATAAAAACGCTAAGAAAGCATTGATAATTGGGAAAAGACAAGTAATCGCATTGACAGAAGAAAATATCAGAATAACGGATAGACACAAAATAATGGAGCATGTCACGAAATTCTACAAGGATCTATACAACGCCCCCGAATCTCTGAAAATACAGCTGACGAAAGAAGAAATACCTGAAATACTTGTGGGGGAAGTGGAATCAGCGGTCAACAAAATGAAAAATGGCAAGACAGCAGGTAACGACGAAGTAACGGCTGAACTACTAAAATACGCTGGTAGAGAAGCATGGAAACGCCTAGCCAAAATATATACGAATTGCCTAACAACCAGACACATCCCAGAAAAATGGAATAGCGCCCTCATAGTATTAATCCATAAGAAAGGCAATAAAGAAGACATTCGGAACTACAGACCGATAAGTCTCCTGCCGGTAGTGTACAAAATATTCACTAAAATCATACGAAACAGAATACAGAGTACACTAGATTCCGCTCAACCCCGAGAACAAGCCGGATTTCGTAGTGGCTTCAGCACAATCGATCACATACACATATAAGGGAAGTTATCAGTCGAACTAGAGTTCCACACTATATATCCGAAGGCGGTAATCAACGCCCTGAGTGAACAAGGTGTAGATAAGCTATACATAGAAACGTTGGCTAATATATACAAGGAAGCCAAAGCCAAAATAATCAGAATATACGAAGGCAGCCCTGAATTTCCTACTAACAGAGCAGTCTGACAAGGTGACTCAATATCACCGAAGCTATTCACAGCGGCATTAGAGAGTATCTTTCGACGATTAGACTGGGACCACAAAGGACTGAACCTAGATGGAGAATATGTAAACCATCTGAGATTCGCCGATGACATTGTCCTGACATACGGTTGTGAAACCTGGATTCTGAAAACCGAACTTACAAGAAAACTACAAGTAGCACAAAGGTCTATGGAAAGATGCATGATCGGAATAACAAGAAGAGATCGGAAGAGAATAGAGTGGATAAGGAACAAAACCCAGGTAATAGATGTTATCCACAGAGTGAAATCTCTGAAGTGGCAATGGGCAGGGCATTTGGCAAGAAGACAAGATAATAGGTGGTCAACAAAAATCACACAATGGTATCCTAGGGGTGTTAAAAGACCAAGGAAATGCCCCAATGTAAGATGGGACTATGACATCAAGAAAATAGCAGGCATAACCTGGTCCCAAAAAGCGTACAACAGAGCAACATGGAGAGATTTGCGAAACGAATATGTAAGAGAGGCTACACCATAAAATAATGGTCGAAATTAGCTGCATATGATGATATATATATAATATATATATGTTTTAGGTGGTTTCCGGGAATTCATCCGCGTAGTTGATAACTTATTCCTGCCGGGATAGTTACTATAGTAACTCGAAGCGAAAGCAGAAGGCTACGAGAATTATGCAAACCGACCTGAAGAGGGCAGATGTGACTTTGCCGAAACGTCGTCATTTTACCATCGATCCCGGCAGGGATTATATTATATACTGGACGTTTCGACTCCTGCTTTGGAGCCATTATCAAGAGACAAAAAATAAAATAGAGTTTCAGAGTCTAGATCGAACTCGGAGTCTCAACCTGCCTACTCCCCAAAGGTCACTAGGTAACTGAACTGAAGGTGAGTCTGCGCTGCTTCTTTTAATTACAGTTATCGGTCGATTAGGAGGGGATGTCGCGTGATGATGGGGCTGTGCGGTGATTGATTGGATGTTGGTAGGCGTGTCTGGTTTGTTTAATCTGGCAAGACAGAGAGGTCTTTTCTCTATTTCGATGGCTTCGCGAATAGTGGATGCCCTAAGAGAACTGAGAGATATGATAGTCCTACTGTCTTCGAAGTTGATAGAGTGCCCTGTTTGAATATAGTGATGCTCGAGAACTGAGTCGGATTTTTTTTACGAACTGACAAAGAGTGTTCATATACTCGATGGTTAACGCGCCTGTTGGTACGACCGATGTAGCTTTGTGGGCAATCGCGACATGAGATATCGTAAACTCCTCGATCCTCGTTAGGTACTTTGGCTTTGGGGTTACCGGTTAAGTTGCCTATAGTTTGAGTGGTGTTGAAGACAGTCTTTATTTGATGTCGTTGTAAAATCCGTGCTATTTTGTCAGTGACTCCTCGAATGTATGGAAGTACGGCTTTTTGTTGTTGTTGTTCTGTTTCTGACGGGGTTGTTGAGATTGATGAATTATATCAGCGCTTCTGAAAATCCTAGTATTCGAGTAACTAGAAGCGAAAGCAGAAGGCTACGAGAATTATGCGAACCGACCTGAAGAGGGCAGATGTGACTCTGCCCAAACGTCTTCATTTTACCATCGATTCCGGCAGGGACCAGCTATCTACTACGCGGATGAATTCCCGGAAACCACCTTAAACATATATATATATATATATATATATATATATATATATATATATATATATATATATATGGGATCACCTAGGAATTATATAAAATAGGTCACCCAAAATTTTGCCTTTTCGGACCCCCCCCCCCCCCCCCGTCGTCACACTACGACCCCTCTATAAATATTACGTCACACAAGCTAGAACCCCCGGTACAATGTACATTGCAACTAATACTAATATTACACAATTATTAATATAATGAATAGGTATCTATCTATAATAACGATCTTGAAGTATCTTTTTCTTTGTTTTTGACACGAGGCATTTATTTCATCTGAATCTATATATAAAATTGTAGTTATACAAACCTTTGAATATCTAGAAAAACTAGCTACGCTAACTCATTTATTCGAAATTTTTAGCATTTCCATTGAAATTCGAACCAAGTTCTATTGTATACGAGAAGTTATGTGTCTATAATAACACTATTATATATGCAACTTTATTTTATCATCGGCTGTGTAAAGTCTTTCTTTCATTTGCTATTGAATAGAGAGCGCAGAATCCAGGGACACGCTCTTGTTTCAGACGAACCGATTGTGACGGACTTAAGTAAATATACTAAATAATAAGCTGTTGTGACTGAAATATATACGTAAAAATATGTACCGACGTATTTACAAAGATTAAACGTACGACTTTATATCGTAACAGAAAAATTAAATTAGAAATGTTTGAACTGGGAACGTCACATTTTCTTACACCACCCGTCCACCTTGCCATATCCCGTCACGCTAACAGAGACATTTTTCCATTCCTCCAATCGTGCTACCACGAGCTGCTCTACGTTTTATTTATTTTTATTTTATTTTATTTTATTGTTTTATCCTTCTTTTAAGCATATCCCACAGGTGTTCAATCGGAGTAAGATCAGGAAAACAAGCAGGCCATTTCTAAACAGATACTCGTTCCTCGTCTAATAGGAAAGAATAGCCTAAAGTACTTTTCGAAAAGTTGTAGCACTACTTGCAAATACCTCGGACTTGTAAGAGTTTGTCTAATCAGTTTTCTCACCATCCCAAATCATGTCACATTTGTATTTGGGACCCGTTCAAGCAGCATGAAGTCTAGCTTGTCTCCCACGACCTATTAGCACACGAATTCGCCGATCATTTGATTGTAGGCCGATTCTGATCTCATCTAAAAATAGCATATTTTGCCAATCTTCAGTTGTCCAATTTTGATGCTCCAAACATCAATTAAGCCGGGTAATGTTATTTTGCGGAGATACTGTTGAAATAATTAACTCTCTTTTACTGAACAATTCTCGACTGAGAAGTCTCTTGTCTACAGTATTCACTACAACTCTAATACCGGTTGAAGCTCTGGACGGGATATTGTGGGATTTTGCCACTGAATCTACCTAACCTTTTTGTTCATCAAATATATCACTATGTTTACATTTTTTTTCCTTAAAAAAACTTTTATAATTTGGGGGTCATTCCACATAAGTTTGGTTGTGTGTATATAGTGACCACTTCCAAAATTTTTCACTAAATCACGGAGATGGTTAATAATGGATTTACTCCATTAGTTTACATCTTCGACCGGTATATTTTTGCTCGAAGGTTTACATCATATTGTATAATACCTAGCGGTGTGAAATCATATAATGTTGATGTCCTTATCAACGCGACCGAATCTAACGCGTTAGAATTTTACCAAGGCTGGTACCTACGTTTTAATAAACATCATGAAGGCAACTGTCTAGTTCAGTAATGTAACTTTAAAATTCAGCCTCATTTATATTTATTATTATATAGAAATTTGATAAAGGTATATATTTTTAATAATATAATAGAACAAAAATTAGTTCAACTGATAATTTAAATGGTAAGGCAAGTGTACTTACATACTCAGATCACATATCACACTTTTTCAATCATATGAAAATAAAATCTATTTTTAAACTTTATCGGCGACTTGTCTTGTATTGATGAAAATAATCATGAATGACGAATTTTACAAAATTGTTTCATTTATGATAGGAAAACAAAGATGTATGACAAACAATCAGAATATTAAACGAGGAAGCAGTAGCCTATTTTACAAAACATGTTAAAATAATTAATCTAGCTCTTTGCTGTTCTCAACTCAATATAGGGAAAATAAAAAATCAGTTTTGCCTTTTGGGTTAACCTGTTTTATTTCAAGAAAAGGAAAAAGAATATTGTACTTCATATCATATCATCGAACGTAAACTACATTTTGTTCAACTTTTATTTTAAATACAAACCTTTATTTTGATTTTAAAATGTCGTTAAAATATGCTTTAGAGCTTTGAAATATTCAAACATTTATGGGGTGTTATTTCCAAGAAATTCAAGTAATACAAAATAAAGATGTCATAATTATTATCCAGAAAACATAAGATAAGGTTTATATGACGTTTTATGGGAACAACTGGAAAATATTTTCACATGGTCCTGGCATTATTCTAAAGTTGATCTATGATAAATGAAAATATGTCAGTATCTATCGACTATACATACATCATACTTACCGAATAATAGTTAGTTGGTGTATGTGATTTTTAATACATTTGATATTTTCTTATTTTATTGTGGAAGGTTATACAGTCTTTCTGTATTATTTAGTTCCATAGTGCTATCTTTCTGATTATAAAAATCTACTCATTTTTTTTCTAATCTTTCTGTGTAAATAATTGTATTTTTGGATGATGACGATATTCCTGCTGCAATTCGGTATATATAATTTTAGCAGCAATAGTATTTCCGTTATAATTTATATCATAGGCGTACCCAGGCGGGATTTGAAAGTTCACCACCCCCCGAAATAAAGCCAAACATTATTCACTACATCTGCTTTACAGTTATTGCTAAGTGGTCATAATGAGGAAAAGCAATTCTAACACCCGCCCCCGAAAAACTGGCCTGGGTACACATATACTTTGTATATACAAATAAGATATAGTTCTTTTCATGATTTGACAATTTAAAATAAGACAAATTTTTGTACCTTTTACATAAAACTACCTTACACAGTATTAACTACACTACACAATAATAACCTACAACATTTACAGGAATATGGTTTCATACATAATTATTACCCCAGTTTTCTACTAAACAGTCCGTTGAGTTTTTGTTGTTTGTGTTTTCTAGCACTTTAAAAACTAAAACAAAACCCTGAAACAAACTCAAAACTCTTGTTTCCATCACCGTACAAAATTTCAATGTTTTTACGTTTTTGTTTTCGGTCCGTTTCTATTGGCTTTCTAGTCTACAGGAACATATTTTTTCTTCAATTAACAACCCACACAATTACAGAATATAACAAAATAGATACAATGAAAAAAACTATTATAAAACTTATAAAACATTATATATATACTTTTTCAGCGGGTCTCAAAAACTGAAATTTATTGTCAGCGCACACATTAAATTTCAGTCAATGTGGATAGTTACATTTTTTTAACATCTCGGACGTGTCAATATTTATACAGTGTAAGTTTTTTTTGATGATCAGTATGGGGATCTCGGAAACTAGCGGAGATAGAGCAATTGTTAAATTAGGAAAGGTTTGCAGTTTTACTGGCCCAATTTAATGACACTTTCGGATTTTTGTAAAAAGTCATGACTTACTAGATATTTTGAAAATACGAAATTCTGTCGATTTAGTCAAATTCCTCTAGCTCCTTTGTTTTTGATTTTATAAAAAAAGTGTAAATATCACAATTGAAGGGAATTGTATCCCGAATATGAATGTCATGTCCTCTTTGCGTGACAGCTCTCGTTTTCGAGATATGACACAAACTTATCTTTTTTTTGAATGGAAACCAGAGTTGGCTATGACCTCAAAAAATCGGACATTTTTAGAGCTTTTCAATGATATAATACTCGATATAGTTATTCATACAAAATAACGGAGTTATGAATGCTTTTCTCTGTTATTTTCAGTTTTAACGTAGTTAGCCATGAAATTCTAAGATGTAAATTAATTTACATCTTAGAATAGTGCCTTTTTTATCCATAGTTTCTTAATCATTGACAACGAGGTCTGATCTAGATCCCGAAACGTTTGGAATATACAGCAATTTTCTTTAAACTGTGGTATTATTTCCCAAGAAGCACTTAGACGTTATTACAGATGTTTATTCATTATATCAATTATTTGTTAAATATTAGTCCTAATTTATCATATAGGGGGTTCTAAGTTTTGTGACGCAGTGCGATAAAGAAGGAGGGGAGGGGGTCCAAGAATTCATAATTTAGTGTCATGTATATTATGATTGTTTTAACGTATGTTAACTTAATCACATATCAATAAATGTGATAGACATAACAAGCGTAAAATAACGTTTTTAGTTTTTCCTGTATAACTTGAGGATAAATAAAACGTAATATTTTTTCAGCCTGGTCTAAAACTACGGAATAAATTTAATTCATTTAGTCTTGCTTTTTCCGAGTCTTTGATAGACTGGCAACTTGGTGTACTTATTTTCCTTGATTATTTCCTTTTGTTTTGTCAGTGTTATAGATTCTTTCACAAATTAAAATTTTAGCTATTAAAACACTTGCTCAATATATTTTATTTTACAGAGGCCTTGGAAGCTCTGAATGTAAATGATCACAGCTCGAGCAGAACGAAACGAGCCGCATTTTCTGATGATGAGAGACGAATTGCTGGGGTGAGTTTTCAACATATAATATATATCAGCTTTCTTCTTTCGTCCATTTTTAACTGACTTCGAAAAGAAGGAGGTTCTCAATTCGTCTGTATCTATGTTTTTTATGTTTGTTCAGCTCAAGGAACTTCGACCTTTTTACGGGATCGTGTTCCGGGGTATCGCGAAGTGGTTCCATATTTTTTTCAATAACATAGCTTGTACCGTTTCTTAGAAAATAGGGAAAACCTTTTTTACAGACCTTCTTATACAGTAAGTTTTGGTGGAGTCGCTGGATTAAAAATATGAAAAATGTCTATTTGGAACATGGGATAAATTGAAAAGAAATTGGATTAGTTCCGGGATATACCGAAGTGGTCCCATATTTTTTCAACAACATTCCTTATACAGTTTCTTAGAAAATCTTTCTTAGAAAAACTTTTTTACCGACTTTTTTATCCAGTAAACTTTGGTGGAGTCGCTCGATTAAAAAAATCCGGTCGAAACATGGGGTATAATAAATTAAAAAGATAATGGATTAGTTCCGGGGGATCCCGTAGTGATCCCATATTTATGTCAATAACATAGCTTGTACCGTTTTTTAGAAAATCAGAAAAAACTTTTTTAACTACTTTCTTATGCAGTAAGCTTTGGTGGAGATGCTTGCATTAAAATATGAAAATGTTTCTGCTCGGAACTTGGGGTAAATTGTAAATAAATTGTATTAACCAAAGTAAATGTCAGTTCATCAACTTTAAAGTGATGACAGTGTGTATGCATAAATCAAATGATTTCTTTTTTTAAATAATTTTAAAGAAAAAGTTATTCCATGTCACTTTTTTAACTGTAGACGAGGTTTGTCATCAAATAGGAATCTATATATAAACAGGCAAAGACCAAACGGTTCGGTACCATTTTCTCCTCTGTCTCTCAACCGATTTACTTTATTTTTGTTTTGTTTAGTAGCAATTGACGACCTTCAGTGCAGAATGCTAAAATTTATTTATAATATTACTTCATTCATTAAATAAAATATGATAAAAAACACATTATTTACGTCTATACTGTCAATGCTAAACATATGACAGTAACAGTGTCGCCGAATTGCTTGGAAATAAAATCTTTTGATGAATTGAGTCGAAAGTAACAATTTTTTACTCCGTTCCTAAAGTTATTGTACATCGTCATGCTATTGAAATAGAACCCAGGAAAATTTATATTATACAATAATGGTCATTCATAAGAATTATGTTGCAATTGATAAATTTATTTACGATAATATTTTTAATTTTAATGTTATATATGTTAATTGTGATAACTTTCATAATATATTGGAAAATGAAATTAATGCATTGATAATAGAAAAATTAGAAAATGATCCTCTACTACATGAAGAGCAATTGCATTTCCAACAAGATGGAGCTCCTCCTCACTACTCTCAACAGAAAATATCTTAAAGATTGTAGTTTTTATAAGGTTGTTAACATATATGACATGAACGAATTTAATTTCTGATAGGCACTTTTGACAAACGAACCTCAATAATGTTCACAGTTTGATGAAATAGAGTGGAATTTTGATTAAAAGTGAAGTATCTTTCAACTTCAAGGTGGATGTTCTCAGTTGGTTTCTATATACAGTCTGTCTTCATAAGTTGGATTCAAACGGTCGTATGGATATTGTGTAAAGCAAAAGTTATTCTTCACAAAAATATTTGCATGGCCAGAAACATTGTATACTATAATCATTACATGCCAGTTTTGATTTCATTGTACTGTATACGAAATGGTTTGTCAGCAAATATCAATTTGCTTACTCACAGTAAAATATCTTTATATTTCATAATATAAAATTCTTATCAAACGTTGTTTGTGGCAGGATTATTTTTGTGTTTCGTTGGGGAATAAATAAAATAAAATGCATACTAATTACAGGAATCACTAAACGTTGTATAATAAATCTTCATGTCACTTTTCCAAATTGTGTACTAGGTTTGATAAAGAATATAAATTTTGTTTAAGTTAAGTACCTTTATTTTTAATAATAATCCAAGTTATTATAATTGAAAACTACGTCATACGTCCTATTATACTACATCATTTAAAACTGTATAATGATTTATTATAAGATTCCGCGGAGAGGAGACTATTAAATGAATGTCAGTATATTTAACAAAATTAAAGAATGAAGATACTTAGATCGTCTGCAATATAGAGCAAAGAAAAGAACGTAAGGTCCAGACCCTTCCAGCCCCTTCATCACTACTCTATGAAACACCTTTTGATGAGCTAAAATTTTCCCTAGGTCACCCCGGTATATAAGCATATAATTTAAAGAAGAATCTGTAACTTTCTCAAAATATTGTAGACGTCTTATTAAATATTAACTATATTAACATAATTTTCTGAGAACATTTACCATAGTAATCTATATACTTTGTATATTATCAGAAACTAGAGATTTCAACGAGCAAAAAGCCCACCCAGTTTAAAATAAGCAGATATTTTGACGTGAGGATTTTCGATTGAAAATTGGGGTTCTTTTTCGATATTAAGTCAAAATAAGGTGAAAAAATAAATATTTTAAATCAAAAAATTACAGTGTATTTGGGACAGAAAAAAGTAAGTTTTCACCAAGTTTCGTGGATATAATTTATTCTTTGCAGAAGATAAAAATAAAAAACTAAAAACTTGTTTTTTTTTGAATTTGTGATATAAATTTTGAGATTATGTGAAAAATGTTTAAACACAAAAGTGGTAGATATTTTTATTCCCTACAACTCTGCTTCTTAACTTTTTTCCATAGGAAAAAAAAGTTTTGCCGGAAATCTAGATAAACCGGTTTTTACCCTTAAAACACCACCCCCACCCCCTTCCCGACTACAGATCGCCCGTAAATTATTTTCCCTATTTTTTGTATTCTCTTATCCTACTATATATTTTTTTACTTTTTAACATTTTCAAAGGCTTCATCCCTAGTTTATAACGGTTAACATTGATTTTATCCCTAAATAACTTATTGGAATTAAACTGTTGGAATCCAATTTTAAACAAAAGTAGGTAGTAAAATGTAAAGTAATTAAAAGTGCAGAATAATATGTATTTTTCTGGAAGTTAATCCAATATGAAAATTTATCCGTTAACAATTTAATAGGTATACGATAAAAATATGTTCCTATAATTCAATATTACCGCTAAATTTTATTAGTGCTATACATTTATCTAATCAACAGCCATCGCATTGCCTGAATAATTTTCCATTTATTGATAATTGTACTTTTTGATATCTTCCTACGTGCAGTAACGAATATATTTTTATCAAAATAATCAATATATTTTTATGTGAAGTGGATCGGACGTATACAACTCTATTTTTATACAAGTATAAGTGTAGGGCATCACAAGATTTCACCACTATTTGTCTGATTTTTTAATAGTTTTGAATTTAATTACGGAACATTGCATAGCAATTGTTTTGGCAGCGAAATCAATAGAATTCATATACACTTTTATATATACTTTTCAGGGTCTCAAAAACTGAAATTTATTGTCAGCGCACACATTAAATTTCAGTCAATGTGGATGATTTTTTAACAGGAAGTATATTTATAGGTAAGTTTTTTTTGATGATCTATGGGGATCGGAAACTAGCGGAGATAGAGCAATGGTTAAATTGGGAAAGATTTGCAGTTTTACTGGCCCAATTTAATGACACTTTCGGATTTTTGTAAAAAGTCATGGCTTACTAGATATTTTGAAAAAACGAAATTCTGTCGATTTAGTCAAATCCCTCTAGCTCCTTTGTTTCTGATTTTATAAAAAAGTGTAAATATGAAAATTGAAGGGAATTGTTTCTCGAATATGATTGCCATGTCCTCGTTTGCGTGACAGCTCTCGTTTTCGAGATATGATACAAAGTTATCTTTTTTTGAATGGAAACCATAGTTGGCTATGACCTCAAAATTTCGGACATTTTTAGAGCTTTTCAACGATATAATACTCGATATAGTTATTCATAAAAATAACGGAGTTATGGATGTTTTTCTCTCTTATTTTCACTTTTAACGTAGATAGCCATGAAAAAGATTGTTTTCACTTTGACGTTTCCTCATTTGAGAGTAATTCCATTAGTAGTGCTGAACTGACAGTCAATATTGACAAGTTTTCGTGATAAAATGGAATATTCTAACGAAGAAAAACTGAATATGGTGGAATGTTATATCATATGCCATAAAAATTCAGTTCGTGCAGCTGAGGAATACTTTCATAGATATTTTAATCGTCATCAACCTGCTCTATGTATATTTAAGAGGCTTTGCGATAGTTTACGCAGATATGGATCTTTTACTAAACCACCAAAGGAACGTAATCAAATTAACAAAGCAGCTCAAATAAATGTTTTGGCAATGGTAAATCAAAATCCATCTACATCAACTCGTGAGATTGCAGCAGAAGCTGGCACATCTCAACGAACTGTAGTTAAAGTACTGAAAGCACACAAGTTCCACCCGTACAAACTTTCAGTTTCTCAAACTTTGCATGCTGGTGACGAATATGGTCGTATTTTGTTTTGTACATGGTTTAGAGACGTGTGCCTTGACAATCCACAGTTTCCATTAAAGGTGTTATGGTCACATGAAACTAGATTTACTAACTGCGGTATGTTCAATAGACACAATGAGCATATCTGGGCTAAAGAAAACACTTTACATGTAGAACAAAGACGACCCCAAATAAAATTTGGTTTTAATGTTTGGTGTGGTATCATGGGGTCAACTATTCTGGGGCCTTTTATCTATGACGAATCACTTACTGGGGAGGCACCTGCTCATAACTCGTTATTAGTAAGACAATACTTAGATAATATCTATCCAAACTCTTGGATAGGAAGAAATGGCCCACGCGAATGGCCACCCGGGAAGTTATAGACTTATATTTATGGGGTGTGCTAATAAACAAAGTGTACAAAAGAAAGTATGAGACAGTTGGTGACCTAAGGGAGGCGGTATTACAAGCAATTGAAGAAATTGATAGGTGATCTGTGAGGAAAGCGGTAATGTCAATCTTAAAAAGATGCAATTTTTGTCTAAATAACAATGGTGGACTTTTCGAACATAAATTGTAACCATTATTATGTACTTTAATTTCTTATGTTTTTAGTAAGTACCTACTTATCCTACTTATTTAGTTTTTTCGTTATATCTGATATACCTAATAAAAAAATCGTTCAATGTTTTTTGGAATAGTTATTAATAAATCAATCTATTTCATGGCTAACTACGTTAAAAGTGAAAATAAGAGAGAAAAGCATTCATAACTCCGTTATTTTTATGAATAACTATATCGAGTATTATATCGTTAAAGAGCTCTAAAAATGTCAGATTTTTTGAGGTCATAGCCAATTATGGTTTCCATTCAAAAAAAGATAAGTTTGTGTCATATCTCGAAAACGGGAGCTGTCACGGAAACGAGGACATGACCATCATATTCGGGATACAATTCCCTTCAATTTTGATATTGACACTTTTTTTTTATAAAATCAAAAACAAAGGAGCTAGAGGAATTTGACTAAATCGACAGAATTTCGTTTTTTCAAAATATCTAGCAAGCCATGACTTTTTACAAAAATCCGAAAGTGTCATTAAATTGGGCCAGTAAAACTGCAAGTCTTTCACAATTTAATCATTGCTCTATCTCCGCTAGTTTCCGAGATCCCCATACTGATCATCAAAAAAAAACTCACCCTGTATAGAATAACTGTTTTAGATTATATTGAAACTGTATGCCAGAAATCAATTAATTTGTTTCTGATTAATAAAATATTAAAGTAAAAGTTGTTTGTTGGTCTCTACGGATTTATTATTAAATATAACAAGTACGAACTCACAATAAATATGTTATAAATTGTAAATTGATTATATAAAACTTTCTTTTTAATTGTTAACGACTAGTCATTTATATAATTTTCCATTGTGTAAATAAAAGAACAAATATATTATTAATAATTTAATACACAGGTCTGCTATAAGAGAGACAAGCTGTTTGTTTTTTTATTTATTTGAAGAATTTTTATATTAGTGTATTGAACAAAATGTTACTTAATTCTCGAAAAAAAGTTTCAGCTTTAAACTATCTAATTGATGCATTTTAGAAATTAAGATTGGAACAAATGTTTTCATATTTATTGATTTAGTTGGAAATGTTTTTCTTAAATTAGCATTTATGTATAGAAACTTCATATTGTTCATTTACTTTTATGCTTCCGCTTTTAATTTTTACTTGATACTACTCTTTTCCCAAGCACTTCCAGCATGAATTTTATTAGTTGGTTTGCTATTATTATAACTTTAGTCTATTTAGTTTGCTATACAGAATTATCGTTATATACAGGAATTTATACATATGTACTATCGTAAATGGTAATAATTATATTTTATTAATACCAATCAGATACTTCCACCCGAGTAAAGAATTGACAAAAGAGTGTGGGCCAGTTCTACTACTATTCAGAAACTATTTTAGAATAGAACATGTTCTTACTGAATGGAAATGTCGTTTAATGTCTACTTAATATCTACTTAAAAAGTTGTGACAGTGTAAAAAGTATTTTTATCCATGAATCTCTTTTAAATGTTAAAGGTCTTTATATGCTCTTCTGCTCTTAAGTTCATTCACAAACAAACAGGTTTAAAAAAAATTAGTCACCCTTATTCTACCAAAAGCAAATTACTAGAAATGTATTCTTACAACCGTTACTCCAAAGCTGCGTGTTAAAATAATATTTTAATGTAATTCATTTATATAATGTACTTCCTCGTGAATTAAAAAATCTTTCTTTTTATAAATTTAAATGTAAGAGCAAAAAATATATTATTTCAAATTATAACATGTTAAGTCTAAAACTTGCTTAAAAAATGACTAACTTTCTACGTTCTGTATTTTGCTTCCTATTTTAATATGTTTCTCTTTTTCTCTCTTATTTATAGGATGATTGAGTAATATTTGTATATTTGTTTATTAAGTGCTACTTGATTTAATATGCATAGGACACAATACATGTGTTAATACTTAGGTGTCCCCTATTAAAACATTCTATTCTCTCTCAATGTATAACGTTTCGTGACTTTTATAAATAAACAAATAAACAAAAAAAATCTACGGCTCTCTTGTCTGAAAAGAAATACCGAAACAAATAATAATAAACAATTGTAATTATTTTCTATTATAAAATAAGGATGTACAGATATCCTTTAATATATTTCTTAATAGTTAACCGACTTCCACAAATGAGGAGGTTATCAGTTTGTCGCATATTTTTTTTTTTTTTTTGTATGTATGTTACCTGATTTCTTCTCATGTGGTGAACCGTTTTGTATGAATATGGTCTTGTTTAATAGAGTATATATCCGGATTGGTGAAACTTCAAATCTTGGAAAAGAATTCTATTGGTAAAGCGATAAAATTTGTGAATGAACACATGCGTGCATGGAAATCGACCCATATCCCTAACATATTGGTCGATTTTTCGAAAACTCCTTATGGATGTATATAGTTTTTTAAAGTGTAATCTATTAAGGAAGATCCCTAGCTGATCTCCTATACTTTTCTGCAGTTTTGCAGAAAATCGCCGAAAATTCCAAAATTGTTATCAAAATTTTTATCGAAATGTCATAAGGGACATTTCCTCATAAATATTTTAATTCCAGCGTAATAGTACGGGAATTTTAGGCACTGGAAGTTTTAATTGCGAATTTGGAAATTTTCTTTGTACATCTCAAGCATATAGGTAGTAAAGCATATTATTTTCGGTTCCTTACATCAATGAGTACCAAGCTCGTTTTGTTTGTATACCTATTTAAATGCAAATTTTTCCATTTTGCGAAAACGGTGCTTTTGGTTGTCACATTCTCCCGGGCTAATAGAAAATTCAGTGACAACACATGTCAAACTCTAAGATACTATTTGGTGCGTTTATACACAAGGTGTTTAGTTATAGCAAACAAAAAAGTAAAGTGATAGAAGGAGTTGCATTTAGATGATGACTGAAATATAGGACTGAGAATGGTTGGAATATAGGCTGGAGTGGACGTTTGGTGGTATAAATATGTTGGAAAAAAATATGGAATTAAAATTATATAGGGTGATTAAAAAACTGTTATATGATGTGGACGTAAACAAATCATATACAGGATGGTTGAAATATAAGCTGGAGTTAAATTATATTTATACAGTGTGATTTAAAAAATATTTATTTTATAGTCCATAAGAAGTGTGGAGAGGAATCAATGTTACACCGGGCGATAATATAAAATGTTAAAAATGTAATAATTTATGGGATAGCCCACAAGGAGTTATATACTATGGTTGAAATATAGGACTCCGTAAATATGAGATGGATTCTACTTCGTCCTATAGTTTACAGAAGGCAGCTAACAAATTTATGCTTGTCCGTGGGCAGTCATATGTACAGGATGGTTGGTACATAGGGCGGAGTGGAATTATCTATAGTTATATAGAGTTGTCAAAAAAAGTTGAAAAAATAAGGCATAAATATATTTTGGGCTTATTAAGTCAACGCGTACTAGTACATTTTGTTGGTACATATTTACCTGTTAATTCAAATGAAAATGTATCAATGTGTAATGTTGAGGCTTTCGATGTTACTTGGTTCTAGCTATTAAGGTTTTATACATACAAAATAAAAAGAATGAAAACTACCTGAGTTCAGAAAAACTAAAAAGTTGAAAATAAAACATAAAAAAATATAACCGCCTTCCACCTATAACTAAAAAGCTAAAAATAATTATAACAAAATACAACTCTAGCAAATAAATAACACATTCAATGTTGTCAGGTACCTACCAGGAAGTAAAAAATGTAAACATTAAAAGGTGCTCATTCTGTACAAATTAATTACCTACCAATCTAGTATATTTTTGAAGTCGGTGCCAAGCAACAATCAAGTTTGATGAAGTGGTAGATAAGTACGCAATGAAGGATTTTAGATTTGCTTGGCACCGACTTCAAGAATATACTAGATTGGTAGGTAATTAATTTGTACAGAATGAACACCTTTTAATGTTTACATTTTTTACTTCCTGGGTAGGTACCTAACAACATTGAATGTGTTATTTATTTGCTAGAGTTGTATTTTGTTATAATTATTTTTAGCTTTTTAGTTATAGGTTATATATATATTTTTTAAATGTTTTATAAAACATATAGTGGTCATTATAATTTTTAAGAGAACAGTAAACTTTAAGACTAAACAATTGTAAACTAATTTGTAAACTAAAGTAAACAGTAAACAATAAACTTATTGTATATTGTCAAATTTTACTGTAACATGTTTGGAGAATAGGGAGTTTCGCTTCTAAATAAGTGGACGTTCAATTGGAACAGATATATATATATATATATATATATATATATATATATATATATATATATATATATATATATAAAAGCTGAAAGTCTTCTATTTGCTTTTTATAATATCATGCAGTTGGGGTCTAAAAATGTACACTAATGTCGACATAGGCATACTTATCTTCACTCTTGAAAATAGTGGTGAATTAGACGAAAATTATGGTAAAAATATTCCTTCGGAACATGTTTGCCAATTGTACTACTTATGTGCCTCGGTTGAAAAGAAGTGGCAAGAGTATACAATTTTATGATTTTCCTCAATACTTCTATTTGTTTTTTAGTTATTTGAAGTATCTTGAAATTTCTAGTATCTACTCACCTTTGTCCCAAAATTTTCATAAACAAATCTTGACGAACTCTATCAAAAGCATTTTCGTATTTGATTAAACAGGTAGACACTTTATTCACATCGAGATAATTTTGTTTCAGTACATCCATTGTGGATCCAAATTCTATTTTGCTAATTAGTTTACTACCTTCTTGGCGTTCTTTTTCTTATGGGACATCAGCCAGTGTTTAGGTATTATTCCTAATTAATTTAGGGTAAACAGGTAAACGCTTTCTTTTAGACCCAGTAGGATTCAAGTGTATTTTAGCAAAGGGCTTATGTTCACGTGAGCCACAATTCTTTCCACCTCCCATAATGGGGAGACTGATGTCCCTAGAATGAAGCTTTTAAAAAATCACTCTTTCCTTCCATATCCTCCGCCTTGGAAGTCAACCCTATTAAATCCTAGAGGATCGCAATGGGAAACTACCTATAGTAACTTCCCAAGAGATTTTAAATATTCCTCCAGCTGGATATCCGAGCGAGAATTCCACCTGGAATGTACAAGACCCTGGCTTACCGGACATAATTGAACGCGAGCGAAGTTCACCTGCAACAAAGGCAACCCTGTATATATTCTGGACTTGAAAACTATGCCAGCGGAGATTTTAATGCTTAAATCGGACAAACCCAAGGAGATGAACATAAAACTCATATCGTGGGTAGATATGGTTTGGGTGATATAGACTACTCTGGAAAAAAATTGTGGAATTCTGCATAGAGCATTATCTGGACATCGCAAATGGTATGTTTTCACACCAGTCAAGACATATATATACGTGAACATTCCGAGGTGGTCCAGCATCAATAATGTCTAGACCTTGCTTGGACCTTAATGTGGCAGTGGTCATAATTTTCTATTAGCACTTCTGAAAATATGTATTACAAAATTACAGTCCCCAAGATGAAGTGGGAAGTTACTTCAATCAGGCCTGAAACTTGTGTTAAGCAAAAACTAGAAGAGAAAATGGAATTAATACCAATCAACAGTAATCAAAATAAAACTGAAAAATTGTGGCTCAATTTTCAAACAAGTATGGTGCAAACAAAAGTGGAAATAGTAAAACACAACTTTTCCAACGAATCAACGAAATCATCAGATAAGCCAAACCAAGCGCATGGAATTGCAATAATACGACAAGACTGCAGAGACTTGCTCGAATGCGGAAGTCCTGAACTAGTTATCAGCTATTAAATATGTAAAACGAGATCTTGATATATTAATAGCAGAAGTAAAACAAGCAATCCATCAATTGAAATGCAATAAAAACACGGGTGAGGACAACTATAGCAGAAATGCTGATATAACCCAATGTATTTTCTTTTGGAAAATATGTAATAACATATAAACTACCGAGCAGTAAACGAATTCAGGGGCACATCCATCTATATTCGGGATCATCTCTTTTGATGTCGAAGCGAACGGTTTTCCCACTTTGGAACCATTCTGAACTTCTGTCAATACCTCCTTAATCAATGTGAGAATTGCGTAAAACTGTTCTGCAGTGTCAGTATGTCTTTTTGACGAAATAAACCAAATATCAAATAATTATCATGGTACTGAATACATTTCTTTTTAACCGACTTCCAAAAAGGAGGAGGTTATCAATTCGTATGCAACTTTTTTTTATTTATATCCTGCGATTATTCAAAAACGGCTTGGGCAATTTTGATGATTTAAACTGCATTATATTAAGGAACATTACAGAAAGGTCCCATATAATTGTCTATAACATGAAATTTACGGTTTTCTAGACAATCAGAAAAAAAGTAAATAAGGGACTAGATTTCAGCGATTTTCAATGAATCTTCACTGTTTTCTCTAAAAGTGCTCACGCAATTCGACCATTATAAATTGTATTATACAAAGATATGTTCCAGCTTGATTCCGTATATTTTGCTGTAACGCAAAACATACAATTTTTCTGAAAATCTGAAAAATATATGCAAAAAAACTGTAAACATGGTAAATGTCAAATTTTTATCATAAATATCTATTTTTGTCTGTTCATTGGGTTTTCTCTCCTCAAAATTTTTTCCTGCAACAGATAAGTATTTAAAAATTGTATATGTAGAACAAAGTGTAGTAAGGCAATTTCGTAAAATTGCCAGGATTACTGGCTGTCTGTACAGAGATTCTTCCTCACAGTTATTCTGAGAGAAAGGGATGTCTACAAATGATCAACCAGTATTCCTGTCTATAAGTAATGTATTGTATACTGTGTAATACTTATCTGTGTTTGGAGACGTTTCAACTCCGAGTCTGGAGTGGTTGTCAATCGTTTAGTGTTGTTTTCATAGTTTTTTCTAAAAAATTTTCGCAAATCTGACACTCACAATTTGTCGTTTGGCGATCACTTGACGCTGAGGGTTACCTTTTTTTGCTCTGTTAGCAATAAATTCCTCCAGTCCAAATGAAGGTCGGCTGAAGGTGCCCCGATTTCAGTATTGTTTATCATCAGACAGCTGGCTTCTTTAAGTTTTCTCTTTTTTAAATTTTCCTCTTTCAACAAAATCTTTGGTTTTCTCCCAGTCTATTCTATGGCTGCCAATAATAATATGCCGTTAATAAATGATTGACCAAATTTGATTTGTCCACATGTCTTCTGGAAATGTTATATTGATGTTCTTTTTTCCTTACTTATAAAGATCTTGAAGTTTCATTTTAAAATAATTCAAGACCTCCTCAACAATCTTTCCGAAATTATTCATAAATATCTAGTTTAAATGTCATCATATGCCATGAAAGTATATCGTACAGGGTGTTTTAATGGTTTTCAATTTGATACATTTGAAATTCAGTTTCTGTTAGAGACGAAGTTATAGTTGCGTGAAATGGCAGAAAATATTAGTTTATCGAAACGAATATTTGTTAAATATGTCCGCGAACTCTTGTATATTGTATACGGTTGTACGTGTGTGCGTGCGTGCATGTGATGTTGGGTGGTACATAAGCCGTTGTATACATAGGATGGTTGAAATATAAGTTGGAATTGAATAAGTTATACAGGGTGTTTCTAAAAATATTGTATTGGGTGGCACATAATTAGTTGCTTATACAAGGTGGTTGAAATAAGAGTGGAGCAAAACTAGAGTTATACAGAGCGGATATTTGCGTTATAGGACGGAAAATAATTACAGTTATACAGAAGGCGTTAAAAATTGTCAGAAGTAGTTGAATATACAGGATGGTTGACATATAAGTTGAGTAGAATTACAGTTATAAAGGGCGGTTTAAAAAAGTTATATAGTTTGGAACATAAGTAAATGCTTAAACAAGGTGTAAAATTATTGTTATTCAGGTGTATCAAAAATTTGTTATATAAACATAAGCAATTAGGATATTTGAATTATAGAACGTAGGACGGAGTATAATTACAGACATGGGTTCAAAAAATTTTAGAAGCAGTTGCATATACCGGGTGATTGAAATAAATGCTACAGTAAAATTATAATAATAAAGTATGGCTCAAAAAGGTGAATTTTGTTATATAGGGTAGACCATGAGCAGTTGCATAAATGGAATACTAGACATGGGGCGAAATAAAATCGTAGGTATACAGGAATAATTTAAACAATAGAACAATAGAGAGGATTTATACTTATATAAAGATTTCATATATATAGTTGAATTATAATACAAGGTATTCAGAAAATATATATATATATATATATATAGATATATATATATATATATATAAGAGAGAGAGAGAGAAAGAGAAAGGAAGAAAAAGAGAGAGAGATAAGAATACGCTAAAATTTTCAATTGAATTGTACCTTAAATCAGGTAAAAAAGAAGACATGTTTTAAAATAGTGATTGCTGGCACACGGTTTCTTAACGGAATTTTAAGTGAGCAGAAGTCGGTTCTTTTTTAAATATAAATTATTAATGAATTAATTTATTTTTGTAAAATTTAGGGAATACTGGCGAGCGCACCGTGGTCACCTCCAAATTAAGTTGTAGATATTGGTGGTAGAATTTTAATTTGCAAATTTACGGTAACTGGAGAAGTTTTCGATGTATTTGCAAAAAACAAATTCTTTTTATTCATAAAATGGTTTAAATTCATTGAAATTCTTTTGAGCGCCTCTATTTCCTCCCAAAAGTTTCTACTTACCATTCCGAATTCATACTATACGTCAATCTCACTGTTCGAAGGAGGAGATATGGAATTTGTAAATGTGTACCAGTTGACTAGAATATATGAGGCACAAATGGAAATGTAGTGATAACATATTATTGTTATCACTAATAATGGCTAATTATAATGTCATATACATACAAATTATCTCTAATTTCAATAGGGGTTACTTTCCCTGATAGAAAATTTACAATAATATTATTAGATACGCCTATCATTGTTTTGTATGCAATTTTCTCATGATAGCGCTGTCAATGTCCTTATCGAAACATCAAATTATTTGAATAATCCACGGCAGAGTGAGTACAATTTTAGTTCAAGGCTGATTATGGGTTATTGTTACTTTTGCGTTTACGAAATCACCCCAATGATAATAATAAGCAATAATGTTATAAAATGGGTGTCTGGTAAGCTTGCATCACTATTCCTATACACATTTTTTTAAAGGCTAAATTGTTGTTCATGATAGTGAACTGTCAATTTGGTAAATGATGGTCATTAAAAAACTATCTTGTTTGTGACATACTTTTTTGAAGTTATGTTGAAACTGGGCGATTAAAGATTATCAGATCATAATTGTGCAAGAGTTGGTAAAATTTTTTAATTGATATCATATTTGTTAACGTGTTTTGTTAAGACAATTTAATTATTTTAAAATTAAACCACTCATTGTGCAAATTGCTTTATAAAAATGTATATACAAGTTGTCTTATATATGAAATGAAAATATTGATAAAATGTACAAGATACCATAGAGCCCATTACAGAGTTTGAAGAAAGAATTCGTTACCTATTATATTTCTCAAGTCTGCAGGGTAAACTAAAATTTTTATTGTTTTCTGAATCATAGTTGTGGATGGCATCATTACTTTTTTCTTCTGGACTTGTTAGGAATAAGACTATTATTGTAGAAAAATTCTCGATATTTCAGAAAACTCCGACCTTTTCGGGGTCTAGGTCAGACTCCGTTGTCAATAGCTATGTTGTAAAACCATTTAATTTTAAATTATAGTATTGTGCATGTTCATAAAGTTTCTTTATTGCTATTGACGGGGTCTCATATAGACCCCAAAATATTTGGAGTTGCAGCATACTGAGTTTTCTACAAGTGTGGTGTTATTCCCAAGACATTTAATTTAAAAATATTCCAAAAATGTAAAATGGAAAATTATTTTCATTTAAAATGTTAAATACCAAGAAATCATTAGGCTATAACACATGTTTCGTTCCTTCATGGCCAATATTAACTTATTTTTTTACAGACCATGGGTTTTCCCCTAAAATATCGGTAATGCATTTCAAGAGTAATTCATCGATCTGTCATAAAAATATTTAGATCACGATCCTGATTTGAAACATAAATTATACTTAAATTTCCAATATTAAATGTTTGAATTGTCGTTCGCGATTTCTAAAACATTTACTTTGCATCTATACATTTCTGATGTTATCCTTTTATTGCAAACATCTTTTGTGTGTTGGTTAACCAAAAACAATAACTACATTTTAATAGTTATTATACAATTTATATCATTTTCAATTATTTTATGCCAGTGCAGTTTACTGCATTATGGTGTGTTCTTGAAGCAGGAGATTATATAATTTAATTAAAGAAAGTAACGTTTTCTGTATAAGGTATAACGAAGCACATAATTGTTTTATTTAAAAATGTTATATTTAAATGATAAGTTGAATTAAAGTTTCGCTGTAAGCAGAGATTGAAATTGAAGAAACCTTGTAGTTTCTATAAAAAGGAAGCAAAAATAGTATTCAGTCATATTCGAGAGTCGTTCATAATAAAAATATGAGAAACGAAGACTGTTTTCTCAAAAAATGCATAGAGCAAAATTGAGTCATTTTGTTCTCTTAGAAAAATACATTGAGTAAAATTGTCATTTTGGGATATACAATTCAACAGCAATTCACTTATACCATCACTTCAGCAACAATTTATACAGAAGAATAGATAAGATTTAACAGCAAATTCGTAGAAGTAAATTAATTAAATTATAAAAACCCTCAAAAACATGAAATATTTTAGTTTTTGTTTATATTATGAAAAGTAATGAACGGATCGTAATGCGATCAATCGGCAAGTTGAAAGGAATAGGAAATCCTACTTAATGAGTGTTTATACGACCTGATTGGATCATTTTTTACCGGAAAAGAAAAACTGGCAAAAGTGGATTTTATTCAAATATTCATTATTTTCTTGTATATGGGCTCAAGATGGATACTGTCAAATAAGTAATTATAATTTTATAATAATAATTTAATAATTTTTATTGAACTAATTTGAACGTTACAAATGTAGTTTATTATGTTTAGTCAAACACGACTTACTTCAATATTTTTAATTCTGTTGTGTACTAGTAGTTTTTTGAAGAACTATAATTTTAATAATTTAGAGATATATTTTGTTAAAGATATTTTGAAAGCTCATATAATTAATGCACTTGAATTTAACTATCGTCAATTTTCAATATTTTTATGCCTAGCGTTAAGAATATCATAGACTAGATGTTGAGGTTAAAATGTTGCGAGGATGCAGGATAACCGATGGACAAAAAGGATTCTGACCTGGAGACCAAGAACGGATAAGCAGAGTCAAGAAAGGTCCCCCTACAAGATGAACCGAAGATATTAAAAGAATGCAGACCAATTGGATATCCACCACTCCAGAACAGAAGAAACTGATGATGATAATTTCAAATATTCAGATATAGGTACATACTTTCTGTGGAAGTGTGGTAGTTATTGCCAAACTCTGTAAATATAAGCATTATTGTAATTTCATACATAAAGCAAATCACAACTAGAAATAATGACAGAGCTGTAAACGTCATTCGTGGAATGGAGATTTAAGTTTATCAAAGGAGATCAATAAATTTAGATTTTTTGTTGTTGCTTCTTTGCTTTAGATCTTTGTTACTTACTTTTTAGATCAGTAAGTGAAGTTTATTGAGGCATGATAGAAACTCTTTTCTTATTTGTTCTATAGAAGACAAGGTTTTCTGGAATGTTAAGGGTTGGTTTCCTTTGGTAATATTGAAACTGTTTATCGGAATCAATCAGTTTTTTCTATACATATTAGTTATAATGATATTCAACGTGATGATTTAAGAAACTGAGTCTCTAAATTTAAAAAACTTAAAAGTGTCTTAATTAGTAGTTAAATTGAAATTTCGCATATATTTATATAATAATGGTCTAGAAATACCCCATGAATGTTGACAAATTATTATTATATTTTTCTTCTCGACGGTTAATGTTAATAATTTTCTTGTTGCAGTGTTTACTTCAGTGCGTCTACAGGAAAATGGATGCTGTAAGTATTATATTATTTTTGGTTTCCATGATGAATTCTAAACTAACTTTATTAGAACGATTTGTGGTCTGGGATCGATCATTTTCGAGTTTTTTCACTTTTTAAGAACACTTGCACTCCTTGAGGAATATATCAATATATCCGTTTTCATTTCAGTAGAGAATGCTCAGTACTAGTTATAAGTTTCAAGTTACATATCATTTCCTGGCCCAACTAAATTTCCTTTTATCGTAAATGTATAATTGTATATTAGAACCGCTACGCGGTTTAACTCTAGTCTGTCTAAATGGTCTTTTCATTTATTGCATTGTTTCTTCGAATTGCTATTCTGACCGAATATTTTCGATTTATATTTAATATTGTCATATATGGTGTTTTTTCAGCTGACGAATAAGCCTCCTTAAAAACTTCGTTTTTGGTGTCAGTATATGTTGTTATTCTCTGTCTGTTGTTAATAAACATGTTCCGCTTTCTTATCTTACATTGGTATAAGAATTGTCTTGTAACATTTGGCCCTCGTACCTTTTCTCGTTTTATTCTTAGGGATTTTGTTTTTCCGGGACTTTATTTGAGTTGTTTAGGACTAATTTTGTTCGGATAGGATATCTTCCTAATATTGCGATAACTTTCGTCTTCCACCAAGATATTGTCATATCAAATATCTTACTAGTCTGTTGTAGCAATTATATCCCTTTTAGCGAGTTATCTTTAGTAGTGTTAACACAGGCTTTGCTTTTAAAAGTGAGTTAAGTGATTGTCTGTATTCCATTTCAGTCTCCGTAATTTTGTCGATACAGATGTTAATGGGAAAACTGTGGAACTTTTGGTGTGTCACAGACGTATAAACACAAAGTTTTGTACCCTAACACCAAACCTTTATTTTTCCACTCAAAGCACGTTTCAACAGCGAAGCTATAATCCGTGGCTTCGCTGTTAAGGGAAAAAAGATAGGTTTGGTTTGTATTTATACGTCGATATAGATGTTAGTTGAAACTTTCACATTTATTTTGATTTTGGTGGCATTGTATACTCTTTGAATTGCTTTTATTAAGTGTTTTTGGTACCCTTTATTCGTTTACTGTTTATTACAACAGATTTCGTGACATTATCAAATGCATTTTCAGAATCAATAGATGCTAAAAGGGTTTCTTTGTTGAATTTTTGTGCTTTTCTTTTACGGTTTCTTGTATAGTTTTCTTAGATTAAGACAATAATATTGCCCTTCCAACTTTGACAGTCTCAAAAATATATAATTATATTTTACACTTTTTAATGAAATGTTACGGTTCCCGATAAGTACCAATCTATGTTTTTTAACTCAGAGAGTCAACGTATGTAAAATAATTGTAAAACGTGTAGCCTGTGAGAAAAGCACATTAGGTCTTCTGTAGTACATGCCCAAAGTGTTTGAAAAGCGGCAAAATTCGTTACTCAATCAAATTTGGTGCTAACGTCTTTGGTGTAGGACTAAGAACCTCCAAAATTTTAAGGGTTGGAAACTGTTTTTGATGCTGAGAGGGGTTATGAAAATAGAAAGCAAGCCAAAATTGTTTCGTTCTACAGTTGTTTCGTCTCCGCATCGAATTTCAGCTCAATTGTCCCAGTAATTCACAAGATTTCATGGTTTTTGGCCTGCAATTTTTTTCACTTATTTCTTACTACTTGGACCACTCTATTGCATTTTGTGGAGCATAAAATTTAACAATCTTGACTAGGAAACTCTTCTCCATACATACCAAGATTCAGTACTTAAATAAAAAAAGCTTGGTTTTCTCTTTTTTTGGTTAGCAAAGTTTAGCAGTTTTGAATGGGTTTTGATCATTTCTATCATATTTGAAGCTAGGAAAAAATGTACAAGTCAAATCCTGAAAAAAGTACCCTAGTTTTCGCGGTTTTCTCTTATTCAACCTCAAACATCTTGTGAGTGACTGGTTCAATCGATCTGAAAATAGTTTTATTTGATTCTGAGAGGTGGATACTGCAAAATATTTAAAAAATTCCTGCTACCACCAAAATAAAGTTCCACTTCATTAATTTTTGGGGACTCCTTGGACCTTCAATACTACATCCAAAACAAAGTAATAACCAACCTATAACGAGTCAACGAATTTTATAGCATTTAAACCGTATTTGGCATTTCGTTAACTTTACAACTGTTAAGTTACTTTAGAACACAACATACCCCATTTCAAATTTATTAATTTTGCATTCTTTGCTTCTTAAATTCTACAACCTTTTGTACAATTTTAAATAAACCTGACTGAATGGATGTGTAGCTTTGTGTGTTTAAGATGTATTTGTATACATATTTACTGATATTACCAGCATGACCCATTCGAATAGAACACGCAAATAAGCAGATAAGCATTTGTGATGAAATTGGTTAAGAAATGAGTTAATATAATATGAGCAAAATACTATGTAATTCTTGTCTTGTATCAAAGCTTTCCTTAAATTGTTTCAGTTATTTAAAATACATAAGCATCAACAAGTGCACTTCTATACAATTCGTGAAATGTGTTTTCCATTTTCAGTTTACATAAACCTATTTTATTTGTTTCGTTAGTTGAAATACTTAATTAGTTATTATCTTTGAGACACTAAATTTTAAAGTACAAATTATTGTGATAATCTAAAACTTTCTGTTCTAAATAGTTAAACCCTAAAGGATTTCCAACAGTTGAAGGTCTTGTAGCTCTTTATACCGAGGGCATAAATCAAAAGGAATACATTTTAGCTACCTTGCAAGCAGTTACTAAATGCCTGGGAAAAACGCAAAAAGAATTGCTTAGTCTTCCCCAATCCATAGATGGTAAGTAAATTACATTGAAATTTTAATGCTTCTAATAATATCAAGTTTTCCGAACATAAATAATCATAAATTTCAAATTACTAATACCTAAGCTGTAATTAAATTTGTTAAAAACAAAAAATGTTATTAAATTACTTGTTGTGTCAGTTATTTCATCATTAAAATTGGAAAGTTATTTTTTTACTGTGAGTAGATATGTAATGTTTATAATAAAGCAAATTTGGTTTATCTGGAGTTGTTATCTAATTAATATTAATTACACGACAATGTATTGAATCATTCCTTGATAGGTATATACTTAATAAATTGTATCATCTGGCTTTTAATAAATTATACCCATAAATTGTTTCTCTGTTTACAGCACATGGAATAACTTGTGACGTAGCTTATGAAGTTTTTGATTGCATCTCAGAAGAAATTGGAAAGTATTGTGGACAGTCACCTTAATTCAAGTTTAGGCCAGGTGGTAAATTTAAGATTCCTTTCAATTTGTAAATATTTTACGTTTTTATGATCTGCTACAGATTGATGTTTTGTTTGTACTTTGGAGATTACTTCTATTTGTAAAATATAATCTTTTGTATAAAATTTGTTGTTTGTTTATTTATCCTGTTTGGGTCCGTGTCAACTGTTCAGCTTTTGAGTAGAAAATAAATTAAACTATAACCATCGGTTTTGGTAATAATTAATAATGGACTCATCAAATGGACTAGTTTAGAAACTATTGTGAAAATCAATAAAGAACAAGTAGAAATTTTGAGTAAATTGTTTGAATACTTCCAATCTATCGTATACTCAGGATTTATCCTCAAACAGTGAAAAAATACAAAATATTTCTGTTCTAATTATGTGCTTTTTATAAAGAATACTGAATAGAGTATAAGATATGCACTCAAAAACAAAGCAATTATATTTTAATATCACATTGGATACTATGTTAAATTGAATATAAATAAGGTGATAACACCTAATTAGTGTGTAATGAAAAGCAGCCCCCAATTCTATCTTAACCCGAAAAATAGAAAAAAAACTGACAAACTATGAGTATATAACTCAAAGAAACACTGCAAGAGTCAAAATATTACTCAAACATTCACTATTCAATATAGGTAAATACTCTTAATGTCTACATTGTTTTGTTGGCAGCATTCATACTAGTAAATCGAAGTTCAGTATATTCGTTAATGTAGAACAAATTATTGTCATCTGCAAACATGTGCACTCTGTTTTCCAATTAAAAGCTTTATGTAATTATTCAGGTTATTTTATCACATTGCCGGTTGGCAGCTTCAAACGAAAACTTGATGTTTGCAATCATACATTTTAGATATTGGTTCAGTTCAATTGAAAAGTTTTAAAGTATTTAAAAACTGAACAGAGGGTGATTTAAGAGTGTTTTGAAATTTGTAATTCAAACTTTTTTAATCTAGTAACAAGCAGTAAATACATCTAATGTAAAAGTTATCCAGCTGCAGACATATAGAGGGTCACAATTAACTACTACTAGGTCTTGTCAAATTTCGAAGATAATCAAATTAGTCCTTAATATTTGCTAACAAAAACTCAAATAAGAAAATATACTAAGAAGAAAAATCTCCGAAGAGAGCACTTATGAAACGAAAATAGATCAATAGAATGAGATGAACATATGTATAGTTATATAATATAATAGAGAGTGAGTTGAAGTCCAACAACACAGTGAAATGGTAGGAAAGCTTGACAGATAATATTCAAAAAAATATAGGACTACGAAAAATACATGAAAATGCACAGGAAAGTCATGAAAGTAAGCAAGGGGGCTACGAAACGGTTATTATATGAAAAGTAGCATAAAATCAGGATGTTACAAGAAAAACTTGACAGCTTCAATCAAAATACACGTACCGATGGAAGGATATCAAAAGCAAGCTGCATAAGTAAACTTGGCATCAGTAGTTAAACATAAAGAATAAGATAGGATTAAGGTATTCAACAAAATCTATTCAAGCTGCCAGATTCCTTAATGTATAGCGATTTTTATCATTCATTCCGTTTTCCAAAAAAGGCGGCTATAGAATAATTAGTCTGATAAGCCACGTTTTTTTTTTAAAAAAACCTAATATAACTCAAACACCTATTTACAGAAGACAAGCACGTGAAGTCAAGGCAGATGTGTTTGCGCGCTTCATAGACTTTGAAATGGCGTTCAGCATAATAAACTTATCTGAATTTTGCGGGAATCAGAACTAGAAGATAAAGTTACAAGAGAATATAATTTACAAAAGGCAGCAGATTGAACGCGAAAACTAAATTCAGTAGTGTTTAACGTTAGCAGAGGAATACGTCAGAGATGTATTCTGTCACCTCCGCTATTCATTATATACATAGAAAAAATATTTAGGGAAGCAGAGGAAAAATATTAATAAGAAATATTAAATCCCCTGAGATATACAGATAAAACCGATTAAACCTTTCTAGTGGCCAATACTGCCAAATATTCGCATGCCCATAACAAATCTCTTTTGAAATATTTGTGGTCAAATTTTAGAGAAACATTTCCTGAAATATTGCTCCAATAGTTATAAAGTATTTCAAATGTTTTTTTGTCACTCTACGAATATTTCAGAAATATTTTATAATATTTCAAGTCGAACATAAAAAATTTAAAAAAATAACTGAACTATTTGTACTCCAGCTATTAAGAAATATTCCATAAAATATTAGAGGAATATTTCAATAGATATTTCAAATGGTGTTTTCTCGCGCACAACAAATATTTCAGGAAATATTTTGAAGTGTTTAATTCAGACTATTGAAATTAACAATTGGTTTTAGAACTTCAGACTTAACTAAACATTTTCCTGTTGATGAATGAATGGTAGACATTAGTTTAAACGAAATTTTACCACACATGTGTTTGCCTTCATCAGTTGTAATAAAAGTTTTTTCAACAAAGGTTTTTATCATTAATGACATTTTCAATCAACATACCTTATTACTGTACTGAATCACGAAATATTAAAAGTTTCATGCATCTTTGGATGTTCAAAAGTTACTGTCTATTTTTCGCTTCGTTTCCCTACTAGTAAAATACAGACAAAAAAAGTCCAATCAAATTTTTATGACGTGTGTTCCATGAGCAGCCTCTGCCAAAAAATCGCACAACTTTCACAATTATTTTGAATATCTATTTTTGTTTATTTTATTACAGGCAAAATAATCAAAGACTACCTCAACAAGCTTCCGAAACTACCTATCAATTTTTGATTAAATGTTGTTTCTTTTATTTGAAGAAATTTGCCACTGTAAATCGTATGATTCGAGAGGGATGGGGGTTCCTGAACCCTTACGATCCCCTTTGCCGACCGCAACTGGTGTTGGCGATTTGGATAAGCCTTTTAAACTTAGAAATTAGAGAAATATTGCAAAAATGAGTCTAGTGAATTTGTGGCGGAAGGCTAGATGAAAAAGCCAATAGGAAGGGGTTAAGGTATTCTGAAATTAAAAATAGGTATTGGGTGAGCATTGTTACATCAGATTGATCATGCTAGTAGAAATACTGTGTTAAGCTTTTAGAATATTTAGGGTTTCTTGAATAGGAATATTAGTGAAGAGAGAATCGAAACTACATTTTTGGAAAATAAACAACAAAACAGAAACCCAATAGCCTTCAGGCAACTGTACACAACTCCTCTGACTTTTTTCATTTTGACTCCACTACTTTACAGGTTCTATTCAAAGGCAAGAATCATTGAAAGTGCCGTAGCTGTGGGTGGTTTGGTATTGAGGCTGAAGATCGTCAAGATATTTCAAGAGGCTCCGCACAGTTTATCTTCCTTAATGGAATCCAACTTCCCGTAAAAGATACAAATTGAATTAACTTCGTGATAACGAGAAAATATTAATTTTTCCTGCTGATAAAGGTATCGCGTTATTCTAAACACCAAGGATTATGTACACAAAATAAATAATTTAATGAAAACTCTGGGATGCGAAACTATTAACAAAAATCCCACCACCGACTTAGAGAAAAAGTCTAAAAAACCAATGACGATACCTGCTTGCGACTGAAGTTAAACAGGTCATCATCCCACGAGAAGTGTTCTAAAAATGTATGGACTGTTCAAAATCCATAAGCCAAACATTCTTCATAGGCTCATTGTCAATTGGGTAAAGTCTTCTACCGAAGAACTAGGTAGGTATCTGGCCAAAACTGCTTCAAAACAATGCTGAACAAGCATTTTCATACATTAAGAAATCGTCTTCCTTCTAAGATACGTTTAACTCTTATAGAGTTTCAAAAAATTATATTCTGGTTAGTTTTGATGTCGTGTCTCTCTTCACTAATAGCTCTATTCAAGAATTACTAAATATTTCAGAAGCCAAATTCAGTATTTTGACTGCCATTATCAATCTGGTGCATAATACTGCTCTTCTAATATTTACTTTTTATTTCAGAATACCTTATGCAAACAAGTTTGTGGAGTCCCAATGGGGTCACATCTTTCTCCAGTACTTACTAATATTTTCATGGAACAAATTGAAATCCACCTTAAAGCCTTTCTGTCGGCTTAGACTCCTTTGTCAACATCTTAATAGTGTACAACCAAATATCTCGTTTAATAAGGAAATCGACCAACTCATAACCAAAACTATCAGGGTAGATTCTTATATACCGTCTACAGGAAACCACACACAATTCGAAACCTTAATACCCAATCACGCCATCATCCTGCTCCCTTCCCAATTGAATTCTGTCATAAAAACAGGAGTCTGAGATTTATTTGACTCACATATATTGACAATAGGAAAAACGAACTAAATATTCTCATATATAACGGCTATCACCCGGATTACATTCTGTATAGCACTGCGCACCTGCCTATATATTAGGATGGAGATACGAGGAGATACGAGAGAGGAAGAAGGTGTATGAGAGAGTAGCAGGAAGTGAAGTCAGAAAGCTAGTAAAAAGGAAGAAAAGGAGAAGTCGTAAATATGTGGGACGGAATGTGGGAAGCAAGCACTGAGAAAGGGCAGCGTCCTGATTCCTGAGATTGGGGCGTGGATGAACACAAACACAGGGAGCTAAACTATTACTTTAGCCAGTTTTTGAGAGGGTATGGAAACGAACGAAACGAATATATAATAATAACATATGATATTTATGAATAAGAGGTGGAGAGAAAAGAGAATGAGAGTTGCGATAGGACTGGGGGACTTCATAGACCGACGAAGCGTGGTAGTAGAACGATATGGAAGGCGTAGACGATTTAGTGGTTAAAGTTCTAATTAAAGTTCTAAGGTTATGAGAGTAAAAAGGAAGTAAAATAGGGAGTTGGAGGCGGTACAGAGTAGTGATGCCTGAGTCGGCGGACAACAGAGGTGGGGTTGGTTGATATTATATTATATTGAATGGTTCCAGTCACCCAGAGAGCAATTGGCAAGCGCATTCCTCATTTATGTTTGAAGTCAGTGACGATTTATACAGGAAAATAAAATCTTGAGTAGCAAATAATTTATTATTTCGTAAAGTAATTAATTCGAAATGGCACTGGTGGCTTGTTGTTGTATTCCACTGGCTTAAATTATTTTAAAATCCTGTAAAAAATTAGGATTTTTTCGAGCGCCGAATCATTTTTGCTTCTCAAGTTTTCAGTTAATTATTTTTAACCGACTTCCAAAAAGGAGGAGGTCACTTATTGAAAAGAAAATTTTTTGGTAGAGCGATGTTTTCTATATGGTATAAGAGGGTAGGTGTGTTCGTGCATTGAAATTCAAGCAGCAAGCAATGTGTGCAGTTGAAATATAGGGCGAAGTAAAATTACAGTTATACAGGTGGGTTCAAAAAATCTTACAAATAAATCTGATATTGGGTGGTACATAAACAGTTCCATATATAGGATGGTTGAAATATAAGGTGAAATAGAATTAAAGTTATACAGTGTGGTTCAAAAAATGTTGTATTGGGTGGCACATAAGTAGTTGCGTATACAAGGTGGTTGAAATGAGAGTGAAGTAAAACTATAGTTATACAGAGTGAATAAAAAAACTTAAAGGATATTCGAGTTATAAGGCGGAGAGTTCAAAAAATGTTAGAAGTAGTTGCATATACAGGATGATTTAAATATAAGGTGGAGTGGAATTACAGTTACACTTATAGAAAGTGGGCAAAATAATAAAACAAATAAAAACGCTAAAAAATATGTGGATAATATAAAAAATACAAATGAGAGAGAGAGAGAGAGATAAGAATACGCTAAAATAAATCATTAGAATTGTACCTTAAATCAGATATAATATGTCAGAAAATAGTTATTGATTGCATATGGTTTCTAAACGATTTTTATTTTAAGCCAGTTGAAGTCGGTCCTTTTTTAAATATTAATTATATTTAATTATGTTTAGTTCCAGTGAAAAAAATAGTTTTTCGTAATTAGTAAATACATTTAAGTTGATTTATTTGGGAATTGTTAGTTCTCCAATTACATTTCAGTCTTGGAAAACATCCTAGTGGCTGGCCTAAATTATTATGCAATCATGTAAATAAATTAGGATACTCTCTTCGAGGTGTCATTCCTTTGTACGCAAGACAATATATATTATATATAAATATAATGTATATTGTTTCTGGTCGGGAACCTTCATCAGTTGCGCTTCCCACAATTGAATGTCCTCTCGAACACTTCTTTATGCATTTGATGCATTTCGTTAAATTTGAAGACGCGAGATGTAAGACCGACATCTAGGATTTTCAAGAGAATCAGTACACAGAGGTTCCGAATCTGGAGCCGTTCCGTGTAGTTGCTATTCTCCCTTAACTCCTAGGACAGAATGTCACGATAAAATTTTTCAGGTTACTTCACCTGTCAGAGATATTGAATACTCTCTTCGAGGTGTCATTCCTTTGTACGCAAGACAATATATATTATATATAAATATAATATATATTGTTTCTGGTCGGGAACCTTCATCAGTTGCGCTTCCCACAATTGAATCTCCTCTCGAACACTTCTTTATGCATTTGATGCATTTCGTTAAATTTGAAGACGCGAGATGTAAGACCGACATCTAGGATTTTCAAGAGAATCAGTACACAGTCCTAGATGTCGGTCTTACATCTCGCGTCTTCAAAATTAGGATACTGTCAAATGCCGATTCCTTTTTGCCTTTCAAGTTTTGAGACGAATTTCTTATTATTATATTATTTAAATATGTTTAGTTTCACTGAAAAAATAGTTCTTAGTAAGTAGTAAACAAACTGGTGCAGTTGACATATTTCGGAATTGTTAGTTCTCAAATGCATTGCGTTCAGAAAATTTCGAACAAGTTTTAAATTTATGCTAATCAGTAAGCATCTCCTTGCATTTGTGTTTTGATATTTGTGATAGATAATTCAAACATTTGTAACAAAATAAATTAATTATAGCAAACAACCCTTTTTAAAACATAATACAACAAATTCTTTTTAAAAAACTTTGTAGGAAAACTGTTCCAGATTAAAAAATAGACGTTGTAGGTTGTTTCATTAGAAATGTACAGGGAGACGAACTCGCATTGTTATTTATGTCAAATTTTGCATAACTCCTGAAATATAGAAACCCTATTTTGAATGTGCAGGAGAGATGAGTTTAAGAAAACCTTCAAATAAATATATCAGGTGTTCACTTCATTTTGGCAATCTGGAATATGTATTTTTAGAATTTCGTAGGAATAAAACCAGAAATACGGAAAAGTGGTCCTAAACGTTTCAGGGTATAAATCAGACTTCGTTCTCAATGGCAATAAAATTAACACAACGGAATTAAAGAAATTAAAAGTTAAGAAGTTATGTTTGACAATATGAAGTAACGTAACCAAAAGAATTTACTGCTAATTAGATATATAAAGGGTAGCACATAAAAATTCTCAAGAACAGATGAAAATAACAAAGTTTCTTTCAAATTGGAAGAAATTGTAACAGTTATCTTCAGAATTTAGTGTTTAGCGTTCCAGAGATTCCATTAAAGTTATAAGGGAAAACCTATGAAAAATCTTATGAACTTTCCCGGTATAGGGTTGTTCAAACTGACATTACCATTATTAATTTCATGCCCGATTATTAGTAACCGGGAACGAATTCTTATTAATTAAAATAAAATAAAATTAAAGCAGACTCTTTCAGATCTCGTTTTGTATTGTGTTCTTCTTTGTGCAATATTGCGGAATTATAAATTGTATTTTATGACCAAGGTTCCAGGCACGTTTACAAAGTTTTCACTTTTCGAATTGTCGTTTCCTTATTAATTGTGTTGCAAATTTTTATTGCCACTGAGTCTGATTTAGACGCTGAAACGTTTCAAACCTCTGAAATATAGTGAATTTCCCGTATTTGTTGTGGTATTCAACTATCATTCAGAAAACAAATGAAATATCCTGTTTATAGGAAAATAACTTTAAATATGAAGTTAACAAATGTGTACAATTTAAAGGATTTTATCTTCTATAATTAAATGTATAAAACACTTCGACATGCCAACGATATAAATTTTCTTTTATATCTATTTTAACCTTGCTAGCAATTATTCATTTAAGTAATTAGTATTAGTTGAGAGATTAGTTCTCTATAAAAGAAACACAATTGTGGTAAAATGAATAAATCAAGTCACTAATGAAAATCTCCACTAATGTGGCATTTGTTGACTTCAACAACAATATATTGACCTCTCAGCATAGATCTGATAAACAAATTGTTTAATTATTTAAATACGTTATACCATTGTTTCCTCTCATTAGAATGTTAATTGCTCGTAACCTGCAAGGTAATGGCTGTTTTTTCGGCAGAGATATTTATTGTTTAGGTATTTGTAAATGACAGCTAATGCGGACTTTTATGTAGAACAATGAGTATATCTTAAATTATGTACTTTATCGTTGGCATAGGCAACATAAACTACACGTTATTAATATCGAGATAGGATCTTATATGTGAATAAACAAAAATATATCCAAGTAATGTATTAATAATTTCCAAATGATAGAGGAGGTTATTTTGATTACCTAGTTGGGTTTTCATTCCCCAAAGTGGTCTCTGAAAGCACAGATAAGTTAAGTAAATTAAAAACAAAAGTGTTGTACCGAGGAGGGGGGGGGGGGCAGGTTGATAGCAGCTGCCCCCCTGGATCTGAAATTTATGTAAATTGCCCGGAATACTGAATAATTTCTTATAGAAGAACTCACCCGCAGGATTAACTGAGAGAAAGTAGGTCTATGGATTTTTCAACTTTTTTTCCTGTATAATATGTTTTGATATAATATAATGTGTGACATAGGCGTAGCCTATGGGGATAAGGGTTTCAATTTCCCGTCCCAAACTAATCGAAACATTATTCATTACATCTGCATTTACCATTATTACTAGGTGGACATAAAGAAGAGAAGTAATTCGATTCCTTATGCATATACTACTACTGTACAAGAGATTTTTCATAAATTATAATTACTAACTAAGTAAAATCCTGATTTCTGTCAAGCGTTTTTTTAACATAGGCCCCCTTCTCAAAATACGCCCATGATGTGTTATTGGTAGGATGTGACGTTTCGATTCCTCCTCAGGAATAGTTTTCGAAAAGTATTTTATTCATTTTCTTAAACCATATTAGTTCGTTTGATTTTTTGCAATTGTAAATTTAAGGTAGGTTAGGCTGCTTTGATATTAAAAAGAAATTTCAAAATATAGTCAAATAAAACTGGTATATTGCATCAAATTGGTTCAACAGGCTAGCTGGTAGGTACAAAGTACACTTCTGCAAATCATGTTGACGATAGGCTTGTTTCAGGGAAACTACCTGTCCATGCGACTTGTTCCCCAGATCCTGTGTGTCTGTTCCCACCTGGCAATTGTGTTGTTATGTTGTATATGCCTAAATATCCTTCAAATTCCCAGCGGTTTCGGATTTTCAGATGAAGAGAGCGGCTAGGATAGGAAGCAGACATGGTGTGCTAAGAATCACCGGGTTGGAGGAAGCTACCAGAGAAATGCGACGTTGGCAGTAGGACCCGTAAACGAACGAACCTTGAAAGTTGAAAACCGTCTTTACTAACTGATAAAGAATTACTCAATAAAATAAAATGGGACCTCATCGGACTCTTGGAAATAAGACGTAAGGGTAAAGTTAACCCTCGTGATGTAGGCCCCCTAAACGGGGGTGAATATCACTTCTACAACTTTGAATATAAAGGGATATCATGTGATATCTTTTTTTAAATGTTTCTTTTTTGTCAGTCTTTTGACACACCGTTTTTTTAAATCAGATTATTTTTTACAGAGTAATGTCATTGTATACTTTCAAATAAAATAATTATTATTTACATTGTATTTACATTATTAATATTTTATTACCTTGTACTTAAATTAGATGGTCAAAATGTCCACCATTGTTGGAAAGACAATGATAAAGTCTCAGTTCGAATTTCTGCCGCACTTTTTGAAGCGCCTCTGGTGTAATCCGCTCACACTTCTCCACTATTCTACGTCTAAGTTCTGGAATATCACGAGGTTGAGTTTTGTACACCACAGTATGTAGATGTCACTATAAAAATATCAAGAGGCGTTAGGTCAGGTGATCTTGCTGGCCCCTTCTTCTAATCCATATCTGGAAATGTTTCATTAAGCCAGCTTCGTACAGTCAAGGCATAATGTGGAGGTGCTCCGTCCTGTTGAAAAAATAGGTTTTCTTCGTCTAGCAACAAAATTCCATCTTTATCTATTTAGTTTTCCAAAGATTCGGTTATAAGAGGATGTATCACATTTTCTAGTAAGTCCAAATACAATTCCCCAGTTAAATTGTCTTCCACGAATAAAGGGCCAATAATTTTATTTCCGAGAATTCCGGCCCATACGTTGATTTTCTGAGGATGTTGGTTGTGCCCTTCCCGAAAAACTTGTAGATTGGTATTGTCCCAGTATCTACAATTATGTTTATTAACAAATCCATTTAAAAAAATCCTGCTTCGTTAGAAAAACAAATATTTTTAAAAAAGTTAGGGTTTGCATATGCCCTTTGAGTCATTAATTCGAAGAATTTTAACCTTCTGTCATAATCATTCTCAGCAAGCCGTTGTAAAAGCTGTATTTTGTAGGGAAAGAATTTATTTAGGCGTATCGCTTCATGCACAGAGCCTACGGAAACATTTGTTAATCTGGAGACTTTTAGTATTGATGTTTGAGGATCCATGGCAAAATGACTTAAATCTTAACCTGTGCAGCTTCAGTCAAAACTCTACGATTCTGGACAATTTTATTGTATAAACTTTCAGTTTCTTGAAATTTATCAACTAAATCCAACACATACTGATGCACAATATTTTTATCGCGATATCTCTGATGAAAAATATGAGCAGTTCGGCGTGCACAGCGTTGTCCTTCCCCATAAATAAGTATTATTACAATTCTTTCTTAAAGAATAAACCATTGCCGAAATTTGATGCTCAGTATGCAATGAAATCACTACTAACAATAAAATGTTTACATTTACAGTTGCAAATATCTTCCGCAAAAACATTTAAGGATTTTTCCCACTTGTTTATCTCGGTCTTTATACTCAGTTGAATAGATGTTCCATCGGAACCGTTGCGGTAGCTTCCTTATTGGCTTTGCTATACGCTTTTCAAGCCATTTACTAAAATAAAATATCGCGTTCAGAATATAATTGTTACCCCTCTAGGACTAGGGGAATAGTCCGGCAACATCAATAGTAGTTCTTTCAAGTGGGATGCCGACATTGTATTGTCGCATTCTGCCCTTCCGTCCTTACTGCCCGCTCAGATTTCCGGCGCCAGGCTTTGAAGTCGTCAAGGTAGTTTACCCAGTAAAGTCGTTCACGAATGTTTTGTGGGCTCTTATTCATATCCAGATGACTTATTATGTACTTCGGTCAGGAAATATTTATTTTTGGGACTATCAGTTGGGACAGTTTTTACCGTCATTGTTTTTCCAAATCCTCTTCAATGTCTCATTTTCTACCCTTAGAGAATCCCGTTGGGCCCACAAGGATATCAGGAAACCCGAGTCTCATCGAGGTCTAGGTGCAAGTTTACTCTTTAATGATCTTCCATACATATTAATTTAGTTTTTTTTTGGGAATAACACCACATAAATGAAGTAAGTTAATTTCCCATTGAAAACGGGGTCTGATTTAGACCTTGCAACGTTTGGACAATTTGAAATATACAGAGTTTCAAGTTCATGTGCTGTAATTCCCATGTTTTAAGAAAAAATGAAAACCAGAGATACTACAACTATCTTTCCGGAAACAACTTCCATACACTATTTCTTTATCCAGTCCACATTAATCTGTACTCGAATCTGGCTTTGCTCTTCGTTGTTCCATCTTCTTCAACACGGACTTCTTTTTGTTATGCAAACGGTCGGAACGGTGATCTACCTTGAAGGCGTATTGTTGTAATTTCTTCATCTACCTGGCCAATGTTCCATCTGGGATTAAAAAGACTACGATAAAAATATTTGTCAAAATGGTCTACCTACTGCCTTGGTCCCCGAATATCATTGTGTAGTTTTATGTTTTTGATAACTACTAAACCGGTTAAATCATTATAAAAAATATTTTATTAATCATCAATTTTTTGATTTGTGTCATATTCTATGGAAACCAAATTAGGAAGGAGAAAATACTGTAGTTTGCCAAATGTTATTTTTGTTTAAGATAATTATAATAAACTAATTATCTGATATTTAATCTGCTTATTTATAAGTATTATTTGCACCATCTAACAACTGTAGCAATTTCTTCTTTTAAGTATCTATCAATTTTGTCAAGTGCTTTCAAACTCCGCTATTGGCCCTTGTTTTAATATAGTTCCTGGGCTGTTTTTTAATCCACAATTTAGTAAGATCAGAATATTTCTGAAAATCTGTATTGTTACGAGAATTGATCCGACAGCTGGTGCAATCGGCCATCAACCAATTCGTGGAAGGGACATTATTCCGATAAATTCTGAGAATCCGAAATGTTTGTCTCTCAACCGGCGGACCGCTGCCATTACTGGGAATTCCCTTAAACCTTCCAGAACATGAAAGAGTTTCCCGATGGTTCGTGGATGTACCAGACAATTCCAAGATAAATATATAAATATGAACAACTGGCGATAGGAGGCATTCTGTTTTCGACGATCGTATTGTACAGTTAAGATAAAATGTAAATAGTAGTTTCTGTGAATATAAATTGTGTAAAAGTAGTGGAAATAAATTAGAGTGAGTTGGACTGTGTTTTTAAATAAATCCAAGAACTGAACTGAATCCGTGTGTGAAAATAACAACATTACAGTTTGTAATCTTACAATGAATTACTATTTGTTACTGCAACAAATTGGCATTTGAATACAATCTCAACAGAAATAATCGTTTTCGAATCCCTGAATAACAAATTCATTGAAAACTCAAAAATTCAAGGCTTCTGACTGTTACTAAATTCTGGAAATCAATTCATCTTGAACTTATCTAGGGAAGATCGATCACTCACGCACAATAAATACGTCGAATTGTAAAGAAAAACGAACTTTAATAACAGGTTTATGGTACAACATTTCTGATGTGGCTTTAGATAATGCTAAATAATTTCTTATACAATGGACTGATACACAAGAAGATATGACTTCGGTAGATTGCAACTTCCTCCACACAACAAGGTTAAGAACATAAATTTGTTTGTGGTGTTAACTAAGATTTGACAATCGAAAAAAATATATCTGATGGTATGGTAGTTTTGAGTAAGAATAGAACATGCGTGAATGCAAGAACTAGAAAATTGTATACATTTATATATCTCTTTCTAAGAATCAGTGGAATAGCTTAACGTTTAAGTAGCTGAAGGAGAATTTTGACATTACACAAGTTATATTGTATGCAAGTGCTTTTAATCTGCTATGGAAACGTTAAAATTGTCTCGAAGATAACATCAATATTATCATGCCGCGATTCTTTCCTTCTAAGAGAGCATAGTTTACTATTTTAATGTGTCAGGTCTGTCAAAAGATATAATATTTGAATAATAGTATCGAGTATTTCCGAGTACTTCCTCCCTATAATAATCTTCAAATTCTCTTTCATACTGAACTGAACTTTAATGAAAGTTTGTGCTAAATTTTACTGTTATGTTCCTGTAGGAAGACACTAATCTGATTTTAATTGTCGCCTTGTCTATATTCGTACAAAGCAAAAAATAAAAAAACTTATTGTAAATTGGTTAATATTAAGCGGAGATAACGTAATAGTATAAGGAACACTGTATGTATTGTACATCTTAAAATTCGGTAATTCTTTCTCAACTGAAAAAAAAATAACACATAGTTTTTTTTTAAATTGGAGTCAGATAATAATATGGAGTTGTCAGACTGGCTGGCTAACTAAAGGTAAGCTCGGTTTTTCCACATTTCTAATAAAATACCGCTCCATTAAATTTAACAGGGGCATTGGTATATATATATATATTTTTTGATTTACCTGAGCAATTTATCAATATACCAATATTTTGATTTTAAAACAAATTAACAGATAATTTGGAGGTTATAGTTTCATTCTAATTTACATAATGAATTATAATGAATGTTCTGAATTTTGAAAGCGAAATCCATAAATTTATTATTCCAAACAACTACTTTTGGGTTTTGGCTATTTTTGTATTGCAGAAAACCACAACGTTTATTGTATACATATTCGTAAATCCAAATGAAAAAACCTATATTTTTGGTTTTGAGCCTTTTCGTTAATTGTAGAAGGTAGGTGGGGAATATAATAGCAGACAAATGTCCACCCTTGGTTGCCCTACAGGCTCGAGCTTTTTTTGAAAACATTACATTACTATTTAGCAAGTATATAAGTAAAGACATTTTAATACCTTACCTTGCAATTAAATTTTAGCCAAAATATTGAAATATTACGATGATTGTTGAAGATTTTGGAAAAAAAATCAAGACGATTGAGATTTTTTATAGAAAACGCTGCCTAATCTCTTTAATATATAACAACACAATATGTCGTGGATTTGTGTCTCTTTTATAGGTCTACAGAAAAATCTGGGATGTCATATGTCTATCTTTTAAATATAGCTTACTATACCCACTTTAATGTTAAAAAAGATTATTTTTCGGTCTTTACTAGATGAAAATTCATTTTAATTATATCAAAAGTAAAGAACTCTGTTAATTTTCACAAATTTATTAAATATTGGCAATTGTTTGGCACCGATAATTGGCTTCGTCAGGATACCATTTTAAACAAAATGCTAAATTTACAATATACTTAAAAAAGCTCACATATAATGTAATTAAAAACTTATTTAGACGTGTTAATGGTCTAAGATCGCACCTTAAAATCACTACGTTCATCTGTTAATAAATTGAAACACAAAATTTTAATAGGTCATGACTAATATGGGAATATGTTTCTATACGTTTGCAGTAAGCATTATTATTAGTTTGTATGAATATCATTTAAAGAAAAAGTTATTCTTCATAAAAAGATTTACATGGTCAGAAACGTATACTATAATCATTATGTCACTTTTTCAACTGTATACGAGGTGTGCAGCAAATATTAATTTTGCTTAAAAGTAAAATATCTTTATTTTTGATATCTAAAATTCTTATCAAATAGAAGTAATTAGAATTATAATGCATCTAATTATGCCACATCACAAAAAATGTATAATAATTATTCGTGATATCTTTTCAAACTGTATGCTAGGTTTGACAAAGAATATAAATTTTGTTTAAGTTAAGTACCTTTATTTTTAATAATAATGCAAATTGTTATCAAACAAGATTTATTAGAATTGAAACCTGCGTCCTAGTATGCTACCTCACTTAAAATTGTATTATGATTTATTATAAGATTCCGCCGAGAAGTTGGTCAAAATAATAAATGTTGTTTAAAGGCAAAATACCTTATTTTAGGCAATATGGAAAAAGTTAATTAGATTTGAAAACTGCCTCCAATTATACCATTACATCACTGAAAATTGTAAACCAAATACAAAAACAAAACAAAAAACGAGTCCAAAAAAGTAACTCAACTAAAAAGCATGTTTGGGTTGTGTAATGCTCAGCGACATTTGAAAGATTGATGGAAACAGTGTTGAAAGGGCTTTCATGGAAAACATGCCTGGTGTATCTTGACGACATTATCGTGGTTAGAAAACCGTCTGAGGACCACGTGAATAATTTGGAGGAAGTATTTCGATGACTGCGAAGTTCTGGACTAAAGTTGAGCCCAAAGAAGTGTAAACTGTTCCAAGAAGAGGTGCAATACCTTGGACCTGTGCTTTCCGCAGAGGGAGTAGCTGTTGATAAACAGAACATCAAAGCTGTCCAAAAATGGCCGATACCTAGAGATATCTACCAGCTAAGAAGTTTCCTGGGTTATGCACTTTCTATCGTCGGTATGTAGCAGGATTTGCTAATATCGCCAAGCCAGTCACTAAACTCATAGAAGATATGGTGCAGTACCAGTGGGACCAGGAATGACAGCGATCATTCGAGACCCTGAAAAGTGCATTGAGCAGTGCCCCACTTTAAATTATGCTTTCCCAGATGGGATCTTCATCTTGAATACAGACGCAAACAATGTCGGACTTGGTGCGGTGCTTTCGCAGATCCAAGAGAGCCAGAAGAAAGTCATCGGATATATCAGCAATACCTTGAGCAAGTCAGAACGGAATTACTGCGTTATTCGCAGGGAACTTCTGGTTGTGGTAAAGACGGTAGAATATTTCTACAAGTTGCTCTATGGTAAAATATTCCTCCTGAGGACTGATCACGCAGCACTGAAGTGGCTCTTGCAGTTTAAAAACCCCGAAGGACAAGTGGCCAGGTGTATTGAGCGGTTGAAGAATTCGACTTCGAGACTGAACATCGCGCTGGAACGAGCCATAAGAATGCTGATGCCTTATTGAGGAGACCATGCTCTGATGATTGCAAACATTGTCAGCGAGCTTAAGAAAAAATGGCTGTTCTCTGTAGAACTACCGCCGACGGTAACCATTGGCAATCTGAGGAGATCCAGAAAGACCAAAAATTAGATCCAGAGCTAAAAGAGGTTATCTGGTGGAAGGAAGAAGACCGCAAACCTATGTGTCAGGAGATTTCCCGATACTTACCGACCATAAAGTCATGCTGGGCTCAGTGGAACTCCCTCATCCTGGAGAACGCACTTTTGAAGCGCGTGCTGAAAACTTCAGAGTAAGGCAAGAACAGAAACTAGACTGTAATACCCAGAAATAGGAGATTGGAGGTTTTGCGAGAATTACATGACGGTACAACTGGAGTGACTAGAACCATAGGGAAGTTAAGAGAACGGTTCTATTGGGTAATCTGCCAAGCAGATGTCAAGGTTTGGTGCAGCAGAAGTGAGCAAAAGCCCTCATGAGGCAATATAATGTGGGCAGTCCATTTGAAAGAGTAGCCATTGATGTAGCCGGTCCATTTTCTGAATCTGACTCTGGAAATAAGTACATTGTAGTGGTGATGGACTATTTCAGTAAATGGACATGGTATACCTTTTTCCAAGATGGAAACTCTGAAGATCAATAAAACACGGACGACAGCGTTACACCCGCAATCCGATGGAATGATAGAACGGATGAATATGATCACTAACCGCCCTTTGGCCAAGGTAGTCTCTGGCCAACAAAGAGGCTGGGACCAGTATTTTTACTTGTTTCTTATGACATATCCTTCGTCTGTGCACGAGTCCACGGGTCAGACCCCGGCCAGTGTTATTATGGGACGATAATTACAACTACCATGCGATCTGAAGTTTGGATGTCCCTCAGGAGAAGGATAATCGCCCACGCTACATACATCTTGGGAGGGGACATTCTCGCAGAGCAAGCAAACATATAGGAAGATTGGTCGAATTGAGGGCTGTGATGATGGAGAAGAACCTGATGAAAATGGCGTTCCCAAAGATAGCCTGTGGGTTAAATTGACTCGATTGGAGGGTGGTGAGACTATCTTTCGATTCAGTGGCATGGACATCCTTGTATACTGTCTCTATATTCGCAGCCAGGCCTGTTGACTGTTATTTCCACCAAACTTCCGGTTGTCGATATTGAGAGTCCTGCAAGTATCGTTACACCAGGAAGGATTCTGACATTCCGGGACGAAATTTTCTTAAGGAGGAGGCAATGTGACGGGAATTCATCCGATAATTCGTGGAAGCGGCATTCATCAGATATTTCGGGTAATCCGAAATATTGTTCGGCTGGCGCATCCAGCTCGTCGGCCTTCTTTGATGTAGTTCTCGAAGAATCTCGTCTAGTCTCGGCGGCTCTTTGACGTTCTGGAGAATTCCGAGAAGTAATATGCAAATACGGAGAGCTGACGGAAGCATTTATTCTGTATTTGACTGTCATATAGTAAAAGCAGGTGTTCAATATAAATTGTAAATAGTTATGTGTACACAGAATTCGTGGAAATAGATTAGAGTGTTGTTTGTGTTTTTGAATAAATCGAACAACTGAACTGATCCCGAAGTGTAAATAAGGTTGCAGAAATACTGCATCCTATTCTGACACCTGTGTAATGATTTCTGGTGCCTCACTTCCATTAGTACTTTACTATTGTCGTATATCCCTGTTTTTCCATAATATTTCATAATTTTTATGTTATTTTATAAATGTCTCTTTATTAAATTCTATGTGTTTTTCAATCACTTGTTTTAGTGTGGATAATCCATCTATTGTCTTCTGAAACCTATTTGTTCTTCCCCGATTATTGGTGTTGTTATGGGTTTCAGTCTATTGTTTAAAGTTTTGGCATGTTTTGTAGGCTGATTCCAGTAAGATTTATCCCCTGTGTAGTTTGTATCATTTTTGTCGTTATTTTTACATATTGATAGTACTTTTGCTTTTTTCCATTCTTTTGTTATTCTACAGATTTTCGAGAAGCAAATCTAAAATCCTTCATTGCGTACTTATCTACTAATTCTTCAAACTTGATTGTTGCTTGGCACCGACTTCAAAAATATACTAGATTGGTAGGTAATTAATTTGTACAAAATGAGCACCTTTTAATGTTTACATTTTTTACTTCCTGGGTAGGTACCTAACAACATTGAATGTGTTATTTATTTGCTATAGTTGTATTTTGTTATAATTATTTTTAGCTTTTTAGTTATAGGTAGAAGTCGGTTATATTTTTTTTTTTAATGTTTTATTTTCAACTTTTTAGTTTTTTTTTGAACTCAGGTAGTTTTCATTCTTTATTTTTTATTTGGTATGTATAACCTTAATAGACAACCAGGTAACATCGAAAGCCTCAACATTACGCTATGATCCCTTATCATTTAAATTGACAGGTAAATCTTTACGAACAAAATGTACTAGTACACGTTGACTTAATAAGCCCAAAATATATTTATGCCTTATGGACTACGCCATGTAACCTTTTTTCAACTTTTTTTGACAACCCTGTATAACTAGATAATTCCACTCCAACCTATGTACCAACCAGCCTGTACATACGACTGCCCACGGACAAGCATAAATTTGTTAGCTGCCTTCTGTAAACTATAGCACGGAGTAGAATCCATCCTATATTTACGGAGTCAAATCAGTCCTATATTTCAAACCATAGTATAGAACTCCTTGTGGGCTACCCCGTAAATTATTTCCTTTTTAACATTTTATGTTATCGCCCTGTGTAACATTAATTCCTCTCCACACTTTATGCAACTTCTTATGGGCTATAAAAGAAATAATTTTTTAATCACAATCAATCAATCAATCCAGCACATATTTCAACCATACTGTATATGATTTGCTTATGTCCACATCATATAACATCACCCTATAAAATTTTAATTTCACATTTTTTTCAACATTTTTATACCACCAAACGTCCAGTCCACCCTATATTCCAACCATCCTGCCTACGGACCACTATCATTCTAGTCCGTGCTATATTTCAATCTTCATATAAATGCAACTCCTTCTACCACTTTACTTTGTGATTTTGTTTGCTATAACTAAACACCCTGTCTATAAGCCACCAAGTACCTGTTTAAATTTTGACATTTGTTGTCACTGAATTTTCTATTAGGCCGGGAGAATGTGACAACCAAAAGTACCGTCTTCGCAAAATGGGAAAATTTGCATTTAAATAGGTATTTACCTGGTATACAAACAAAACGAGCTTGGTACTCATTGATTTAAGGAGTCGAAAATACTATGCTTTACTACCTATATGCTTGGGATGTACATAGAAAATTTTCAAATTCGCAATTAAAACTTCCAGTGCCTAAAATTACCGCACTATTACCTTGGAATTAAAATATTTATGAGGAAATGTCCGTTATGTCATTCCGATGAAATTTTTGATAAGAATTTTGGAATTTTCGGCGATTTTCTGCAAAACTGCAAGTTGCACGTCGTAGAAAAGTATATGAGATCACCTAAGGATCTTCCTTAATAGATTAAACGTTAAAAAACTATACACATTCATAAGGAGTTATCGAAAAATCGATTAAAATATTAGGGATATTGGTCGATTTCCAGGCACGCATGTGTTTATTCACAAATTTTATCACTTTACCAATAGAATTCTTTTCCAAAATTTGAAGTTTCACCAATCCGGATATATACGCTATTAAACAAGGCCATATTCGTTCAAAACGGTGCACCACAGGAGAAGAAATCAGGTATCATACATACAAAAAAAAAGCGAAAAAATTGGCGACTTTTTGGAAGTCGGTTAAAAAACGATTTATTTCGATTTCCGACAAGTCATATGGAAAAAAGTTAAATAGCAAAATTCAAATAACCAAGTTTTTGGTTATTCTTTTTAATCTTTTACAAAAAAATCCCGAAATTTGGTGAAAACTTACTTTTTAAGTCCCAAACACACTGTTTCATTGATAAAATAATTACAAGACGAAATATACTACTATAATTAACAATCAAATAAGATAATAAAGTTAATATTGAATAAGACTTCTACAATATATTGAGAAAGTTATAGAATCTTCTTTTAATTATATGTGTAGATGCCTATTTATTGTCATTTTAAGATTATATTTATATACCGGAGTGGCCTACGGAAAATTTTAGCACATCAAAATGTATTTCATAGAGAAGTGGGGAAGGGGCTAGAAGGGCCTTACTACTTAATTTCGAGTTTCTTTCCTTTCTTTGCATTTTCTGAGAACCTTTACCATAGTAATGTATATATTTTTTTACACCATCAGAAAGTAGAGATTTCAACGAAAAAGGCCACCGACTTATAAAAAAGCAGATATTTTGACGTGAGAATTTTCGATTGAAAATTAGGGTGCTTTTTCGATATTAAGTCAAAATAAGGGGAGGATATAAATATTTTAAATAAAAAAAATTACAGTGTGTTTAAGACATAAAAAGGTAAGTTTTCACCACATTTCGTGAAAAACTTTGATTTTTGAATTTTTCACATAAATTTTGAGGTTAAATGAAAAAACTGTAAATACAAAAGTTATAGATATTTTTAATACCTACAACTTTTTTCCAGAGGACTTGTAGTTTTGCCGGAAATCGAGGTAAACAGTTTTTTACTCTTCCAATTCCTGACCACAGATTGCCCGTAAATTATTGTTCCTTTTATATTTAGTTGTTGTATTTTCTTACTTTTCCAATGGGTTTCATCCTACTATTATTTGCTTTGGTTTCAAAAATTCTCGACCCTGGTCTACAAATATATGAATTAGACAAGAGAGCAAAGCGTTGACAATAAAATTAGAAAAAGGGAGATTAATTTTCGTTCTAAACCATATTTATAATTACATGTTTATTGTTTTTCTGTTAAAGTTTATCTCTGAAGTAGTTATGAATCAAACAACTGTAAGACAATAAAGTTATTATTTTATGAAAAACTTTCAAATGGTATAAAAATAATTGCTGTTGATATGGAATTATCGTACACATATCTCAATTATTTTTTGATTTCACCATACCATACAATCACACATAAAAACCTTCAATTACAATAAAAAAATAACAACCTTACATTTACTGTAAAATTACATTGTGATATTTGAGTCATTCTAGTTAAATCACTTACGAATACTAATTAGACAAAAACCTCATAATTTTATGAAAATTAAAGACAAATTCCCAGTAATTAGAATAGAAGTGCCTAAGTAAAATTGGGTCCCAGAATCGAATCGTAACCAGTAGACCAAGGCGAATCAAGGGCATCTTTCATCTTCACGCTACATGGAATCTCCTCTGAAAGGTAGTAGTTCAATTGTTTCTTCACATTCGTTCATTGCAATATGAGTCTGACTTTAGATGGTCAACATTATGCATATGTTTTAATAAGACAATACTGGGTGGAAAAGCAATACAAATTCCCCACTTTTTTTGAGTGTCTTGGTATAAAAACTTACTTAATATTTTTATGAGATCAGTTATATTACGGATTTTTTATGCTTATGGGGGATGTTCGAAATGTTTTGTGGAAATGTGAGTAGTGCTCAAATTTGGTGACCATAAGCAATTTGGATTATTTTATGTGTTTACTTGTGGTGCAAATGTGAAATAAGTCTTCAATAAGTTTTAAATGAAAAATGCGTCAATAATTCGTGTCAATAAGTAAAATTGTGCTGCCGTCTAAATAAGTAATATCAGTAGTTGCTGTAATGAAAACTATAGTTTTCAAAATACCGTTTTTAATTTAGTTTAATAACCAGTCTCATAAATTTAACCTTAGTACAACTTATTTGAAATAAGGAACTAATTACTTACTCTTTATTATATTGAGTGCAACTTGTTCAATATTTTTTAACATTTTTAAATTTTCTTAAAAATTCATGTAGGTAGCTTAATTTTTTATAAATTCATTTAGCTTAACGGGGTTTTATCTTGCCTTTCGGGGATTTTTATTTATTAATATAAAAGTATTTACATTTGGTTAAAAATGAGAACCAGTCTTTATATATGTATTAGCTCCCACTCTATAATTGCTAGGCTAGAAATTAAACATCAGTAACTTGGTGGCTAACTGTACTTAACAGCATTCATTTGACTATTAATAGGTTAGAATATTTTTGATTGAAATCCATTTCTTATTCTGAAGAGTTTAACGAGATTGACTATGATATACCATGGATAGTTTCACCGAACTTAGTTAACAGAATTCCAATGTCTCTTTGTAACAACTGCTTTGTAATTTTTGAGCAAAAAATCAGAGGTCAATTGTCAATAATTCCAGCGGTGTCAAAAAAGAACGGTCTCGACAGTTGAGTTTGTGAACAAACAATTTATTGGCATTCGCTAATTCATATTGTAAAAATTGTAACGTAAATGTAACAATAAGTGTTAAATATAAAAAAATATACATCCGATATGCATTACTTTCCATATTATTTAATTGTTGAAACTGTGTTTAATTTCAAATTTCCTACGTTATTTCTTATTTTAACATTACATTTCATTATCCAATAATTTTAACTTAAATGTCGCTAAGCAGTATTTTTCTTATTTATTCAATTATTGTTTCTACTATTTACATTTCTATCCTTATTGCTATATGTAAATTACGAATATTAGTACTACTGTCATCCACCGCTTTCTTTTATAGATTACTTTATTTTTGGCATTAAAACTCTAAAACCTGTTGACTCAATCTTTAACGCTCATTATTTAAAATTTTAAAACATATTGTTTCTGGTCGGGAACCTCATCAGTTGCGCTTTCCAGAAGAGAATGTCCTCACGAAAAATTATTTATGTATTTGAGTTGAGTTAAATATGTAGACGCGAGATTTAATGATCGACATCTAGGATTTTCGGGGAATCTAGCACCCAAAATTTCTGAATCTGGAGCCGTTCCATGTCACTGCTGTTATCCCGTTAACTACACCTGTCCGAAATATTGAATACTCTCTTTGAGGTGTCATTGTTTCGTACAAAAGATATAGTAAGGTTGTTTTGGACGTGATTTTGTACATTTTTATATAATGTAAAATATTCTATTTTTCAACAGATTAGAAAAATAAAGACAATTTAATTACTCTTCTGCAGAAGGCGTTAGTTTTTTCAGTGACTTTGGACTTTGTTCATGTCGCTGAATTTGGCGTCTAAATCAATTAATCTGTTTTTCGTTCAGTAAAGTTTTATACGGTCTCTTTTCTTTGAACATTTCTGTTGCTTCCTTGTTAATATGTTAGTTATTGTAAGGATAGCACAGTGTTGTATGCATTTCATAACTATATTCTGTCTGTTGGTGTTTATTTTAGTTGTCTTATATGTTCAAAATTTATACGTTTTATGCTATCTGAGACTGCCAAAATGTTTAGTTTGCTTCTTTTATATTACATATTTTTATGGTAGTTATCCTACTCAAGCGGTTTATTAGTTTGGTTTTATTTTATTACTTACATAGGAGTTTCAATTGTTTGTATATTTAACGCATGTTGATTCGATATTGTTGGACCTTGGAGTGTACCACTGCATGTCGTAATGTGATTTTATTTCAAATGGTGTTTCCAAAATATAGTAAAAGAAATCAGCCAAAGTTAACTAAAAGTCACTGCAATTTACTTTGCTCTGCTTCAATATCGTCATAGTTCAACACGTTTTTGTCGATACGATAAAAACAGTTTTTCTAATAATAGCTTTTTCAATTGAATATGATTATCATCTCATGATCATCAAATACTAAAAACTTTTTATTTGATACCCAACAAAAAACTTTCTGAAGTTTGCCTTTAATGACAGATGTAGAAATCGGTGTTTTAAAAGTAATCTAAAGGGATTGTGTGACACTGATATTTTTACATCTCCACACTCTTCTGATTTTCTGTATAATAATAGCGAAAAAGGGGGGTTAGGAGCAAAATGTAGCTTCTTCTTCTAATGAGCCTGTTTAGTGGGCAACCTAACTTTATTTTGTCGCAAAATATTCTTCTTCAAAAGCCATTTTGTAGCGAAAACAAATTAGTTGAGCAAAACCAGTGAATGGTGGTTATAAATAAGTTGGAATAGGAAAAAAACCTTTATATAACAAATCGGTACAGACGCCTATTAGTTGACGCCGCTGTCCAAAGATTTATTATTGCTAAAAAATATGCAAAACATATTTGAATAGGAGTATTGTAAATAACTTATATTTAATAAAGAACCGAGTCAGCTCTAATAAAAACCGTTTAGAAACTGTGCATCAATCGCCATTTTCAGACATCTCCTTTTTTTTATTTTTAAGGTTCAATTCTATTGAATATTTAGCATATACTTATCTCTCTCTCTTTTCGTCCTCTCTAATTTCATTTTTTTCTGCATTTTCCACTTTTTAACTTTTTTTATTTGTTTCATTATTTGAACCACTTTCTATAAGTGTAACTCTAATTCACTCTATATGCATCCACACTGTATATACTTCTGTGTATTGGTCACCCCTATATAACTTGTTTCTGAACCACCCTATATTGCACCGGTCCTGATATCTTTAAATCTCACCTGCATAAGTATAAATCCTCTCCACATTATTGACTGTTTCTATTTTTCTATTGTTTAAATTATTCTTGTATACTATGATTTACTTCGCTCCATATGTCTAGTATTCCATTTGTGCAACTGCTCATGGTCTACCCATATAACAAATTCACATTTTTGAACCTCATTTTATGACTATAATTTTACTCCACCACTTATTTCAACCACACGGTATATGCAACTGCCTCTTAAAATTTTGTGAATCCATGTCTATAATTATAGCCCGTCCTATCCTAATTCAAATATCCTAACTGCTTATGCTTATATAACAAATTTTTGATACTCCCGAATAACAATTATTTTACCCCACGTTCACTTCAAACACTACTTATGTTCCAAACTATATAACTTTTTTAAACCGCCCTTTATAACTGTAATTGTACTCCACTTTATATTTCAACCATCCTGTATATTCAACTGCTTCAGACAATTTTTATAGCCTTTTCTATAACTGTAATTATTCTCCGTTCTATAACGCAAATATCCACTCTGTATAACTATAGTTTTGCTCCACTCTTATTTCAACCACCTTGTATAAGCAACTACTTACAATATTTTTTAGAACCACCCTGTATAACTATTTCAATCCAAACTTATATTTCAACCATCCTATGTATATAACTGCTTATGTACCACACAATATTACATGCACGCACGCACTCACCTACAACCGTATACCATATAGAAGAGTTAGCTGACATAACAAATTTTCGTTTCGATAAACTAACGGAATATTTTTTGCCATTTCACGCGACTATAAGCCCCCTAACTTAGCTTTGTCTCTAAACTTCAAACGAATTAAAACGAAAATCATTACAAACATCCTGTACGATATACTTTCATTTAAACTAGACTAGTCGTCTCCCAGTGGTCGAAATTTGACCCTATTTCATCAAATTGTGAACATTATAATTTAATCAAATATAGGTATTCCAAATAATTTTGAAAAAGCGTGACTGACCCCCCAGTTTCTCGTGGGATTGCACTTGGTAACCTAAAAGTTTCGTCATTTGCAGTTTCAATCGAGTTTATAAAAACTACAATCTTTAATATATATTTTCGGTTTTCCACTGATTGTCAATTTGTTACACCACACCTTCGGAAGATTGTGAAAATAATGTAGTAATAAAATAATTAAATTCACAACAAAAACTTACGGAATAATTAAAACGAAAGTTACTGCTACTTGTCCGAAAAATCAATACTAATCTACTAGATTGACTATTTTACTACTGAACAATAAACAACTCTTGATGCTGAACTATCAAAGATGATCTTCACCTGATTTAACAGCAGGTAACGCTTCTTCCATATAAAATAACTCAATAGTTTGACCGTTTTCGAAGGAAAAATATGTTTAATAAAAATATATTTCTTTGTAGAATAGACGTATGTACCTAACTTATCATAACAAATCAGTAAATGCATTGAATTTCTTTATATTTTAAATACTTATCGTTGAAATGTCAATGACATGTTTATTTTAGGTAAAGTCTTGCATAAACCAGGCTTTTGCAGGAATGTAACCTTGTAATAATAACTAAATCGTTTACTCTCTTCGAGGTGTCATTCTCTTTTTTCCCGAAAACCCTAGATGTCGGTCTTACATCTCGCGTCTACAAACTAAATTGTTTATTAAATAAAATGCGTGAACACAAAACAGTAACTAACTGATTCCCTACTTAAAAATAATTGAGGGATTCGGTCTTTAAATATATTCAAATACGTAGTTATAATTAGTTTAAAAAATAAATACCATTAAAAATATTAACATTATATTAAATAATAAATTAATTTAAATGTAACACCTACATTTTTCAAAAAATTTTTTGATTTGATACTGAAAATTTCAATAGTCTTAAAGTAAGATATAAAACGAAATAAAAACCTTCATTCTGGCATTTCACAGTTAACGATTTCAGCTCGTAAGCCGAAAATGAAATCAACCAACTCAAAAGTTAGTATGAAGGTGTTATACCTACTATTACATTCCAAATAACTATAAACATATGTATATTAATAAACCTTCAACCAAAATCTTAAGATTCAATATAATTTCATTAACTTAAATGAAACATATAGTAAGCAATGACTACTTCTGTTTTGTATGGAAAATATAAATAACTATAAGCACTTGCTGTTATTAATGATAAATAAGTAATACTCACATATGTCAAAAACTTTTCGCAGTGAATGAAGCTGAAATCGTGAACTTTACACATTTAATTTACAACTTATCTTTACCATCGTGCTATAATAATCTTACACCAAACAATATTCTGAAATGTCAAATCAAGGCGCTACATCAAAGACAGTCATGAGTTCAGAGCTGCCAGATCTAACTATTTGTCTTGAATATTAAAATCAGTGTATTAATTCACATTTTTTGTCATCTTATTCAAATTATATGAAGTTTATATGGTAAAAATTGAATGAATCTTTAAATTGAAAGTATAACATTAAAATTAATAAAATATTACCAGAAATAAATTAATCAATTGCAACATAATTCTTAGTTTAGTTGACAAACCATATTTACAAAGCATTGAAAGTCGCAAACTTGCGACAGCTCAATGATGGCAATTATTATGTAACATAAATTTTCCTGAGTTCTATTTCAATAGCCTGACGATGTAGAATAACTTTAGGAACTGGCCAAAATTTGTTACTTTTTAGTTTAATTTAATTCGTCTTTCACATTCGAGTCAATCCATCATACGATTTTCTCTCCAAGCAATCTGGCGACACTGTTACTGTTATCTGGTTGGTATTGACAGTATGGACGTCAATCATGTTTTTTTATTTATTTTATTTAATGAATGAACCAATATTATAAATAAATTTTAGCATTCTGCACTGAAGGTAGTCAATTGCTACTAAACAAAACAAAAATAGTGAAAATCGGTTGAGAGACAGAGGAGAAAATGGTACCTAACCGTTTTGTCCTTGCCTATTTATGATGAAAATTTGACATTAACCATGACGTTTACAGTTTTTTAACCGACTCCTGAAAAGGAGAAGGTTATCAATTCGTCCACAACTTTTTTTTATATATGATGAGCGATTATTCAAAAAAGGCTTGGGCAATTTTGAAGATTTAAACTGAATTATATTAAGGAATATTACAGAAAGGTCCCATATAATTATTTATAACATGAAATTTATGGTTTTCCAGAAAATTAGAAAAAAAAAGTAAATAAGGAATTAGATTTCAGTGAATTTCAATGAATCTTCAATGTTTTCTTTAAAATTGCTCAAGAAATTTGAATTGTATGTTCCAGCTTGATTCCGTATATTTTTCTATAACGTAAAACTTACCATTATTCTGAAAATCGGAAAAATATGTGCAAAAAAAAAACTGTAAACAACATGCTAAATGTCAATTTTTCAACATAAATATCTAGCATGCATGCGATATTGTGTGGAACATAAGCAGTTGTATACACAGTATGGTTGAAATATGAGGTGGAATTGAATTAGTTATACATGGTTCTAAAAATATTGTAATGGGTGGCACTAAGTAGTTGCATATATAAGGTGGTTGAAATAAGACTGGTGCAAAATTATAGTTATACAGATTGGATATTTGCGTTATAGGACGGAGAATAATTACAGTTATACAAAAGCCTTTAAAAATTGTCAGAAGCAGTTGAATATACAGTATGGTTGAAATATAAGGAGGCGTAGAGTAAGTAGTTGCTTACACAAGGTGTTTGAAGTAAAGGTGGGGTAAAATTATTGTTATTCAGGCTGTATTAAAAATTTGTTATAGAAGCATAAGCAGTTAGGATATTTGAATTATAGGACGTAGAAATGTGGTTCAAAAATGTGAATTTTGTTATATAGGGTAGACCAGGAACAGTTGCATGAATATATGGATATGGGTCGAAGTAAAATCATGGGTATATAGGAACAGTTTAAACAATAGAAAAATAGAAACAGTCCATAGTGTGGAGAGGATTTATACTTATACAGGGTGGTTTTATAGATATCAGGACCGTTGCAATATTATGTGAAGTTGAATTTTAGTTGTGATTCAGAAAATGATAGTTATATAGGGGGACCAATACACAGAAGCATATACAGTGTGGATGCAATATAGAGTGAATTAGTGTTAAAAGTTGTCCAAATAATAAAACAAAGTATGTGGTATTAATTCTAAGAGTGTTTAATAGGCAGACATCTATTAGCCTCTCCATGTCTTCATTCAATCGATGTTTTACTACACCAATAGGTAAAATAGTACATACTTGTCTATATTAATATTTCCTTTTCCTTTCTGTTTTGTTTCTTGTTTTTGCTTAGAGTTCATCGTCGATGTTATGGGACTTTACTTTTTGTACTATTTCCTGATCTTTTTGTTTCACAATGTTTCATGTCACTATCCTTTTAGTTCTTGTTAGTCTTTCTCTCACAAGGTATGTTTTTTGCTCCTATTCCGAGACTTACTTTCGGTTCTTTTACCAATTTTGGAAAACTTATTCTCAGTAGGTCACAAGCTCGTTGAGAGTTGAGTGTTTTTGGTACACGGATGATATTTCATTTCCGTCCTGCCCGCCGATCTGACTGGGGTCTGACTCGTTTAGGCAGTCCCCTTGTCGCCATCTGGGAATGCTTCCGATGGGAGACTTCACACAGGTTACTAAATTATAAAAATAAAATTAAAAACTTTTAAGAAATATTTTTCTTAAAATCATTACATTGTTTATACAGAAATCACTGGAAGACTATCATTGATTTAATAAACAACTTGTAGCAACTATTAGCTACTGTATAATTTTTACTTAAAATTCACTCTTAGTTTGAGAATTTCATATCCGACTGACAAATAAAGGTCGGAAATGACATTCAAACAAATTGGCATATAAACTCACCTTAGAATTTGAACAGGGTGCCAAATTTGTTAGCAAATTAACCATTAGAAATCATGTAGATGGTTAAAATTGAGTATTATCAAAAAATGTTTCAGTCATAAGGGATGTGATGTGTGAAATTAAATCTTGGGTAAAAAACAGTATTAAGTAATTTAAAAATCGACGCTCATTATATACAAACTACATTAAAAATATGGGCAGGTGAATATCCAGTTTGTTGCTTTTAGTCGCAGTCTATATCTTGGTTCTCAGAGTAACTAACTATCTGTTCTTATAAATAGTATCAACAAATTCATATAACAAAAACGCGACTATTAAAACGTCCTTATAAAACCCAAATAATTCCAAATTTATTTAATAATTTTGCTTACTCGTCTTTAATGTGGTTACAATTTCAGAATGTATCATGGTGGATATTATTAATATTTACATCTCAAGAAGTTTTTGGAGCTGATGATGATTATAACGTTGTGCATAGAGACGGATCATTTGAATTTGGTTACAACAATCCAGATTCCTACCATTTTGCAGATGGAAACCGAAACAACGTAGTAAGAGGCGAATTCGGAGGACGGAATCCCGGGACAGGTTAGTACTAGCCAAATTTCTGATTCGAAATGTAGGTATACCTTATCAAGTAAAGTTTAATTTTTTTTCGTAATTTAATTAACTAACAAAGAAGTAAATAGAATAACATGAACGTTGAAAAAGTCAACTAACTTTCAAAAGGTGCTTGACTCCAGTCTGAATTTTTATTTTATTATCTTATTCGGTATAAAGTTTAATATTAGACATTAAAACATTATTTGTAAATTAATATTGTTTTAATAGATATACGCTATTTTTTTTTCATTGAATCTAATTATAAACTTAACTGGAGACAATTCCACTTAAACTTAAAAGATGTGTGCATATAGCTATAATATAGTTTTGAAAATCAAAGAAGTATTTGGGCTTTAAGAATACATAAATACCCTATTGTAGCACTAAAATTTATCAAATATATTAATAGAAGACCGGAACAACATGTTGATATAACTGTCAAATTAGTATTATTCCGTATATAAAACAACTGGACTTGAATTATTATTAATGATTAGTAATAATACAGTTACTAGCGCCAACCAAGGGTTTCGCAAACATCACCTCATTAGGCATATCGCGACCGACATTTTCTTTCAGTGCCTAGTGTTAATGCATGCATTGTTCTTGGTTTAATGTGACAAACTTTGTCTTTGAGATATCCCTACAAAAAGAAATCAATAAAACTGAAAATGCATCTGAGAAAATCAGCATCTCTTCGTCTTCACCAAACAGTTCTGTAATTTGTGGACCTAGATAGTCCTGCAGCAAATTGAGGTTACTTCACCACTGACAGTCCGTGAGTCCGCTCGTTCATATCACATGTACACGTGTCAACATGGTGTTCAAGGGTTACATGAGAATTTACACGATTCCACTACGTGCATCTCTCCACGCAGTTTTTGCCAGGTACCCGTCACGTAATTGTACTCTGCGGAGAGTCTTGTCTTCGTTGACGGCAAAGGTTAGTGTTGGAATGTAGCATTTTCAGTTCAGACACTTCATGATGCTAGTTGGTCGAAGATATTTCTGTGGTAATCTCTTGTAATGCTTTTTTTTCTAGGGTTCGTGAATGTCCGTGGCCATCCATAACGTTTCTTCTTGACGTTCTGGCCGATTCTAACTGCTTCAAGTTTTGGGAATTCCCTTCAACCCACTTCAATAGCGTTTTCGTTATTCTAATAACATGTTCTAAGCTAAATTTAGTTCCTGCCATACTGTGATTAATTTATTACACCTGCAATTGAAACAGGCAGCATGTTAGCAACAATTAAAGTGTGGGTATATTTTGAGACCCTGTATATACATTCTGCGTCGTGTTCTATTTAAACAAACAACAACAATTTAAAATTAAATATGTTTATTGAACTTCTAATTATTTGATAACCATTTCTAATTACTACACTGTTAAATAAAATCCAAATTTTGATCGGTATCAAAATCTTTAAATCTGGCATTATTCATAATAACTGTAGTAGCCACTAATGTTCATAATCATTTGTTGTTTTGAGCCCTTGCCCTTTAGAATAAATCGGGTTAACTGAAGACACGAGTTACCATAGCCAAGCTTAGATCTAAATGAGTGGCACTGTATTTTAGATCTTAATTTTTAAATGTAAAAAGAAAATTCATTTTTATCAATGCCACAACCACATTTTTTGACAGTTTTCCCAACTGCAACTCGCACCATTGTGTTATTTTTTTTTTTTATATCTCCAAAAAGCCTGAACTGAATTAGACCATAAATCAAACTATTCTTGATAGCCATTATTAATAGTTGTAAACTCTCTCTTAATTTTGCAGATATGGAAAGACAATAATTAGTTAAATAATTCCCAATATAATGTGAGAATTACTGTCACCATTTATTTCTACTTAACTATTCTATTTATCTAACCATCAATTTTTTTCTTTTAAAAGATTTAAAATTTTGAAAAGTATTTCTCTTTTTAAAATAATTCATGCATTTTTTTAGGGGCAATTGACTCCACTGTATATACTGCCGGACCTAGAGGTTTTCGACCTCGAGGGAAAAACATAGCCAGGAAATACGATCTCGGGCAAAGTAATGTTAGACCTGTTGGATCAAGAGATGACCCTTATTATGATCCATTTGAGGACCCAAGTTACAGTTTTTCATTTAGAACTAGAACTTATAGCAGAGACGAAAATGCGAATAGAGTTGGAGACGTTAATGGTCAGTACTCTTATATTGATGATGTAGGAGAGCGACATAATGTAGAATTCATTGCTGGAAAAAAGACTGGTTTCCATGTTAAAACACCTTTTCCTGATTCAAATCCAAGGGCATACGGCCCACTCTACTTCACTGGTCGTGGTAAACCAAAACCAAGGGGAAGGACGTCTATACAGAGGGGAACAGATGGAAGTTACAGGTAATTGTTTTATAGTATTATACCGACTTGTTTATTTTGTCAACCTCTACAACCAAACATTTTTAGTTGATGATAATCGATTTTAAAAACAACTTGATAATTTGATAAAACAAAGTTTTATATTTAAGCACTGTTTTAAGTGCAAACAATTCTATCAGAGTATGAATGTTATTATGTTGGAAGTACTAAGGGTATATTTATTTTCCCAGATTTGTTTCTGCTGGCCCTGATCAAAGGAGAACAGAAGTCAGTGACGCAACAGGACACGTAAGAGGCTCATACACTTATTTAGATGACAAGGGAGTTCAGCATTCTGTTCATTATATTGCTGGTCCTGAAACAGGATACAGGGTCTTGAAACATGTAAAAGGGCCACACTTACCTACAGTATTTCCATTTGGTCGACCGGAAATTGTCCCGCCAGATTTTTATGACTATGGGAAAGACAGTGATCTCTTTGATACAGCAGCTACCGGCCATTTGAAACCAGGTGGTAGCAAACCAACAACTGGGACACCTACAGGAGCTGGCTCCGGTGAAACTCCAACCTTTGGAAATGCTGTTGACGAAGAAAAAGATGAATTAACTTTGGAAATAAGAAACCATTTAGCGGGAGCAAACCTAGTAGCGGAAAACCTTCTTACTTCGACGAGGATTCTGGAGATTTTGGAGATTTATTTGGTGGAGGAGGTTCAAGTTCTACAACTTCTCGACCGAGACCAACTGGAAGTTATAACCACCAAGGCCTTCTAGTGACGAGGATGATGGTTCTTATAGACCATCAGGAGAAGATGGTTCTTACAGACCTCCAGTACCTGATATCGGTTCGAGCAGTACAACAACTTATAAACCCAGTTTTGGTGGCGTAACAACTTCTCGTCCAAGACCAGATAGTGCAGAAGGTGGTTATGAAAGTGGTGAGAAGCCTTATCCAAGTTTCGAAGAAGGATTGCCAAAACCATCCGTACGACCGAAACCATCTGGAAGTAGGCCTAGTTATGGTAGTGGTGGAGGTGGTGGTGGTGTAGGAAAACCGAGTTATGGTGAAAGGCCGTCTTATGGAAAACCAAGTTATGAAGGAAGCAGACCCAGTTCTGAAACAGATTTTAGCTCAAATGAATCCGATGATTTTGGCTTATTTGGAAGTGAAACTGGGAGACCAAGACCACCATATGATTTTAGTGGAAAACCAGCTATAACAATTGGGGTTGATAATAGCGTATGTTCTAAATGCGCTGGTGCAGTTGTAACTAATTTAGGAGACCGGAGTCTCTATGTTCCTCCAGGGGTGTCAGTACGGGCACACGTACAGGCTATAGATTTATTACCTGTGAATCCGAGCATACCCTCACCTGGTGCACAATTTAATGCTGATCTCAAACTTAAAACTGAGCAGCTGAATGCTGCTGAAGATAATATAGTAACAAACAATAAAACTAGTATTCAAGAGACCACTACAACGACAACAACTACAATAGGATCTGCAGAAAAAGCAAGGAATTCTACTGACTTTTAAGATTTTTATTGATTGTTGGTGTATTTATTATATTAGTTTTAATAAATTTCTATTATATATAATGAAAACATTTTAAATTCAAGCAAATGTGAATTAATGAATTTTAATACAAGTTAACTAATTAACTCATTCTGTTAACGTACTTACTAACCCACTCGATGGGTGGAAGCAGTATAACAGAAATCAGATGATGCTAGGATTTTAGGCGGGATGGATGCCTAAAATAGTAAAGCAGTTGTTCCTTCTGAGTAAATATTAAATAGTGAATATTAAAATATTAAATTCTTTATTACCAAAAATGATTAAACAATTATTGGTGGAACAGCAATTATTCCATTAACAAGTATTTATAATATTTTTAGTAACTTCTATATAAATAAGATTTGACCCGAGTCATGATAAGTATGTGATTTCCTTCAGATGGTACATCTTTATCAGACCTAGTTTTATTTTACATTTGTGTCATTATAACTTATATGTAGTACAGGCAACCTAAGAATTAATTGTTTTACTCTAAGTATTGCGCGAACACGAAAAATAAAACAAAATATTGACAGGGCCATCTCATGGAAGGTGAAAAATTATTAGGGTGGCCCAAAATGAAAAAATGAAAAAAGGTGAAGAAGTATGGTACAAGTTAAATTGGATTCCGGTATAAATCTTTTAATTTTTTTCTTGGTCATCTTTTTTTGGTTGTCTCTCTTTCCTCAATAACAATTGATCCTTATTTCCAACTACTTCATTTTTGAAGTTTCTCAATTTCAGTACTTGTCAAAGTTCTAAATGAGCATATTTCGTTTGAGACGCAAAACTTGGGTAGTAACCAACATTAATGACAATATTAAACTTCTCTTCTTAGAGAAGTAGATGAAGTTGAAATGTGAAGAACTTCTGGAACTGCACTGGAGATGGTGTTTCGTTTTAAATTGATTCGAATATTCATAAAAAAATTGAGTCCTAAATTATTGATGTGACAGATCAATCTTCGATTTCTTTTTAGTTTTCATTGGGAGAAAAAAATACACTAATTTCAAATTATCAATAATTTATTTTTTAGTTTTGGTAAAGTTGTAAAAAGTTTAAGGTTCTTTTATGCTTAGGTGGAACTGACGTAAATTTTTAATATAAAAATCAATTATGTGTCGGAAATTGTTTCTCGAAAAACAAATAATTATTGATTACTTGATGTTCACGCTTTTGTGGAAAAAAAATCCGCGTTAGTTTTTTGGATGCATCCATTTTACTTGGCTCCGAAAATCATTCTTTGTAGGATAAACAATCGTAGATCACCATAGTTAGTTTGTATAGTTTTTTATTTCGTCAGGATACAGGATTGTTTTTTTCATCAATATTTGTTACTTCGACTGCAGGAAACATCTAATCTGAAAATATATTAAGGTTGAAGGTTGAAGGTTGATGTACTAGCCAAAAAGATTATTGAGAGATGGCTGTTTTAATGTAAGGCGATTTAAATGGCAATTTGGAAATGAAATATTACGTGACCGAATAAATTATCAGATAATTATCAAATAATTAATTAGTTCTTGATTAGAGCGAGTAAGTAGTGTTAAGGTACACTTTGAGCTACGCGACGAGACAAGCGACAGCGACAAGAGATAGGTTGCGATACGCGACACGTGACGGGAGACAAGAGACAACTTTGATGCGACTGCCTCCGAAGCAGTAGTCTCGCTTGTTGCGTTTGGTTTTGAGCTTAAAAAATGACGGATTTATAATTATTTTTATAAAGAAGTCATTTTTTTCTGATTCATTTAATCGCAGAAATAGATAATCATATAAACACGTAAGCGTAAATGATGAGTGATTACTTATTAACACAGAATAAAAATCTTCTGTATCATCTGGTACAATCAATGGATTTGTTTCACAACTACTTCTTCAAGAAATTTTAGCCTTGCTTCGACATTATTTTTATAATAATAATAATAGTTTATTTTGCACATTAAAAATTTATTATATACAATATGGTAAGTATAATAGATTGAGTAGGTATAAGTTAAAAAAATACAAAAAAACTAAATGCAAAATCAGAGCGCCAAAACAGTAAAACTGAAAGAAAGTGGACACCCTTTCACTTATAGTCATTACAGTTTCTTATTAGATCAAAATATGTCCAAATAATAATAATGATGATAGTAGTTTATTTCGCACATTAAAAAATAAAGTAAAGATGCAAAATTAGAGTACTGCTTGAGAAGATCCAAGCAGAAATGGAAGGAGCTCTTATAGAGTATAGTGGAACAGATCCACTGACTAGACCAGCTCTTCCAAACTAAGATCTTCTAAGAAAGTGGGTATCGTTTTGCAGGCTATGAACAAATTTATCTGGCCAAACTATGTTTTAGGTGCTAATACGTTAGAGTTGCTACACACAATTATCTACTGTGCTGCAACTTCCATCTGCCGAACAATTGGGGTCGCAGTAAGACCAAAGTAAGACCCTCCCCAATTTAGACAAACACCTCGAATACCACCTTGGCAAAGAAGACTTGAAAGACTGACCGAGTACCAACGAGGAGTCAGGAACAACAGAATAGAAAGGCTTGTCAAGACTATCATGGACAATAACCGAATAAACTCCCAGTGGGATGGAGAAAACATCACATCTCAGCAGTGTCTGGACAGTCTACGACAAAAGCTCTCCGTTTACACAAGTCGATTGAGAAGGTACAAAACCAGTAACCAATGGAAACTAGACAACACACTTTTGCGACAATCAGAAAAAGGGTTTTATAGAAAACTTAACAACATCAATAATAATGAATCCCCTAGTTACTCCAGTAAAACAGACATCCAGGAATTCTGGAAAATACAGCTTTCCACAACCCTCTCCTATAACTCCAGAGCCAGCTGGATTAATGAGGAGGAGGCTGCATCTCAGAACTGTGATGCCATGCAACACCAACCATTTACAACGGAAGACACATCCAACATAATGAAGCACGACTATAACTGGAAAGGACCAGGCCCAGATTGGGTACAAAATTATTGGATAAAGAAACTGTACGCAACCCACGAAAGACTAACAGCTCTTATAAATGACGTAATTACTCCCCCACGAAAGATGCCTAGTTTCCTTACGCATGGTGCTACATACCTCTTACCAAAGGACAACCTATGTGCATAGGACCCAGTAAAGTTCCGACCAATCACTTGCCTTCCAACCTTATACAAACTCATAACATCGTGCATTAATCATCGCATTTTCAAACATTGTGACCTGAACGACATAATTACTCAATAACAAAAGGGATGCGCGAAAAATTCGATGGGCTGCAAAGAACAACTGATAATTGATTCCGTTGTCTGCAATCAAGCCCACGCCAAACGACGAAATCTCTTCATGGCAAACGTGGACTACAAAAAAGTCTTTGATTCAGTTCCACATGATTTGCTCATTAAGATACTGAAACTATATAAAGTGAATAATTGTATTATTAACTTTTTAGAATATGCCATGTCCACCTGGCAAACCAAAATCTCACTGAATGAAGCCAACTGTTCGATACAAACTGATCCCATTCCAATCAGAAGGAGTATATTCCAGGGAGACTCTCTTAGCCCGCTATGGTTCTGCCTTGCCATGAACCCCTCTCAAACAAACTGAACTCGACTAATTTTGGATTCAATCTCAAACACAACAACGTACAAGCATTAAAGATAAACCATTTGTTATACATGGACGACTTAAAGTTGATGGCAGCTACGAAACAACAGCTGCATGATATGCTTAAAATAGTAGAAGGGTTCTCTAGTGACATCAATATGAAATTTGGCCTTGACAAATGCCGAATTATTAATGTAGTTTAAGGCAAAATACCGCGGGGGCACTTCGAAATGGGAGTTGGCACCTCAATTGAATCTGTGGGGGAATGTCATACTTATAAATACCTTGGAATAAAGCAGGCTCAACGTATTGATCACTTGACTATGAAAAAGGACCTAACAGCAGAGTTTTATAGAAGGGTAAGACGACTGTTGAAAGCCAAACTAAACAGTAAAAATCTGTTTTAGGCTATTAACACATATGCGTGTTCAGTGCTCAGTTACTCTTTCGTTATAGTTAATTGGTGCAAGACTGACATTGAACAATTACAACATAAAGTTTTACTAACAAGCTCAAAATCACCATCCAAAGAGCTCTGTCGAATGTACAACTTTGCCACGGTATGAAGGAGGAAGAGGATTGACAGATCTAAGCAAATTATTAGATCAACAAATTTCTAGTTTGCGTAGTCATTTCCAGAAACTCGCAGAATTTTCTGATCTACACAGAGTCATTTGCCAGGTTGATGACTCAACACCACTACGACTGACACAACAACATGTACAATTGCACCACCAGACCACAGATCAGAAACTGCTGAAATGGAAAATGAAGCCCCTTCATGGAAGACATATAAATGACGTCAACCAAGATTATGTCGACAGTGCAGCGTCGAACTACTGGTTGACCTCTGGTCATATGTTTCCTGAAACGGAAGGCTTTATATTGGCAATCCAAGATCAAGTAATTCCAACTAAGAACTACCTAAAGTACATCGTTAAAGACCCTTCTATTAACAACGACAGATGCAGGTACGGTTGCCAAACATCTGAATCTATCCAGCATATTACAGGAGGTTGTCAAGCGTTCGCTGCAACTGAATACAAAGAACGACACGATGCTGTGGCAAAAATACTTCACCAGGAACAAGCATGAAACTTGAATTATCACAGTTTATAAATACAAACCAGAATCTGTTTTAGAAAATAACAACTACAAGCTGTAGGGACCGCGCGATACTGACCGATCACTGTTGCTCACAATAGACCAGATATAGTTTTGGTAGGTAAAGTCTCTCAGAAAACAACTTTAATTGACATAGCAATTCCTAACAACAATAATATAAATATCAAGCAGGCTGAGAAAATAACCAAATATAGCGATTTGGAATTTTAAATAAAGCCTCAGTGGGAGATTTACAACACACGAACTGTACCAATTGTTATGTCAACAACAGGACTAGTCTTAAAACATTATTAAACAATTTAAAATACCTCGGTCTGGACGAACATCTTTACACACAAATGCAAAAAGCCGTCCTGTTAGAAACAGCCCGGACGGCCAGGAAATTCATGGGAAACTGCCGCCACGACTCCAACCACGGGCCTGAACACCTGGCAAGGGCTCCCACAGAGCTAAACCCTTTTGATATCTAGGATACCTGGGGTTTAGTGAATTTTCCCCTAAAGGCACTCATAGCGTGCCTTAGAGGGAGTGTGATGCCATACATTGTATGGTCAAGTCGGTGTAGTTGATTTCGCACATTAAAAAAATAAAGTAAAGTTGCAAAATCAGAGTGCCCAAACAATAAAAACTGATACAAAATAGACGCCCCATCACTCATTTTTGAGTTGATAAATTGGAATACATGTGTTTTACTCGGGCACAATATTCTACCGACTGGTTGTCGGTAATGTCGCTTACGTTTGTCTTCTTTCCCAAATAGGTAAAGCGACAAGCGACATTGTCGGGGTCTCGTGTCTCCTGTCTCTTGTCGCTGTCGCTTGTCTCGGTCTCGTAGCACAAAGTGTACCTTTAGTCGTACATTCAGTGTATGTACACAATGCTTATAATAGTTTGGATAGCAGTACAAAATGAGTCATGATTCTTATCATTTATCTAAAATAAATAATAACTTAATTTAACGTGATGACTTAACATATTTAACAAAATGTCTGTGGTATTTAATATTTCAGTGTTCATATTTTCACAATCAGACATCAATTTGATCAAAACAAATTGAAATTTGTATCACTCTTATTCGTTATTATTTATTATATACTTTGGACCCTCATCCACTTTGTACAAAAACTATCACTTGAAACATAAACTAGTCCGACTTCTTACAGAACAGAAACCCACTGTCACCTCACTCCCTCAGACGATCGTCCACAACTTTTCTTACTTCCCCTTTGAATCAGTTTGTTTAAAATACATTGTACACCTGACGAAACCATAATATGGCGAAACACGTGTAGTGTAAAACATTTTTATTTGAAAATTTCTGAACTATTTAGTTTGTTATTTAGTGTCCTATGTTTAACATGGCCCACTTATGAATTTAATAAATATATTATTCATTAGAAGTACAATGAACTCTAAACGTTGAAAATGTAATGTAAAAATTGAAAATATTCCTTGATATTGGTAGTGAATTCATGATATAAAAAGTGAGATATCGACATTTATTCGAAAAAATGGTGACATTAACAACAATCTTAAAATATCAGGACTTTTATTTATGAATTTCTTAAAAAATAAAAATAAGAGTAAGAAAATTATAAAAAATAGGACTGGCGGATGAATTGTATAAGTGTAAATGCAATAACTCTGGTTTGGTCAATTTACGTTTTCTTATTATCAAAAATTCAAAAATAAAGAAAAATCAACTTTATTCCAGATGTGTCAAATGTTGCATATATACGTAAAATAAAATTAGAAACAAATTATTCAAGCAAAATTTTTGTAAATTGGGTCAACGAATTTTTGGAGAAAATATCAAGTAGCTTCTTTAAATTCTAAACACATATTGGTGGCAAAGACAAATTTCAACTAGGTTTATTATTAAAAAACGTCCCCATATGTTGCGGCCTTTAATGGCGGCACTTATGTCTGAAATTGACATGACTAGAAAAAAGAAGTTGTATCGAACAAATCAATAACATATTTGGCTTATATTAATAAGGTCACAGAAAGGATTGGAGAGTTCCTCAATAAGCAGCAGATAAAAATGGTCTTGAAACCACTATCCAAAGTCTCACAAGTGTTACTATTCCACTCCATGCTCTTGTGGGACAGTATATACTAGTGCAACAAGTCAGTCTGTAAATACACAAAGTCAAAGTGAACACAAACATATTTGAGAATAGGTAAATGTTCAAACTTGGCAGTAGCCGAGCATCAATATGAAAAAGAAAATTCTGTGAAGTCGTTGTAACCGTCACCATGCTTTAAAATTCAATCTTAAATTTCGTGGGCATAATAAATTCATTTGCAAAACAAAAAATAGATTTTGACAAAACGACAAATCTCATTATCCACCACAATATTTAAATCTATTAAGTGCTTTCATTACCTGAAACTTTTCGGTTGGTCAACTGTTTAATACTAATTATCCCGATATTGGTGGGCATATTTAGTTTTGCAGCCATTTAAAATTTGAGGAAGGAGAATACCATTTGAGGATGGAGAATACTAGATTTAGACGCCGCAAGCTAAGTGCAGCTGGAATATTTCATCCTTGAAATAGTCGCTAACAAGTATGAGCGAAACGTCGGATATTTTGTTTATATGTTCATTAAAATATATAACGTTATTCAAATCAGAAAAAATCAGAATCAGCTACTTAAGCTCTTTATGATAATAAATATTCTTTGATAATGCAAATGTTGTCACAAGGGTCTAAATTAATCAAAGTGTTAAAGATAATTGCAAATGGTGTAAAACAATTACTTCCGATGTTTATACTTGAATATAAACAGTGTTCCTTTGTAAAAGAACAGTGTCTACTTAAACAAAAACGAATCTACTTAATAAGGGTTTTTTGTTGTTAAAAAATGTTCCAAAAACAGTAAAAAAATGTGTTTGTTTGAAGCACAGAAAAAGTGAAGACCCATTAGTGTGAGTACCATTAAGATGGAATTAATAAAAGATGGTTGTTTGATTAATCTGTTAAATAATATAAATCCATAATCACAGAACATGATAACTGTTGGAGACAATAGTAATCCACACCTTATGCACCAGAAGAAATATTAGCTTTTGTTGGTTGGCCAGACTTAACCAAATTCCGTACATAATTGCAACAATTTTATATATAAATAGGCAAATCGATTTTCTTTATTTTGTTTAGTAACTACTGGCGACCTTCAGTGCAGAATGCTAAACTTAATTTGTGATATAAGTTCATTCATTAAATAAAATATACCAAAAAATTCATTATTTACGTCCATATTGTCAATGCCAAGCAAATAATAGTAACAGTGCCTCCAGATTGCTTGGGGGAAAATCATAAGATGGATTGACTCAAATATGAAAGAAAAAATAATTTTGAATTTAAAGCAGAAAAGTAAAAATTGAATTCTGATGTATAGTATTGAATCCAAATCCAACCAAGAAACATTCATGGAGTTTAAAAAAGTTTTTATTGTAAAAGTTCTACAAGAAGTTATAGAAAAAACAATTGTTTTTCACCTTGACGTTAAGAATTAAAATTTTCCATGTAGGAATAAAACCACGACATAAACAAATGGGCTGTTTTTATTGTCGTAAGGCAGATAAATGGATTTTAATGAGGAAAACAAACGAAAGGATATTTTATGGATATGGATAACTATCTTATTCAATTTTTTTTATGGTAAAAGTGCATGTAATGGTGGCACTTAAATATGTAATAATATAATAGTTTGTTTGGGTAAATTTTGTCTAAAGATGAAGAAGGACATTGCTGTTTTGTGCAAAACTTTATCAAAAACAAAAGAAAACTCGTTGAGGTCAGTACCACGTTTAACAGTATCTACTATTTCGTCATTGCATTAGGTTGTCATTTTATTATATATATTCTTTTATCTTAATTAAGTTATACGAATAAATATTTATTGTTTAATGTCACCTCTAATAAGGGTTATTAAATCATATTCAATTTAATTTATACACTGGAAAGTTATCATTTTCTTGTGTGTATCTAAATTTTTTTGTAACTTCTCGAAAAAATTTATCTGTTGTTTGTGAATTAAAACATTTTTTAATTTCTTGTACAATATAAAATTACCGTATTAAATTCCTTTTGATCGTCTCGCAAAAAGAGACTAAATAGATTAATTACTGATTAGTTTACCCTGCATATTTCTTTAAATAATTTGTCGGTTAATTTTGATATTAGAAAAAACTATGGTCAACACTATTTGTCTTAAGAAGAAAGTTGTTAATCTGAATCGATCGAGGAATTAATGATTTTAAATTATCGTTCAGTATTATTATATATTTTTTGTAGTTCATCGTTTATTTGTTTGTAACTTGTTTATATACATGTTGGGGCTTTATTACTTAAAATCCCTTTTTAAAAAACAGAATTTATTTGAAACACAACTATCACTACTTGTACAAAAAAAAGGACTATTTTATAATGATTAACAGACCAAATGTTGTGACTCTGAACAACGTTAAAAGTCTTAAAGTTGAATTCAAAAGCTAGTTGTTTAGGAATATTCTCCTATTTACAATCTCTGCTGGAAATGGGGAACTATGCAGAATCATAATTTATGCAGGTGCATCTAGTAATATAATATAGGTATTGTTTTAGTTTCTGCGTAATTCCTTTACAATGGATCATTATTTTTTTACAGACATTAATCAGCATATTATTATTTATAGGTCATGAAAGGTGATATGTAACACTCCTCCCCCTCTTATTTAAAATTTGGAGTCTACATTTGACACTAATTTTTTTATTTAAAATTGATAAAATTACAAAATTCAAAATTAAAATTAGTAATATTACATTTGTTGAAACTTACAATTTGTTTAATTAGATTGCTGGTTCTTGCATTTCTATTATATTTTCATCCCGGATTGAAGATCTTCTTCGTGGTCTGAATCTTCTTCTGGATTGTCCTGGTTCTGCGTTTATTGTTGGGAATATAATTGCTGGGAACTGCTTTCTACATCTTTTTCGACATTTGTAAATAATAAAAATTGAAATAATTAGTACAATTAATACGATGCACAAAATTGTTAACCACTGGGTATGTCTTTGAGTAAAAGGTCTATTTATTATATCATCAAGTTCTTCGGAATAATGATGTAATTTATGTTCTGCAATATTAAGTTCGTCAAGTTCAAGTTTTTGAATTTTTAAAGGCTTTAATTTAAACACATTTCGCGCACCTTTTGATTCTTCACAACATTCATAAGGAATGTTTGGAGTTTCGATGACTCTTGAATCTTCTGACCTGTAGTTTTTGCTTGACTGTATTCTGATTGAACCAACGTAACATATGCAATGTGGTTGTAACTTCAGGATTGAATTTGTATTTATATTTATTGTTTTCGTCGTATCTTCTTTACATTGGATACTGATTGGTAAAAGGGCATTGCTGACGATTAACCATTCATTTTCAGATATATGTTGTACCTTGTAGTCTTCAGTATTAACTTCAATGGTTTGGCAATTTTCTGGTAGCCTTATGGATTTGATTACTTTTATTTCGCAGGGTGCGTGTTCATCGATTGGATATGCAATTAAGTTGTAACATATTTTTGTTTCTGATTCGATGCTTTTGCATTTTTTCAAATTATCAATTGTAATATAAAGATTATTATCTCTGCTAACAGCTATATATTTATATGTGTTTAAGATAAGGTAAGACAGTTTGGTTTTTTGATTAAAAATTGGTAAAGAGTAAACATGTAGGAGTTTGTATTCTTCAGGCTCTACTAAAGGAATTGGTAAAATAAAGACGATTTTATTACTGGATTGATAAGCTTGAAGTTCAATTATATCAAGGTATTTTGGAATATTTTCTAGATTTGGTAACATTGGTAAAACATGTGTGCTTAAGCTTGTGGAAATTAGTCTTAATTGGAATATAAGATCTTCGGGTTGAATTACCGATGGATGGATGCTTTTGAGTCTTGCGAATGTGACTGAATCAATGATATCGTTAAGTTTATTTTCTATTAGAATGAATGACTCTAATAATTGTTCACATATATTTATAATTTGAAGCTTTGAATCATAAAAATTTTGGTTATCTGATATGTTAAAAATAGCGTTTTCTATTTTGTGAAGATTTTCATTATTGTATTGTATAGTTTTTTATTACAGAATTAGTTACAGTGATTTGATTTTTCATTAAATTTTCTAGAGCTCTTTCGTCTTCTTCGACTTCATTTATGACTTTGTCGTAGTATTCACCATCTGTACTATCTAGATTTCCCGTAATTGCTTTCCATACTGAGCCTATAAAGTTAAAAGCTCCTCGTTTCGCACGAGTGTTATTTAAATTAAATTCTTTTGGGTCATAAGGGTTGATATCATTTTTAATTTCACACAAATTTTTGACTGATTGCCTTTATTATTTTATTTAACATTGTAATATGAGGTTTGACTTCAGTGTAAAATGCTATAAGTCTTGGAGTGTCTCTTTCAATTAATTGCTTTATGTGGTTTAAAATTGAGATATAATTTTTGAAGGAATCTAATAGAATTGTAATGTCTTTGACAACTAGTAGTTTCCATTTTTCATTTATATTTTTAAGTCTGATTCATACTAGTATTGTATTCCTAGAGTGTTATTTAGAGTTGAAATTTTATAATTACTTGCTTGACTTACTGTGATTAGTACAGCAAGAATGATGATGTATTTCATCTGAAAAGAAAGAAAATCTATTTTAAGATTGAGCTAACTTGATCTGAGTTAATTGTAAATTCTCTGTTCGTTTCTAAGTCTTTGATTTTTAAGGCATTATTTCCTAATATTTGTATAACTTTATATAGGACCATTCGATTTGTTACTTAATTTATGTTTTATCTGTGACTCTTTTATGAATATAAAATCATTTACTTCAATATCTTTTGGTTTTGGTTTCGCTTTTTGATCATGACGTTCTTCAGATTTGAATTTTTTCAAAATTGTTTTCTCTCTCGCTACTTTATAAAAATATGAAATTTTATTATTTAGTTCACGTACATATTTTGAAACTAGTTCTTCTTGATTAAATAATTTTTCAGGTGGTCTTGAATTTGTGTGACCAAAAATTAGTTCATATGGCGTATAGCCATGGGTACTACTTATAGAATTATTGTAGCATATAACTGCATATGGAATACATGTTAATGGATGATCTCCCGGTTTTTCAGTAACTGTTGATCTTATCATCTCTAATAAGGTACTCATAAATCTTTCGATTGAGCCATTGCTCTGTGGATGACTGACTGATGAAAATGTTAGTTTAATATTATAAAGGGTACATAGATCTCCCATTAATTGGTTATCGAATTTTTTACCTCTATCACAATCTATTCTTAGTGGCGTACCGTAGTGCATAAAATATAATAATAGTGTATTGACAACATTTTTCGCGGATTTATTTTCAATTGGATAAGCCTGTGTGAATTTGGAAAATTAATCTCTTATTACAAGTACATAATTTTTCTCTGGTATTTCTAATATATCGAGGTTAATGCGTTCAAACGGTGTTTTTGGTGTTTCTGTTATTACTAAGGGATTTGATACATTTTTTCTACAAGCTTTGGATTTAATACATACTTCGCAATTTTTTATGAAATTTTCAACGTCTTTGGTTAAATTTTCCCACTGGTATTTTCGTTTTATTCTTGTTACTGTGTCTTGGATACCTCTATGCATATTTAATTTTCCAGTATGATTTTCTTCGATAATTATATTTCTTTGTTCCTTTTCTGGGATTATAATGTTTGGGTTACAAGTTATAAATTCTATTTCATTATCGGAAAAAATGAAAGATAACATTTCTAAAATTGGTACATTTTTTAATTCTTCCATATAGTATTTATTGTTTTCTAACAATATCTCTTTATTGTAGTAAAGAATTTCAAAGATTGCTTGGTCAGGATTTAGATGTGGAACGATGATAAGGTAATACTTTCGTTTAGGATTGCATTTTGATGTGACAACGTTTATTCTGTGTTCTTCATACATTGTATTTAAGTCAATTAAATCATAAGCTATTTTAAATTGTGAATCAGTTAATTCGCCTGGCTTTAAGAATGATATGATTCTCTTTTGATGTTTATCTAGAAATTTCCCATTAGTAAAATTACATTTAGAATAATCAATTAATGATTTTGATTCGTGTAGTTTCTTAAAAATGTTATATTCTTCTAAGATTGTTTCATATCCGATTTCTGTATTTGGAGTATCCGGTCTTTCTTCATTTTCTTCTTCTTCTTCTTCTTCTTCTTTTATTGGACTTCCGTAGAATATTTTTAAATAATCTCTGAGATGATTAATTCTTATTCGAGATAAGGCATCGGCATTGGTATTTTGTTTACCTGGTTTATATATTATTTGATAATTATATTCTTCCAATTTTAATCTCCATCTTGCAAGTCTTGAACCTGGATAATTTACATTAAATAACCATGTTATTGGGCGATGATCGGTGTACAGTTTGAAGGTTGTCCCGTAGACGAATTCTCGATATTTAGCAACTCCCCATACTATTGCTAGTAATTCTTTCTCGATTGTCGAGTATTTTTGTTCGTGAGCATTCAGAGTTCTAGAAGCGCATGCTATAGGCAAATCTTTTCCTATTTTCTTTGTGATATTACTGCTCCTATCGCATAATTACTCGCGTCTGTAGTAATATTAAATTCTTTTTCAAAATCAGGATATTGTAAAATTGGATAATTTGTTAATGTTTGTTTCAATGTTTCAAATGATTTTATACAATGTTCATCAAAATTAAATTTTATATCTTTCTTTAATAATTCAGTTAAAGGTTTGACTATTTTGGCAAAATCTTTTATAAACCTTCTATAGTATCCTGCTAAACCTAGGAAACTTTTCACGTCTTTTGCGTTTTTAGGTACTGGGAATTCTTTGACTGCTTTTATCTTTTCTGGATTGGGTTTTACACCTTCTTCTGTCACTATATGACCTAAGTATGCAACTTCTTTTTTTAAAAATTCACATTTATCGAGTTGCAATTTAAGATTTGAATTTCTTAGTCTTTCGAATAATTCTCTTAATCTTTGTATGTGTTCAGGTAATGATGAAGCATAAGATATGATGTCATCCATGTATACAAGTGCTCGTTCGTTTTGTATGCCAGTTAAAATATTATCCATAACTCGTTGAAATGTCGCGGGTGCATTTTTTAAACCAAATGGCATTCCCTTAAACTCATAATGACCATTTTCAACTGTGAACGCGGTTTTTTGTATATCTGCTGGATTAATCTCAATTTGATGAAAAATCAAGGGTTGTAAAGTAATAGCAATGTCCTAATTTGTCGAGTAAATCATTTATATTAGGCAACGGATATTTATCATCTACCGTGACTTCATTTAATTTGCGGTAATCTATAACCATTCTCCATTTTTGCTTACCACTAGCGTCTAACTTTTTGGGGACTACCCATACTGGAGAGGACCAAGGTGAGGATGAGGGTTGGATTATTCCTTGTTTTAACATTTGAATTATTTGGGTTTTTACTTCTTGTTTATGGACATAAGGATATCTATATAACATTGTTGCAATTGGTTTGGCTTGCCCGGTATCTATTTTATGTTTCACGTTATTTGTGAAAGTTAATTCATCATTTTCTAAATAAAATATATCACAATATTGTTTACATAAGGCGGTAATTGCTTCTTTTTCTTCAAAATTAAATGTTCTAAACGCAAGGATTTTTCGACTCATTGTTGTCTTGAATATAAGTTTTCTTTCTGTAGATTTAAAATTAATGTTTGATTCTTATTTACTGGACTATTTTCAATAAAAGGTTCAATTATTAATTCATCAAAAATTATTCTTTTCTTTTGTTCGCTTTTATTTAAAATTGACGTTAGAAATTCACATTTTTCATTCGTTTTGATTACACAATTTCGCAATATGACATTTTCTTTTTCTTGTGAATGTAAAATTAGTTCAGCATTTTTTTCATTGCAATTTAACTTGAATATTTGTTCAGTTCTTGGTTCTATAGTTATTCCATTGACAATTTCATTTTCTTTGTATAATGGCAAAGTTATATATTTGGTTATTAGTTTTCTATTTTTTAAATCAACTAAACACTCATATTGTTGTAGGAAATCTATACCTAATAAACCATCAAATTCTATATTTATGTTATGTACGAATACTTCCATTTCGTCATTTTTCAAAAAGAAATCAAAATTTATTGCTTTATTTATTTCAAAAAATTGGTTGGTTACACCTTGAATTCTTATGGGTTCTACGCTTTTTATTTTTTCTTGTTGAAATAAATATGGTTTCAAAATTGATATACCTTCTCCGGTATCAATTAAATAGCGATATTTTCCGTCATGAGTTTTTATATAAAATAAATTATTTGAATTGCTTGTGTTTACGAATTCTGATCTTATTCTTGGCTTTCTAAATTCTGTGATTGACTGGTTGGAATGAGATGAGTAGAAGCGCCAGTCTTCATTTCCACTCTTTGTTCGTTTAAATGAAATGTTTTTCTTGGAGGATTTTGCACGTTTCTTGTATTTAAAGAATTACTTTGATAATTAATATTTTGGTTATAATTATTTTGGTTAGATGGTCTTTGATAATAATTTTCTCTTTGATTTTGATTATTATTTTCATGTCTATTCACAAAAGAAGTCATACCTTGATTGAAATTTCTTTGATTTCCGGAATTATATTGATAATTTCGGTTTTGATTATAGTAAAGGTGATATGTAACAATACATGTTACATATCACCTTTCATGACCTATAAATAATAATATGTTGATTAAAGTCTATAATAAAATAATAATCCATTGTAAAGGAATTACGTAGAAATAAAACAATACCTATATTATATTACTAGATGCACTTGCATAAATGATGATTCTGCATAGTTCCCCATTTTCAGCAGAGATTATAAATAGGAGAATATTCCTAAACAAAACACTTTTTGAATTCAACTTTAAGACTTTCAACGTTGTTCAGAGTCACAATATTCGGTCTGTTCATTTGATATATTAATCATTATAAAATAGTCCTTTTTTGTAACAAGTAGTGATAGTTGTGTTTCAAATAAATTCTGTTTTTTTAAAGGGTTTTAAGTATTAAAGCCCCAACAATTGGCGCAGTCAGTAGGATCGGAAAAACAGAGATTTTTGGTGATCCAAGAAAAACAGAACAGAAATTCCAAGAAGATCTGGTGGTTTCCAAACCTTCAACCGGAAAGAACCGCACGCACTACAGAGCATTTTCCAGGAAAATCAAAGTGAGTAAAGATTTATTATTATTCTGTGAAAATTGCTGTATATTTGTTCCCTAAATACAATTATTTTCCCAAGTCGTTATAAAAATATACGTGTGGAAAATTTGTAACAATTCCATTAAAGGGGTTAGATTTTGGAGTCGAGCGAAAATCGGACGGAATCGAGATCCGCGAGTTTATTTTCGAGGGAATATCGAAAGTAACTCCAGCAATTTTAATTTGAAGTTTTTCGTTTTAAATTGGGGTGGAATTAAACTAAAAAAAATGAGCCAAGAAAGCTTAAATCTTACAGAATATAGGTTAAGTGAATTATGTCACATTATACCGGAATATGATGGAGATTCAATATTGCTAAATACATTTATTAATTCTTGTGACGCAGCATTTGACGTAGCAACAGACCAACAAACATATCTCTTAACTGTACATTTAATAAACAAACTAAAAGGACGAGCATCTCAACTAATAAACTCACGCGACTTGAAAAATTGGGATCAAATCAAAACCATTTTAAAAACACACTTCGGTGATTCCAGAGACTTAACAAGTTTAATCTACGACTTACAACAAATTAAACAGGGAAACAATGAAAATCCGCAAAACTATGTGCATCGCATAAATGCACATCATTCAAAACTTTACGCTGCAATAAACCAGCAAGTAATATTAACCTGAGAACAGAAAACCGCACAGCAAGCGTTAGTAGATAAAGTAGCTCTATAGACACTTTTAGTAGGCCTCGAACATAAGCTAGGTGCAATCGTACGAGCATCGCGACCTTGCAATCTCGCTGAAGCTGCAAATATAGTAAAAACTGAATATCAATTAACGTACCTAGAAAGTAAAAAGCCACAAGTAAATTCTTCAAACTTTCAAAGTAAAAATAAAAAAACATGTAATTATTGCAAAAAGTCGGGACATTTAATTTCAGAATGTCGCAAAAAACAAAATAATGATAAATACTATAATCAAAACCGAAATTATCAATATAATTCGGGAAATCAAAGAAATTTCAATCCAAGTCATACCTTTGTGAATAGACATGAAAATAATAATCAAAAACAAAGAGAAAATTATTATCAAAGACCATCTAATCAAAATAATTATAACCAAAATAATAAATATCAAAGTAATTCTTTAAATACAAGAAACGTGCAAAATCCTCCAAGAAAAACATTTCATTTAAACGAACAAAGAGTGGAAATGAAGACTGGCGCTTCTACTCATCTCATTCCAACCAGTCAATCACAGAATTTAGAAAGCCAAGAATAAGATCAGAATTCGTAAACACAAGCAATTCAAATAATTTATTTTATATAAAAACTCATGACGGAAAATATCGCTATTTAATTGATACCGGAGCAGGTATATCAATTTTGAAACCATATTTATTTTAACAAGAATAAATAAAAAGCGTAGAACCCATAAGAATTCAAGGTGTAACCAACCAATTTTTTGAAATAAATAAAGCAATAAATTTTGATTTCTTTTTGAAAAATGACGAAATGGAAGTATTCATACATAACTAAAATATAGAATTTAATGGTTTATAAGGTATAGATTTCTTACAACAATATGAGTGTCTAGTTGATTTAAAAAATAGAAAACTAATAACCAAATATATAACTTTGCCATTATACAAAGAAAATGAAATTGTCAATGAAATAACTATAGAACCAAGAACTGAACAAATATTCAAGTTAAATTGCAATGAAAAAAATGCTGAACTAATTTTACATTCACAAGAAAAAGAAAATGTCATATTGCCAAATTATGTAATCAAAACGAATGAAAAAGGGAATTTCTAACGTCAATTTTAAATAAAAGCGAACAAAAGAAAAGAATAATTTTTGATGAATTAATAATTGAACCTTTTATTGAAAATAGTCCAGTAAATAAGAATCAAACATTAATGTTAAATCTACAAAAAGAAAACTTATATTCAAGACAACAACGAGTCGAAAAATCCTTGCGTTTAGAACATTTAAATTTTGAAGAAAAAGAAGCAATTACCACCTTATGTAAACAATATTGTGATATATTTTATTTAGAAAATGATGAATTAACTTTCACAAATAACGTAAAACATAAAATAGATACCGGGCAAGCCAAACCAATTGCAACAAAGTCATATAGATATCCTTATGTCCATAAACAAGAAGTAAAAACCCAAGTAAATCAAATGTTAAAACAAGGAATAATCCAATCTTCATCCTCACCTTGGTCCTCTCCAGTATGGGTAGTCCCCAAAAAGTTAGACGCTATTGGTAAGCAAAAATGGAGAATGGTTATAGATTACCGCAAATTAAATGAAGTCACGGTAGATGATAAATATCCGTTGCCTAATATAAATGATTTACTCGACAAATTAGGACATTGCTGTTACTTTACAACCCTTGATTTAGCATCAGGTTTTCATCAAATTGAGATTAATCCAGCAGATATAGAAAAAACCGCGTTCACAGTTGAAAATGGTCATTATGAGTTTAAAAGAATGCCATTTGGTTTAAAAAATGCACCCGCGCCATTTCAACGAGTTATGGACAATATTTTAACTGGCATACAAAATGAACGAGCACTTGTATACATGGATGACATCATATCTTATGCTTCATCATTACCAGAACACATACAAAGATTAAGAGAATTATTCGAAAGACTAAGAAATTCAAATCTTAAACTGCAACCTGATAAATGTGAATTTAAAAAAAAGAAGTTGCATACTTAGGTCACATAGTGACAGAAGAAGGTGTAAAACCCAATCCAGAAAAGATAAAAGCAGTCAAAGAATTCCCAGTACCTAAAAACGCAAAAGACGTGAAAAGTTTCCTAGGTTTAGCAGGATATTACAGAAGGTTTATAAAAGATTTTGCCAAAATAGTCAAACCTTTAACTGAATTATTAAAGAAAGATATAAAATTTAATTTTGATGAACATTGCATAAAATCATTTGAAACATTGAAACAAACATTAACAAACTATACAATTTTACAATACCCTGATTTTGAAAAAGAATTCAATATTACTACAGACGCAAGTATTTATGCGATAGGAGCAGTACTATCACAAGGAAAAATAGAAAAAGATTTGCCTATAGCATACGCATCTAGAACTCTGAATACTCATGAACAAAAATACTCGACAATTGAGAAAGAATTACTAGCAATAGTATGGGCAGTTGCTAAATATCGAGAATTCGTCTACGGGACAACCTTCAATAACTGGTTATTTAATGTAAAGGATCCAGGTTCAAGACTCGCAAGATGGAGATTAAAATTGGAAGAATATAATTATCAAATAATATATAAACCAGGTAAACAAAATACCAATGCCGATGCCTTATCTCGAATAAGAATTAATCATCTCAGAGATTATTCAAAAATATACTACGGAAGTCCAATAAAAGAAGAAGAAGAAGAAGAAAATGAAAATGAAGAGACCAGATACTCCAAATACAGAAATCGGATATGAATCAATCTTAGAAGAATATAACATTTTTAAGAAACTACACGAATCAAAATCATTAATTGATTATTCTAAATGTAATTTTACTAATGAGAAATTTCTAGATAAACATCAAAAGAGAATCATATCATTCTTAAAGCCAGGCGAATTAACTGATTCACAATTTAAAATAGATGATGATTTAATTGACTTAAATACAATGTATGAAGAACACAGAATAAACGTCGTCACATCAAAATGCAATCCTAAACGAAAGTATTACCTTATCATCGTTCCACATCTAAATCCTGACCAAGCAATCTTTGAAATTCTTTACTACAATAAAGAGATATTGTTAGAAAACAATAAATACTATATGGAAGAATTAAAAAATGTACCAATTTTAGAAATGTTATCTTTCATTTTTTCCGATAATGAAATAGAATTTATAACTTGTAAACCAAACATTATAATCCCAGAAAAAGAACAAAGAAATATAATTATCGAAGGAATCATACGGGCAAACTAAACATGCATAGAGGTATCCAAGAAACAGTAACAAGAATAAAACGAAAATATCAGTGGGAAAATATAATCAAAGACGTTGAAAATTTCATAAAAAATTGCGAAGTATGTATTAAATCCAAAGCTTGTAGAAAAAAAAAATCAAATCCCTTAGTAATAACGTAAACACCAAAAACACTGTTTGAACGCATTAACCTCGATATATTAGAAATACCAGAGAAAAATTATGTACTTGTGATAAGAGATGAATTTTCCAAATTCACTCAAGCTTATCCAATTGAAAATAAATCCGCGGAAAATGTTGTCAATACACTATTATTATATTTTATGCACTACGGCACGCCACTAAGAATACATTGTGATAGAGGTAAAGAATTTGATAACCAATTAATGAGAGATCTATGTACTAACATTTTCATCAGTCAATCATCCACAGAGCAATGGCTCAATCGAAAGATTTATGAGTACCTTATTAGAAATGATAAGATCAACAGTTACTGAAAAACCGGGAGATCATCCACTAACATGTATCCCATATGCAGTTATATGCTACAATAATTCTATAAGTAGTACCCATGGTTATACGCCATATGAACTAATTTTTGGTCACACAAATTCAAGACCACCTGAAAAATTATTTAATCAAGAAGAATTAATTTCAAAATATGTACGTGAACTAAATAATAAAATTTCATATTTTTATAAAGTAGCGAGAGAAAAAACAATTTTGAAAAAATTCAAATCTAAAGAACGTCATGATCAAAAAGCGAAACCAAAACCAAAATATATTGAAGTAAATGATTTTATATTCATAAAAGAGTCACAGATAAAACATAAATTAAGTAACAAATCGAATGGTCCTTATAAAGTGATACAAATATTAGGAAATAATGCCTTAAAAATCAAAGACTTAGAAACGAACAGAAAATTTACAATTAACTCAGATCAAGTTAGCTCAATCTTAAAATAGAATTTCTTTCTTTTCAGATGAAATACATCATCATACTTGCTGTACTAATCACAGTAAGTCAAGCAAGTAATTATAAAATTTCAACTCTAAATAACACTCTAGGAATACAATAGTACCATGAATCAGACTTAAAAATATCAAATGAAAAATGGAAACTACTTGTTGTCAAAGACATTACAATTCTATTAGATTCCTTCAAAAATGATATCTCAATTTTAAACCACATAAACTAATTAATTGAAAGAGACACTCCAAGACTTATAGCATTTTACACTGAAGTCAAACCTCATATTACAATGTTAAATAAAATAATAATGGCAATCAGTCAAAAATTCAGTGAAATTAAAAATGATATTAACCCTTATGACCCAAAAGAATTTAATTTAAATAACACTCGTACGAAACGAGGAGCTTTTAACTTTATAGGTTCAGTATGGAAAGCAAATACGGGAAATCTAGATAGTACAGATGGTGAATACTACGACAAAGTCATAAATGAAGTCGAAAGAGACGAAAAAGCTCTAGAAATTTAATGAAAAATCACTGTAACTAATTCTGTAATAAAAAACTTTAACTATACAATACGCAAATTACAAATAGATGAGCAAACATTCAATGAAAATCTTCACAAAATAGAAAACGCTATTTTTAACATATCAGATAACCAAAATTTTTATGATTCAATTCTTCAAATTATAAATATATGTGAACAATTATTAGAGTCATTCATTCTAATAGAAAATGAACTTAACGATATCATTGATTCAGTCACATTCGCAAGACTCAAAAGCATCCATCCATCGGTAATTCAACCCGAAGATCTTATATTCCAATTAAGATTAATTTCCACAAGTTTAAGCACACATGTTTTACCAATGTTACCAAATCTAGAAAATATTCCCAAATACCTTGATATAATTGAACTTCAAGCTTATCAATCCAGTAATAAAATCGTCTTTATTTTACCAATTCCTTTAGTAGAGCCTGAAGAATACAAACTCCTACATGTTTACTCTTTACCAATTTTTAATCGAAAAACCAAATTGTCTTACCTTATCTTAAACAAATATAAATATATAGCAGTTAGCAGAGATAATAATCTTTATATTACAATTGATAATTTGGAAAAATGCAAAAGCATCGAATCAGAAACAAAAATATGTTACAACTTAATTGCATATCCAATCGATGAACACGCACCCTGCGAAATAAAAGTAATCAAATCCATAAAACTACCAGAAAATTGCCAAACTATTGAAATTAATATTGAAGACTACAAGGTACAACATATATCTGAAAATGAATGGTTAATCGTCACCAATGCCCTTTTACCAATCAGTATTCAATGTAAAGAAGATACGACGAAAACAATAAATATAAACACAAATTCAATCCTGAAGTTACAACCCCATTGCATATGTTACGTTGGTTCAATCAGAATACAGTCAAGCAAAACTACATGTCAGAAGATTCAAGAGTCATCGAAACTCCAAACATTCCTTATGAATGTTGCGAAGAAACAAAAAGTGCGCGAAATGTCTTTAAATCAAAGCCTTTAAAAATTCAAAAACTTGAACTTGACGAACTTAATATTGCAGAACATAAATTACATCATTATTCCGAAGAACTTGATGATATAATAAATAGACCTTTTACTCAAAGACATACCCAGTGGTTAACAATTTTGTGCATCGTATTAATTGTACTAATTATTTCAATTTTATTATTTACAAATGTCGAAAAAGATGTAGAAAGCAGTTCCCAGCAATTATATTCCCAACAATAAACGCAGAACCAGGACAATCCAGAAGCCTATTAAGAAGATTCAGACCACGAAGAAGATCTTCAATCCGAGATGAAAATATAATAGAAATGCAAGAACCAGCAATCTAATTAAACAAATTGTAAGTTTCAACCAATGTAATGTTACTAATTTTAATTTTGAATTTTGAAATTTTTATCAATTTTAAATCTAAAAAATTTGTGTCAAATTTTAAATAAGAGGGGGAGGAGTGTTACATATCACCTTTCATGACCTATAAATAATAATATGTTGATTAATGTCTATAATAAAATAATAATCCATTGTAAAGGAATTACGCAGAAATAAAACAATACCTATATTATATTACTAAAAGCACCTGCATAAATGATGATTCTGCATAGTTCCCCATTTTCAGCAGAGATTATAAATAGGAGAATATTCCTAAACAAAACACTTTTTGAATTCAACTTTAAGACTTGGAACGTTGTTCAGAGTCACAATATTTGGTCTGTTCATTTGATATTTTAATCATTATAAAATAGTCCTTTTTTGTAACAAGTAATGATAGTTCTGTTTCAAATAAATTCTGTTTTTTTTAAAAGGGTTTTAAGTATTAAAGCCCCAACATTCATATCCATATCTTGCTTTGTCCATTGGAATTTGAATTATGTTATTGGTGTACCCATATTCTCGTTCTTAATAATTTTAGTTGAGTGGTTGCTAATTTCTTATCTTACCGCACCTGATATTTAAGTCCCTTGTGGGAAACAATATTTCTGTTTTTTTATTCTTCCGTTTATCTACTTTCCTTTCAATCTACTGTGTTAATTATTCGAATATTTTTCTTCTTTCATTTTGAAATGGAGATTAACTACTTGAATGTATAGGAATGATATTATGAATTACAGAGTCGTAAGGTCAATTCCTGTGAGAGTTGTCGATTCCAAACGTAAATTGTTGACAGGTTCGAACAAGGTGTCACATGCAGTTACCATCCTCATGAAGACCATGTAACGGAAACTAGAGACACCATCGACGACTTAAAAGACCCAACATAATTTTTATAAAAGAATTTCTATCCCTTTCTCTCATCTTTTGGGAAGAATTCATCGATGTTACAATGTTAGAGGTTAGATGGACATCGCCAGTACTGCTACTCAAGATCTAGGACCCAGTTTCAGTCATCAATTAGGCATAAAAGGCAAGGACAAAGAAAAATGCAAGAAGTCCCCTTCAATAAAACCCTATTCGTCGTCTAAACATGAAGAGTGGTACCGATGGTTGTAACGGATCAAAATTTTTTCTCATATTTCGTGTAATGTAAGTTTTTTTGTCATGTATTATCCATTTTCAGTTCATATTTATCACTTGCTACGAAACAGGAAGAAAGGTCCATGCATCGTTTGAACTCCAGAAGCGGACAAGGGTTTTGATCATATTGAAAAAAGTTGATATACCTGCTCCGGTATTAATTAAATAGCGATATTTTCCGTCATGAGTTTTTATATAAAATAAATTATTTGAATTGCTTGTGTTTACGAATTTTGATCTTATTCTTGGCTTTCTAAATTCTGTGCTTGACTGGTTGGAATGAGATGAGTAGAAGCGTCAGTCTTCATTTCCACTCTTTGTTCGTTTAAATGAAATGTTTTTCTTGGAGGATTTTGCACGTTTCTTGTATTTAAAGAATTACTTTGATAATTATTATTTTGGTTATAATTATTTTGGTTAGATGGTCTTTGATATAATTTTCTCTTTGATTTTGATTATTATTTTTATGTCTATTCACAAGAAGTCATACCTTGATTGAAATTTCTTTGATTTCCGGAATTATATTGATAATTTCGGTTTTGATTATAGTAAAGGTGATATGTAACAATACATGTTACATATCACCTTTCATGACCTATAAATAATATATGTTGATTAATGTCTATAATAAAATAATAATCCATTGTAAGGAATTACGTAGATAAAACAATACTATATTATATTACTAGATGCACTTGCATAAATGATGATTCTGCATAGTTCCCCATTTTCAGCAGAGATTATAAATAGGAGACTATTCCTAAACAAAACACTTTTTGAATTCAACTTTAAGACTTTCAACGTTGTTCAGAGTCACAATATTCGGTCTGTTCATTTGATATATTAATCATTATAAAATAGTCCTTTTTTGTAACAAGTAGTGAATGATATTATGAATTACAGAGTCGTAAGGTCAATTCCTGTGAGAGTTGTCGATTCCAAACGTAAATTGTTGACAGGTTCGAACAAGGTGTCACATGCAGTTACCATCCTCATGAAGACCATGTAACGGAAAGTAGAGACACCATCGACGACTTAAAAGACCCAACATAATTTTTATAAAAGAATTTCTATCCCTTTCTCTCATCTTTTGGGAAGAATTCATCGATTGTTACAATGTTAGAGGGTTAGATGGACATCGCCAGTACTGCTACTCAAGATCTAGGACCCAGTTTCAGTCATCAATTAGGCATAAAAGGCAAGGACAAAGAAAAATGCAAGAAGTCCCCTTCAATAAAACCCTATTCGTCGTCTAAACATGAAGAGTGGTACCGATGGTTCTAACGGATCAAAATTTTTTCTCATATTTCGTGTAATGTAAGTTTTTTTGTCATGTATTATCCATTTTCAGTTCATATTTATCACTTGCTACGAAACAGGAAGAAAGGTCCATGCATCGTTTGAACTCCAGAAGCGGACAAGGGTTTTGATCATATTGAACAAAGTTTAACTTCTATTCCCGTCCTAGCCAGTCTTTTTTGGGTTTTAGTGACATCTTATACTACTAGATACAATATGATTCCTGAAGTGGTTGACATCTACCCCTAAGCCTCCAGGAAAGTTCATAAGGCTTTTTACAACTTTGAGTATCACTTCCAAGTTAATCACACCGAGCAAATACCCAGGTTCTTTGTTACATGCATCTGTAGCTTCATTGTCGAGAGATGTCAATATTTTCAGGATCGCTCAAAAAATTCGTCTGGCTAAACATGAGGTAACTAACTTTGCTCCCTCATTACTTGTTTTGCCAATAACATTCATTTAACTGGGGATTATTAGGGAAAAAAATCTGACATTCGCAAGACACTACTTAACGCATTTCTGAGAAATACGAATCAGTATAATCTTTGCAAAAGGGATTTCAAATTGTTTAGAAACTTCAGGCTTTGGACAGTGTGTTAGAGCTGATATTTTATTTTATGATGGAGGTGTTCTTATTGGTAACCTGGGCATAGAGTGCAGTGCTATCGTACTAGGATGAATACTTTCAATGTATTATCATTTTCTTTTATATTTCTTTTCTTTTTCCTCTGATAAGCTATATGTTATTTTGATTCTGTACAGAGATTATTGAGCAAAACATTTTATCGATTTGCAGTAATTTAACCCTTTGAGGATGCCAAGTATTTTCTTAAGATTTGATTTTTACTGTTTAGAGCAGTATGAGCTCCACCATCTACTTATATATCTAACCTGTAATTAACCCGTTTTTTACATTTGATAACTTATCGACCTATTGTGTCCGTTGATATCGGACTTAGGTTTCATGAATAGATCTTATTTTGCCTTTTCTATTTTGGGTTTCATTTTATCACTTTTTATTTATTGAATTTATGGTTTACTTTATTATCTTTTATCCTTTTCATGCTCAGTATATGTTGGAGAGGAATTAAACATTGGAACCTTTCTTACTGAAATAAGGTTTATCTTGGTATTAGGTCTCTGTACGGAATTCTATCTTCTTTGTAATGGGACCTTCAGCTGGAGGGTGACACTTAGGCCTTTGAAATTTCCTAGGAGACGTAATATTATTGTGGGTGTCACTTCTTTGTCGGGACTGGCTTCCTTAGTTGAACTGCGGGGAAAGGAGACATTAGCCAAAAGTCCCAGCCTGGGAGGATCTCATTTTTAGTTACCTTATGTTTTGTTGTATTGTTAGTAGGGAGCTATCTAACCAAGGTCGGCTTCTTTAGTTTCCGGGAGTAGGATTTATCTGGTGCAGGTGGCTCGACTCCCAGCTTTATCACCTAGACTCGAGACGACATGGACAAATATCTTATTCAATCTTTCCTTAGTAAAAGTACATGTAATAGTTCCACTTAAATAATTAATAATGATATAATTTGATTGGGCAAGCATTTTTTAAAGGATAAAAATGACAGTTTGTTTGTGCACAAAATTTGTAAAAAGAAAAGTCGTTAATGTGAGTACCTCTGATCAGAGTTATGAAATGGGATTAAATAGATGTAACTACCAGTTTACTGCTGTTCAGTATTAAATAGTATTATTTTTTACTTATATACAGTTTATGGCTACTTATTGTAGAAATTTAGACATTGGTATAAATAAATTGTTAGATAGAATGTGTTGACTAATTTTATTTCTCCAAGCATCTCTTCTGTCCGGAGGTGCCCATGTTATTTTCGTTATATAGGTCAAGGGACGAACCCCCACCAACCGCCTTTATCCTGGGCACACTGTTGACAGTCATAAAGTTGAAGTGAGCTTGTTTCTGAGTAACTCAGCGTTACACAAGTTAACTGCAAGATAGTTTAGACTTCTGCAATAAGAAAATACTTCCTGAAAATTGTATTTATTAGACTACATATACGTGGATGAAACCTTGTCATTCATTGTTGGGTTATTTCTCCACTTTACAAAAATCAATTTGAAACCATCTCTTTGGTTAGAGATATCATGCTACCTGGTGACAGGCTAATATAAATAGCTATTACAGAGTGATAAATTTTCAGTTACATGTTTGCAATTTGATAATATTACTCCAATAAAATTAAAGTCGATAAAAGAGGAGGTAATAGTAAAAGAATTGGTTGGGGAGATCCGACTTCATCTTCATGAAAATGCCAAAACGATTTTATTAAAAATCGAGAAGCTACATTAATATTTATATAGAAAAATTTGAGACCTAATTTAAATTTGTGTATGGTCTATCGATCTATTCAATAATGTTACAGTGATCATTTGATGGTAATAATGTATCTGTTATTATATCCAAAATAACTGGAAACAAAACTTTTTGTGAATATCCCTATTACATTGATGGATCCGTCTGTTTGCATCTTTGATTCACCATAATAATTAAGTTGCAGATTCGAAGTTCAGACAAAAATAAATTAGGCAATACATTCCCATATTTCGAGAAACAAGAGAAAAATCCTTAAATAATTGAATACCCAAAAGAGTTGAATATTTATTATTATTATGACAAAAATCAAAATAAAAACCATTTAAACTTTTGTATTTGGGTATAGAGCTTCAGTAATCGATTCCTTCAATTTTTTAATGCTTTTACGTAAATCGGGTAGAGTGATGTCAAGGTTTATATTAGTCTTGTACAGGGACTTAAAATGGCGTATTTGAAGCAAATATGATAAATAGATAAACCTGACTTCAGTGATTTCGAAAGTTTGAAATGATAAAATAAGGCATTGTTGTAAAATCAATTTTGTTTTTTACATCATTATTCAAAAGATCCATTTAAAACTTTTTGGGACATTTTTGATCCAGACCCTAAAAGTAAATAAAAATATTTTCTTCTTTTCGAAATTTGGCAGACCCTCAAAAATTCCTAATTTGTTTTAATATAATATTGACGTCGTTTTTTATATGTTTTAACTTATGTTTACATCTTTTGGGCAGTAACTACTGCCTTGATCCGAAAGTTAATTATTTGTATTTGAAGGTCTGAATTAGACCGTATTAGAATTGATATGTGAAAATTTAGGGTTATATTTCTTAAAAGATAGATCTCATTTTTAGGTATTTGCCTATAATCAAATCGGTTAATATTGTGACGGGATTTCATCCGATAATTCGTGAAATCCACATTCATCCGATATTTCGTGGAATCAGAAATGTTGTTCGTCTAGAGCATCGAGGTCGGTGGCTGGCTGTGTTAAAGTTCTCGAAGAATTCTAGAGTCCATGAAGGAAATCTTTCGGCGGCTCCTTGACCGTCTGGAGAGTTCTGAGAAGAAATATATAAATACGAAGAGCTGACGGAAGGACTCATTCAGTATCTAGTCGCAATTTAATAGACATCAGGTGTTCAAAATAAATTTTAAATACTTGTGTGTACATAAAATAAATAAATTCAACAACCCAAGTGTGAAAATAAAAACATACAAAATTTGTCTAACATTATTTTTTCGACACCGAAGTTTAACCTGACAAGCCTAGAACTAACATTATATGCATATATGCATATTATCAAGACAAAAGAAGAATTAATTACTGCATATTCTATTTACTTCGTACAGTAATTTGCATTCATTTAATGGCTGTAGAAAATCATTAGTCAACAAAATTACCATAATTATTATTTCATTTATTATTAAATATTATACAATACCATTTTGAGTCTATCTGTTGGTGATTAATCATCAAGGCTCATCTGTCGAATGTATTTATCATTTCGTACTTAAATTTAAGACTATCATATATAAGATACTCGGAGAAATATAAATATATATGAACATTTCCACCAATATATATATATATATATATATATATATATATATATATATATATATATATATATATATATATATATATTTATCTTATTCTATTGTTCTGTGTCAGATGACCACACTTCATTGATGTCAATGGAATATTTCGTTTCAGAGTTTGCTTGATGGGGTTATGTTGAATAAGCACTTATCTATACGAAATATTTTATAAATTTTTCTTGACAAATGAACCTAAATTAAAAATCTGTGGACCATTTGGTGTGTCATTGGCAAACAGTTTCTTTATTATTGTTCATACTCAATTAGGGATTGCAATCCAACATAGCTTTCAATCCAGCTAGATTTATGCTAGAAAAACATGTATACCAGCTGGAATAAATAGCTTATCAATTTTTGAAGCGAAAGCTTCTTAATGGAGGCCTACACTTAATTTGTTTCCAGACTTCATTCCGACCGACACGACCCTTTTTTGACATTGAAATCCCTATAGAACTCAGTTTTCTGTGTAGGAAAGAGGGACCAAGTTATATATTAAGAGTCCTTTCTTTATGGAAAATCAATAAATTATAGTAAATAAACAAATATAACATCCAGTGAATATACACTACTAACACAAAATTTGCTGACGGTTCTAATAAACATTCCAATTCTCTGTTTGCGATTTCTAAATTAAAAACTTGACATAAGTTAGAAGTCAGACCACCACAAAAACACATAAAGACAGAGAAAGAGAGACAGGGAAATAACGAGAGGCGTCAAGTATTTTATTTTGTAAGAAGCTTTCGCTTCCATCGGTTTGTCTAAAATGATTGCCGCTCTTAATAAGAATGAATTTTTTTTAATAATGTACTTATTGAAATTATAAAAATACTGAGTTATAAGTAGCAATTAGTTATTTTAACGTACCTGTTCATTAGGGCCAGATTAGCGCTATAACAGGCACTATATTAATAAATACTTTAGTCCCTATTCATAAAATTCAGTATATTTCATGGTGGGTATTTTTTTGATAAGATTAAATTTGACTATAATTTACTTTTTAAAAGTACATCTATTTGTTTGACACAAATAGGTACCTTTTATTTAAAAAGAGTATATCAAAACACAAGGAATATATTGACTGATTAAGTCGTTTTAAAGTATAGCAATGAACTATTAAACATTTTAAATTAACTGAGGGGGAAAATCCATATATTATGTGGAAAAGATAAACATACCAGTGAAGTATAAAAAAAACAATTTGATTTGATTAGAGCAAAGAGGAAAACAAAATAGACGGTCAGCTGGTGGTGCTTCTGCCTTTAAGGGGGTTGAAAAATGTGTTATTATTAAATACAATGAGCAGACATTTCGGAAAAATATCTAGAGTAGTCGAAGGAATGGCATAAGGTTTGCAAATCACCAAGTAAGTTAGGGATAGGAATCGTTCAAGTTTTCACAATATTTTCCGTTTCTTAATCTTAAATTTGAAACATTATATCTATCATATTGATTATCTCTTTGGTCAAATAACTTTATGTAATTCGGGATTTATGTAATGTTAATATTATTGGACATATTTGGTGTTAACAGGCAGTTCATATAAAAATAATTTGGTCAAGTGCGAGTTGGACTAGCATACTTAGGGTTTCGTACCACCTTCAAGATTCGAATATTCCAGTTTCAGACAAGCAGGGAATGAGTGCATTTTCTTATACTTACCCTTATATCTTTTAAAGGAAGCGTTTTAAATTTATAAAAATATACACTTTGATTTTCCACATATAGACTTTTATTTTATCTGCTTTAGGATTCGCTTGATTTTTTTCACAATACATATGTATTTAATTTTCTAATTTGGCCCCAAAAAGTAACATTAGAGTTTTATTTTACTAATAAACTTTCAGAAATGCCTTTTATAATCTACTGTCTGAGTTTTGAGGCTCTGTAGATTGGAAGAAAAACGGCAAAATAGGTCAAAGTTTAAATTATAAATTATTAAATCTGTTATTCAAATTATTTAAAAATATAATAAAATATATTTTTCAAATTTTAAATAGTGTAGTTTCTGAAAAGGGAATTAAGTTGATGTTTAATATTTTTAATATCTTTTATACAAATGACTTAAAAATATGATATATTTGTAATTCACATAATGAGCCTTTTATCTGATATATTACATGATGCGTTTGAAAATTAAATCTTTATTTTCCATTTAATTGTATAATTTGTCCCTAAAATTACTATGGGGGTTTTCTAGTAATTTATTTTCCGTTTAATTCTATTATTTGGAGGCCAAATAATAGAATTAGGTATTTTTTCATATTTTTCCTATAAACAAAAAAAAGAGGTCTTAGAGTTTGGGGAATAACGGGGAGAATGGGTAATTTTTTAAAATATTTTTTTAATATATTTAAAAATTCATTTTAAAAAAATTAAAAAAATATATTTGTACCTATTCGTCATAATGAGCCCTGGGATTTGATATATTACATGACCCGTTAGAAACAATTATAATTTTTTATTTTCCATTTAATTCTATAATTTGCCCCCCAAAATGAATATTAGGGGTTTCTTCTTATTTTTCCAGTAAAGTTCAGGTGGGGCTATACTTCCAGTTTTTCAAATTTTACCGCTTATGGTTTCGGAGATAAGGGGGGAATGAGTAACATTTTTTATATTTTTGTTAATATCTTTTAATTAATTTATTTTATAAACATGGAAAAAATATATTTGTTTTCTTCATCATGAGCCTTTTATTTGATATATAACATGGTGGGTTAGAAAACAATTTAAATTTATATCTTCCATTTAATTCCATAATTTGCCCCCCAAAAAAAATATTAGGGGTTTTTCCTTATTTTTCCAGTAAAGTTCAGGTGAGGGGCTATACCTCCATTGTTTTTTCAAAAATTTCCAGCTTATGGTTTCGGAGATAGGGGGGGGATGGGTAAATTTTTTTATATTTTTGTTAATATCTTTTAATTAATTTATTTTAAAAATGAGAAAAATATACTTGTTTTCTTCATAATGAGCCCTTTCATTTGATATATAACATGATGGGTTCGAAACAATTTTAATTTTAATTTTCCATTTAATTCTATAATTTGACCCCCAAAATAAATATTAGGGATTTCTCCTTAATTTTCCAGTAAAGTTCCTGATGGGGCTAATTACCGTCCCATTTGCTCAAAATTGTCCCCAGGGCTTTCATGGTTTCGCTTATGGTTTCGGAGATAAGGAGAGGCAAATGGGTAATTTTTTTATATTTTTGTTAATAGCTTTTAATAATTTATTTTAAAAATATGAAAAAAAATATTTGTTTCCTTCGTAATGAGCCCTTTCATTTGATATATAGCATGATGGGTTAGAAACAATTTTAATTTTATATTTTCCATTTAATTCTGTATTCTGTGTTCCTCAGAATGAGACCTTTCATTTGATATATTACATGATGCGTTTGAATTTTTTTTATTTTTAAAATTTTATTTAATTCTATAATATGCCCCCCAACATTAATATTAATGGTTTCTCCTTATTTTTCCTACAAAGTTCGGGCAACGTTCTATATTTCCTATTTTTTTCAAAATTTTAGGCTCAGTAGTTTCGGAGATCAGGGCGGGGAAACGGTCGATTTTTTAAGTTTTTCCCCCCAGAAGTATCCCTAAAATCAAAATTTCATCATTTACGATATATACTCCTGATCGGGTCACCAAACTATACATTGATACCAAATTTCAACCTCTTCCGTCCAGTAGTTTAGGAGAAAAATGCTGTGATGTGACAGAAGCAGAAATCCTGAGTGATATTATCCGTATATTGTACCTATATACGAAACCCTAAAAATGTGTCGCTAAGTAGGAAATACATTAATACAAGTTCAGAAGAAATGGGCAAGTTAAATAATCACCAAATAATTACAAAGATTTTTGTTTATAATTTTAGGTTGAACATGCCCAAATAATAATTGAAATTGTGAGAAGCTTCAAGCCATAGTGATGTATCATTAGGTTCAGCTCAACAGAATGCAAACAAACCTAAATCTGCAGAACATAGAAATGTATATTATTTTACAAAACTCATAGTTTATTCAAATATAAAAATTTAGAATGAATCAGTGTAAAAGGTCTAAATCTAATATATTTTAATTAACAACAAATACTATATATATAATTGATATAGAAAAGGAAATATAATACATAACTACAAGGTTTGTTTTCATATATACAACTTAATAAGAAATACATGGGTTTATAGAATTTCAGACAAGTTATGATTCTTTTACACTGTGTATTTACAATTAAGCAACTCAAATGTCATTCGTTCCTCTTTGTGATAATCCATTGAATTTTAGATTTGTGGTGTAAAACAATTTTATTCAACTACAGTGTAAAATTATGTTTTTCAAGAGTAGCCATCAATTTTAGCTAGAAATAGATGTTTTCAAAAACTAAATTTTTTCATTAAATACATCAGATTTCATTTAAAACAAAAATCCACTTTTTTGGCAACATAAGAAGCTAAACTACAGAAGATCATAAATAAGAATAAAGCCAGTTCAGTGCCCAAAATGTCAAACATGAAAAATTACATATTAATTTTGTAAATGTAAATTGTGTTTGCATAGACATAGAGGCATAAGGCATAAGGGGGGTAGATGGTTATCTGAATGACTACAACAAGAGCTGTCTTTTGTACTAATTATATTACCCTCCCTAGATTTTTAGGTGGATGAATTTGTATATTGCAACATAAATGTAGTAACATATATTCATTGCTTTCTTTTTCACTAAAACAAATGTGATTTTCACTTATTCATGAAAAATTAACAATGTTTAGCTATATTAAAATTAAATAAATTGTCCAGCAAGTAGGTAAAGATCGGGGTGTACACTCTTGTACAGATGGAAACAATCATTAGTAATTCTACTAGTTATAAACTTTAACAATTTTTATGTACTGCTTGTGTATTTGTAACTTTAAAAATAAATGATTCACCACTTCATTGTTTAAATAAATGAAATGAAATTGATTATGATAATTTTTGATGAAACTATTTTTATATATATGTCATCTACAAATTGGCGCAGCATTGAAATCATTAGTGAAGCTAGGTCGCCCAGATACTTCTTGTATAAACAAATGTTTGAGATTTGAATTTTTTTGTTAAGGTGTTTTCCAGAATGCTCTTTTTCACTAAATTAATTTCAAACTGTTGGCCACTTCCAGTTATACTAGTGGTTAACTATAACTTTGTTATTTTAAATGTAATTGCATAATTTTTATGATGAATTCGTTTAAAACTCACAAATATAAGGTATGTTTTATAACTATTTCGTATGCCTACGACTAACAGTTTCCGAGATAATTTATAAGAAAAAAATAACCTTCAGTCTCAAATGTAGTTGATAGAATTCCGAAATTTTATGAATTCATAGTTGCGGTTGCTTTGAGATTTTTTCCTATAAATTAAATTATCTTTGAAACCAACTACAAATGAATCAAAATGAACACGCTGTAAATACATAAAAACGGCATTTCCTTATTGTTAGCGCCATCTTTCGTATAATCAGTGAAGTAATCAAAATTTGTGTCACTGCTAAATCAATGTAATGGTATTGACATTGGACCACCTCCTTAATACACCCTGGCCGAAGACAACAAATGTTCGGATTTATGAATTTAGGTACGTTTAGTTTTGTATTGTAAGTCAATTTTTGCAAATTTCCAAATTTCTTAGAATATTTGGTTTGCACAGTTCTTTAAACACTTTGTTTTATAGTAGTATTTAATTTAGGTTATTAATTCAAGATTCAACCTGCGAACACAGAGCGGATGTTTAGTGAACTTATGTTTCCAAACATTTTGGATTTTATCAGTTTGGATTCCTAATATTTTTAATTTGCTGTACTGCCCGAGATCGGATTATGTTTCAACTTAAAATTCAAGTACTAATTAAAAAGTTATAAAAAGAGCTTTATGTCATATAGAAACAACTAGTTTATTCTTAAGCGGCTAAATCTAGGTGAAACGTCGCAGAATTCTTTTAGATTATTACACATATAAGTAATATTTTTTATAATTATTTTAATTTCAACTGAAGATTATTAATTATATACCTATGTTAATATTCTTAACCTTGACGATGCTCCATTTACAGAATTAGCATAGTAAATGGTGACTGGGAAATTAAAATTTATCATCTTATAACAATCTCAATGAATCGTCAGTTCTGCATAGATTTTCATAAGATAATGATTATGGCGACGAAGTTTATGGTATGTACAATTTTGTGCAATTTTTTGAACTGCAATTCGTCTTTGATGTTCGATTTGAAATTAAAATATCTGTTTTTGTTTCGGAGAGCTTGTTAATTATACTTGCATTTAATTGACTATTTTAGATGTTTTTCATTTATAAAATGTTCTAACTCTTTTGTAACGATGTTGCACGTAAGTATAATGTGAAAAAATTGTTATCTATCCGTTATGATACATTTTATTAGAATATATTTCCCACACTATCACATACACATGAGGCGTAGGAAAAATGTTGGGTTGTGATGGTCATTTAAAAAATTACTTAATAACTTTGTTTTCTACCACTATTTGAATGGATAGATAAACCATGTACCCTAAGTTAATGAGGTTTATATTTCATTAACTTAAAATAAAGCAAACAACTTCATATTTGTTTTCAACATAATTTAACATCTGAATTGTTGTTTTAATTACTTCAAAAGCCAAGTTTAATTTAATAATAGCTATAAAACCTATTGCAAGCTATGACGTTAACAGGTAATTTTAACTGTCACTTAATTTTCCAGATAAAAAGGTCTGTATAATTAAATATTTAGAATTTAATAGTAGTACACTTTTTTGTTAATTTTTGAAAAACTTCTTAATGAGGCTTTAAGGAGATGGGCTCTTGTCCGAATTGATACACGTATTAGTTTCCATTATCTTTCATATATGGTCCAACTTTCTGTCCATTTTATATATCTAAAACTACACCAGATTTATCAGTTCTGCCGTTTAGGTGAATTTTAATTTCTAGAACCTGAAAGGCTTATCCTTAATATTGTAAATCAAAGTTATTACTCTAGATTCCCGAATTCTTTAAGATATTTTTAGAATTAACGAATGAAATGTTTTTGTCCTCTACATTATTGTCATACAAATGTTAAATTTAAAGTCGTATGTCCAATTTCAAAAAGATGGCTTTTCTGTCAGTCTTATTCGAAACTGTTTCTTATTAATTTTCCAATAATGGATTATATATATAATGAAGACTCCATCTTCCATTTGCGCTTTTAGACTTCTTCTTCAGAAATGCATCGAAATCTGCCATCATAGTCAGATCTGGAAAACAGTACACCAAAAAAAAAACGGGAAATTCCCTAATTCAAATTCAAATTAATTGTGTCAAAAACTGTAACCAAAGTCCCACTGTGTTGTTAAAATATTATTTACAACATATAATATTTATAATTACTAATAATAAATCTGACAGCTTTGAAACTTGCCAAGAATTTTTTGTCTAATATATAAATAAAACTTTGTAGTTTTGTAGCCTACTCCCAAACTTAAATTTAATTTATTTTTCTAAGCTTTTTACATTTAGTTGATGTGTACAATGCTTCCATTTTCCGAATCATTCATTTTTAAACAATCGAAAAAATACTTAGACTTTTGACATTAAATCTGTTTGCATAATGCGTCTTAGTTTAACATTCGGTTGAGTTTGAAATAATGTCCATAAATCTAGTTTGAAAGTATGTGTTTGAGGTTTGTGCATCTTCAGGGGTGCACTTGAGGCTTTCCAATATTGTATTAATTATAGCCTATCATCTATCCAAGCAATACATTTATTAGGTCACAAAACAGAGTACTAGTTTTTTTTTTATTTTGCATGTACACATTTGTTCGTAGTACAATATAACACAGTAAAGTGTAAGTTGTCTGAGTTATAATCCATTAACTCACACTTCTTTTCCGTTTTTGTTTAATTAATTTTTTTACTATAAACTAGTATATGTTTTAATAATTTACTGAATTGAAGTTATAAATGAAAAAGTTCAAAAAAAATGTTTGAAGAGAACACACATCGAAAATAAAATTGAGATCCTGCTCAAAAAAAGCAAAACAAAAATCAATATAAACTTTATAACTCAGCAAAAACTGAACCAGAGTGGATAGAAAATTTGATTAATAAAGTTTTAAGTGAATTTTGCTGAATAAACCAACACTAATAAAAAAGTATCTAGTAATTACATACCTAATCTGTGGTATAAAGGTTGGAATTAGTTTTTTGTCAGCTGGGGAAAAGGACATTACTTAGACGTCAAAAAGACACAGAGAGTTAGTAAAAAAATGTGCAAGAAAAGAAGTATATCTCTCTTAATTTTTCAAAATATGTAATAATTTATAATGCTCTTCTGCGTGAAATGTATGGACTATCAAAACTGCCTTAAGAAAACGTACCATTATAGACATGTTCCGTTAAACGAACTAACACGGTTCTAAAAAATATTTCTTAAAAAAGTAGCATAACAGACTCATATTAGGATTTGAAAAACAAAATAGTACAAACGTTAAAATTGAAGCCATTTTGGGACATAAAATTTAACAGCAATTATAATTACTAGTGGTTGCCCAGTGGTCGAGATTAGACCTTATTTAATGAAATTGTACAAAGCATATTTTTATACGAAATAAAGTTCTGGAGAAATCAGAGAAGCGGATGTAATTACCAAAATCATTCAGTCATATTGACAAATCTACTGAAATAAAAAGAAAATAACAATTTAAATATCGATATTCAAAATATTTTTGACAAATGAATGACCCTCAAATTTTTGTCTGGAATCGTTCCTGGCAAAATGTTCGATATAATAATTGGAAGATTTATCTTTGCAAGAAAAGATATGACCAACAACCCTATGAGAACTTCAATATTTAACAAATTCTCTATTGTCCGCTGACTGACAATTTTTTACACAACACCTTCGGAAATATTGTGATAATAATATATTAATCATATTATTCTATTTCACTCGATTAAGAGCTGCATCCAAAGAGCTATGTGCAGTATGTAGTTCATAGGCTGCACCTCCTAATGGAGTGAGATAGCCTCTTGCTTTCTCATTTAACTCTTGGTACGACATTTGTGTATTTCATGCTACCTCCAGAAGTACATGCTCTAAGACTCGCTCCCTCCATATATAATTACTCAACGTTTTGAGTTTTTACCGTCTGGCGGCACTGTCAGTATTATATGTTTGGCGTTGACAGTATGGACGTAAATAATAAATTTTTTGTTATATTTTATTTAATTAATGAACCATTATGATAAATTAATATTAGCATTCTGCACTGAAAATCGTTAGTAGCTACTAAACAAAACACAAATAAAGCGAATCGGTTGAGAGACAGAAGAGAAAATGGTACCTAACCGTTTTGTATTTGCCTATTTATATATAGATACCATGATTCCAGTAACATTTTATAGCGAATATTGTATCTTCGGCATAATTATAGTTTATGATGTTAAGTTGGATACTGTAAAAAAGTAGTTTTTGAAGAATTGCAATTTAAATTATTTAGAGAGATTATTTGCAACGTGAAACATATTAACTAGACTAGTCCGATGGGATACACTAAAGATACCCGCATTCTGAAAGCTCATATAATGAATGCACTTCAATTGACTGTCTGGGATTTACGTTATAATGTCGGGTAATGAGTTAAGATCCATGATTTTCTTGAGGTGGGGTAGAAGATGGAAATTATGATAAATTGTATTGTTATGTTTTTATTCTCTGCAGTTTATTGTTTTTATTTACCCGTCAATGATCTGTATATATTGGTCTATTTTTCCATTGGATAATAAGTTATTGGCTACCTGTTTAGTGTAACTAATTAAGATTCTTGGCGAACCATCCTAGTTAATATGGTACGTTCTGCAAAATATTTCTATAAATTTTTACATTGCAATTGTGCAAGATTTACTTAACGGACAATACACAACTTGAGCCGAATTAATCTCAACGTTATAAGGAGAAAGATTACATTCCCTACTTTAGTTAAAACAAAGGCAATTTTTTAATATTCACTTTTTACCGGTTTATCCGGCTCATCTTTGTGAAAAATACATAGATAAAGACCAATCATGATTTTCTGATTCTCTACAAATTTTCCATTGACGGCATTATTATAACGTTATCACTTTTGGCTTAAAATCAAACAAAAAACTCAGCAATTTAGGGATTTCTATTGCTTAAATATATTGACTTTGCTAACAACATTATGTCAGGTATTAGGAAAGAATAAACTATTATTGACGTGATGGTGTAAGCGGTTTGTTGTTGAAATTTAAGTGACTTAAAAATCTCTATTGACAGGTGTAAACGCCAGTAGAGTTCTCGAGGGACCATCAACACAATACAGAATTTAATGTTTTTAATGCTCTTTTCCATTATGCTGATAATGTCGATTCTTTCAGATGGGATCGTAATAAAGTAATATCAGTAATTAAAATGGTTCTCATCAGATTTACAGTTATTCAGATTACAGAATAAACACGCGGCTGTCAAAATACGTGTATATTTGACAGTATCCTATACCCACTATTTTTGATGGGACAGATTTTGAATTTTTATTAACAAAGGTAATACTGATTTTTGACTCCATTTACTAACAACAATCGACTTTTAACTAAGGCAAAAAATGCATGCTCTACATAAATTATTTGTGAAGTTACACTTTCGGCATCTTATTTTCTAAAACTTAATTCAGTATAACACAAACATTCTATTTAAGAAAAGTCTCAATAGAGATATTTAAAACTACCCGTTACCCGCGGTTTCACCCGCGTATGGAATGTACAATTCTTTATAAAAAGAAATAACTTATGAAGCATATGGGCTATCCTATATAACAACGTTTTCTAACTTTTGTGAACCACCCTACATAACGATAAATCCACCAATCCCGATATATTTCACCTAAACTGCAAGTGTTTATGGGCCACCCTATATAACAGTTTTATTCAACCTTTTTTTTGAACAAACTTGTATAACTGTAACTCTACTTCACTCTATAGTGCAACCATCTTGTATATGCTGCTGCTTATTTGGCACCCAATATAACATTTTTTAAACACTTAACTATACATAAATCCATCCTATGTTTCAGTTAAGCAACAGCTTATGGTTTATAACAATTATTTCTGAAAATTTTTGAGCCACCTTGTAAAGTATAATTTCTCTCCACCCTGTATTTTAACCACCCTTTATATGCTTCTTTATCGTCGAATACTGAATGAATCGCCAGCTGTCCGTATTTATATATTTCTCTCGGAATTATTCTGGCAAGTCAACGAATTATCGGGAAACATCTTTCAAGTGTTCTGGAAGCCTCAATTGAATTCCTAGTAACGGCAGCAGTCGACCTGTTGAGAGACAAAACATTTCGGATTCCCAGAAGTATCGGAATAATGTCTCTTCCACGAATTGGTTGATGGCCGATTGCACCAGCGTTCGGATGAATTCTCGTAACATTGCCCCCTCCTTAAGACCATTTCGTCCAGGAATGTCTTAGAGTCCTTCGTGGTGTGACGATATTTGCAGGACTCTCCATTTCGACAACGGGAAGTTTGGTGGAAGTAACAGTTAACGGTCTTCGAACCTGGGTTGCGAATATTGAGACAGCATACCAGGATGTCGATGCCACTGAATCGAAAGATTGTTTCCATCATACTTCTCACAACCCTTCAACTCAGTCCATCCAACCCGCAGACTATCTTTGGGATCGCCAATTTCATCAGATTCTTCTCCATCATCACATTCCTCAATTCTACCAGAGTCTTCCAAAGATCGCTGTATGTTGGCTTGTCCTGCGAGAATGTTTTCGTTACCAAATAAAAGATGTCTCTGGTACGCACTGGTTGTTTATCTTCGAGTTGAAAGACCTTCACTATCACTGGATCTTGCTCCCTCAGCTTGTGGAACTGACCGTACTTTTTGGCTATTCCTCTGGATATCCGGAGATCTCGAGCCACAGAATGAGCCAGGTCTCGGGGTTCCTCTCTTGTAAGGTCGTGCTGCACTTACTGCCCATCAGAGTACAGTGCCATAAACTGTTCGAAGGTCATCGCGTCAACGGGTGGTTGGATGCTGCGGACTTGGGTTTGGTCAACTTCGCTGTCATGACTTCCGGCTTAAGGGGCTAACCTGTTGAAATCTACCATCTTTGATTTTCCTCGAGGTAGCTTCTTTATTCTCTAGACAACATCGTTGATTTTCTTCACAATTTGGTATGGCCCCTCCCAAGATTACTGTTGCTTGGGCGAATATCCAAGACGACGTTGCGGGTATACAACCAAACAAGATTATCAACTTGGAATTCTCCGCCCTCGGCTTTGATGTCGTAGGCTTTCTTCATTCGAGCACTGGCATTCTCGATATTTAACCGGACTCGTTGAAGGATGTTGTTCATCCTTTGATGTAGGTGACTGAAATAGTCTTCACCTGCGGTCTCTTCTCCTGGGGGAGATCCAAACTTCAAATCGCATGATAGTCTTAATTCTCGTTCCATAATAATACTGGGCGGAGTCTGACCCGTGGACTCGTGCACAGACGAACGATATGCCATTAGAAACAAGTGCAGATACTGGTTCCAGTCTCTTTGGTGGTCAGAGACTACCTTTGACAAATGGCTCTATTCATCCGTTCTACCATTCCATCGGATTGCGGGTGTAATGCTGTCGTCCGTGTTTTATTGATTTACAAGAGCTTGCTGACGGCTTGAAAAAGACTAGACTCGAAATTTCGAACTTGGTCTGAGTGCAACTCCAAGGGAACACCAAAACGACTGATCCATTTCTTGACAAGGACATCAGCAACGGTCAAGGCTTCTTGATTCGGCAAGGCATACGCTTCGGCCCATTTACTAAAATAGTCCATCACCACCATTTATTTATTTTCAGAGTCGGATTCAGGAAATGGACCGGCAACATCAATGGCTACTCTTTCGAATGGGCTGCCACCGTTATATTGCTTCATAGCAGCTTATGGTCGCTTCTGAGGCTCATTACTTGCTGCATAATCTGTACATTTCCGGCACCACTCCTTAACATCTACTTGGCAGTTTGCCCAATAGAAGCGTTCTCTCAACTTCCCCAGGGTTTTCGTTACTCCCAGATTTCCCCCTGTTGTATCATCATGTAGTTCTTGTAAAACCTCTGGTCTCCTATTTCCCTATTTCTGGAACTACAATCTGTTTTCTGTCGTTTCCCTCCTCTGGAGTTTCCAGGACGCGCTTCAGAAGTCCATTTTCCAGGATGAGGGAGTTCCACTGAGCCCAGTACGACTTTATGGTTCATGAGTATCTCTTGCCACGTAGGTTTGCGGTCTTATTCCTTCCACTGGAAAACTTCTTTTAGTTCTGGATCTAATTTTTGCTCTTTCTGGATCTCTTCAGGTTGACAATGGTCATCGACGGCGGTAGTTCTACAGAGAACAGCCCCTTTTTCTTCAGCTCGCGACAATGTTTACAATTATCAGGGCATGGTCTCCTCGATGAGGCATTAGCATTCTTATGGCTTGTTCCTGCGTGATGTTCAGTCTCGAAGTCGAATTCTTGCATCCGCTCAATTCACCTAGCCACTTGTCCTTGTTTTTAAACTGAAGGAACCACATCAGTGCTACGTGATCGGTCCTCAGAAGGATTCTTTTAACATAGAGGTACTTGTAGAAATGCTCTACCCCCTTTACCACAGCCAAGAGCTCCCTGCGAGTAACGGAGTAATTCCGTTTAGGCTTACTCAAGGTTTTGCTGAAACATCTGATGACTCTCTCCTTGCCCTCATTGATCTGCGAAAGCACAGCACCAATGCCGACAATGCTTGAGTCGGTATCCAATACGAAGTTTCCATTTGGCAAAGGATAAGTTAAAATGAGAGCACTCGTCAAAGCTCTTTTCAATGTCTCGAATGATTGCTGACATTCCTCTTCCCAGTGGTACTGCACCTTCCCCTCTGGAAGTCTAGTAAGTGGCATGGCGATGTTGGCAAACCCAGCTACTTACCGACGATAGTACGTGCATAACCCCTGGAAACTTATTTACTGATGGATATCTTTAGATATCGGCCATTCATGGACAGCTTTAATTTTCTGTTTATCAACAGCTACTCCCTCTGCGGAAACCACATATCCAAGATATTGCAACTCTTCTTGGAGCAGCTGATACTTCTTCGGATTTGACTTTAGTCCGGAACTTCGAAGTCGCCGAAACATCTCCTCCATCTTCTTGATGTGGTCTTTAAATGATCTTTCAACCACGATAATGTCGTCAAGATACACCAGGCATGTTTACCATGAAAGTTCTTTTAACACTGTTTCCATGAATCTATCTAAAGTTGCTGGAGCATTATACAACCCAAACGGCATTACCGTGAATTGGTAAAGTCCTGAGCCGATGGTAAAAGCAGTCTTTTCCCGGTCTTCCTTAGCTAGTTCCACCTGCCAATAATCGCTCTTCAAGTCCAGGGTGGAAAACATTTTTGATCCAGCCAATGTATCTAGGGTATCGTCTATTCTTGGTAGGGGATACTATCTTTCTTCGTTACGTGATTTAGTTGTCTATAGTCCACGCAAAATTGAGTCGAAATGTCTTTCTTTTTTTACCAAAACAACTGGAGAAGCCCAAGGGCTATTGGATGGTTCAATAACACCTTCTTCCTCCTTTTCGCGGACTATCCTGTCGGCTTCTTCTTATTTAGCTAGGAGTAGTCTTCTTGCCGACTGTCGAATAGGTTGAGCCTCCCCGGTATTAATTTTATGTTTCACCAGATCAGTTTGCATTCTTTT